>JAJDFG010000780.1:0-79536 GCA_021039105.1 Scomber colias
AGACATAAAATGGAAAGAGGATAAAAGAACAGTTTACAGGTTAAAAGCCAGTTTGTTTTTAGGAGTGATTTGAAGGTATGAGGGTCTGTACAGTCTCTGATGGGTTTGGGGAGTGAATTCCAGAGGGTGGGGGGCGGCAGTGGAGAAGGCTCTGTCCCCCCAAGTTATACTTCTTCCTAATCCTTTTCAAGGTCTGTAATTCTTGTTTTGTTATTCTCTTGTTTGAAATAAAATAAATCCAGATTCAGATTAATGAGTTAAAGAAAATACATGACACTTTCTTATAATCAGCTGATTCTGGCCTTGGTTTTTAATAGAGGTTTATTGCAAACAACAGTTAATTGTACTTTCATAGAAAATCAAGTAATTATATCCTGAAGACCAAACAAACAAACACAAAGAAATATCAACGTCATATTCTCTCACTTTGAAAACCAAAAAAATAGAAATCAACTTTTAGAGATTTGGAGAGTTTAAAGTTTTAGCATGAAAAGAGATGATAAGAGCATTATATTACATATAGCAGTAATAGTTCTAGTAATGGAAATATACTGTACATCTTCTCTATTAGTCAGAAAAAATGGACCGTCTTTTGGTTGAAAACGTCTCGTCTCCATGACGATTATGGTTGCAGTTATGTGAATGAAACACAAGCTCTCTTTTTATTAAAACCTGAAGCGTCTCTGTTCCATCATAAAGCAGGTACAGATGGAGGTGAAACACATTCATGTAGAGGAGTGAGATAAAGAGATGGAAGGAAGGAAGGAGTAATAATCTAGCAGAGCTGTGGGGAGACGACATAAAAATCCTACATTTGAATAATCGCTGATATTAATTCACTTTAGGACCTGAGAACAGTTTAAAAAAGACCAGATAGAAGATAGAAGTCCTAGAGGTGAGAGACATTAAGCTTCCTGTCGTCCTCCCGGGTCAAATTGACCCTGTCTGTTTCTGTTCCTTCCTCCCTTCTTCGTTCTCTTTCTTTCCTTCTTCTCTCTTTCCTCCCTTCCTTCTTTCCTTCCTCCATCCCCCTTTCTTCCTTCCTTCTGTCCTTCCTTCCTCCCTCCCTCCTTCTTTCCTTCCTTCCCTCCCTCCCTCCTTCTCCTCATTCTTTCCTCCCCCCACCTTCCTTATATCCTTCGTCCTTCCTTCCTTCCTTCCTTCCTTGCTTCCTTTCCTTCCTCCCTTCCTTTTCTTTCCTCCCTTCCTTCCTTCCTCCCTCCTTTCTTCTTCCTCCCTCTCTCCCTCCTTTCTTTTCCTTCTTCTCTTCTTTTCCTTCCTCCCTCCTTTCTTCTTCTTTCCTTCCTTCTGTCCTTCCTTCCTCCCTCCTCTCCTTTCTTCTTCCTCCCCTTCCTTCCTCCCTGCTTTCCTTTCTTCTTCCTTCCTCCCTTCCTTCCTTCCTCCCTCCCTCCTTTCCTTCCTTCTTCCTCCCTTCCTCCCTTCTCCTCCTTCCTTTCCTTTCCTTCCTTCCTTTCCTTCCTCCCTTCCTTCTTTACTTTCCTTCCTTCCTTCCTCCCTTCCTTCCTCCCACCTTTCCTTCCTTCTTCCTTCCTTCCTTTCTATCCTCCCTTCTTTACTTTCCTCCCTTCCTTCCTCCCGCCTTCCTTCCATCTTCTTCCCATCCTTCCTTCCTTGACTCGAGGACAACAGGAGTGTTAAGGATATTTTGTCAGTTCTATGAGGAAGCGTCTGTGAGTTTGGGCATTGGAGCTTTTGAACGTCCCTGTTGCCAAATGTAGTGATCATTTGGTGTTGAGTAGAAAACTATCTGGACTGAAGCGTGTGACTGTTTTCATGTTCCTGTCCTGACCAAATGAACAGTTACAATTTCATTTATTCACATCCTGTAAAAATGGTTTTGATCGTGCTGACGTGCAGAAAATAATGCTTACGCTCATTTGCAGATATTTTTTTTCAGGAAGTAAAGTCACAAACGGAGATGTAGTGAGTTTACAAAGAGGAGACGTTGTTTATTTGTCTCACCAGAGCTGCAGCATGATGAGAACTTACAGCTATTATAATGAACAGAAAATGCCATAGGTTGCCTGTGACGCATTATGATGTAAGGTAACATTTACAACATTAACTGTCAGCACATTGAGTACAAATCTTCTTCTTTTTTCTTTAGCAACCACATAATTAAATACACACACACGCACACACACACACACACACACACACACACACACACACACACACTGACACAGAACATAAGTGTATATATTTATTCATGCACACATTAAAAAGTGTTTTGCTGCTCTTGCACAACAAGTGTATCTTAATAAAGATTCATTAGAGTTCATCTTATGATCTGTCTGTTCGTGCTCTCATTAAGATAAAATGATGTGGAGTTTATTAAAGTGAGTTTGTGGCCAGAAAAGGTTTTTGTGCTGCTTTCTCTTTGCTGTGTGTAGAAATATGAACATGAAGAAGAAGAGCAGGGTGTCACTTTAACCCTCCTGTTGTCCTTGAGTCTAGGAAGGAAGGAAAGGAAGGAAGGCTGGAAGGAAGGAAGGAGGGAGGGAGGGAAGAAAGGAAGGAAGGAGGAAGGGAGGGAGAAAGAAGGACAGAAGAAAGGAAGGAAGGAAGGAAGGAGGGAAGGAAAGAAGGAAGGGAGGAAGGAAGGAGGGAGGGAGGAGGGAGGGGAAGAGGGAAGGGAGGAAGGAAGGAAAGGAAGGAAGGAGGGAAGGAAAGAAGGAAGGAAGGAGGAAAGGAAAGAAGGAAAGAAGGAAGGAAGGAAGGAAGGGAGGGAGGGAGGAAAGAAAGAACAGTCAAAACAGACAGGGTCGATTTGACCCGGGAGGATGACACAAAGGTTAAATGACCGTGTGTGCTCATATTAAAGTGGTGCTTTCCTCCACAGTCTGATACTGTTTCTTCATATTGATTTGTCTTTTTTTGGGGTTTGTCGTCACCGGGTCTGTGAGTCACCATCATTAGGCTTAGGAGACGCTGGATCTGGAGCTTATTCTCATCTGTGGATGGGAAACAGATGAGTGACGTAATGCTTGAATCTGTGAGATCTATGAGTCAGGATCTATTATATAAAGATGGTGGTAGCTAGCTGGATGTGATGTCACCTTGCTAACTGCTAACCAGCTTGCTATGTTTGAAGCCCAAAGTTGCAGTTTATGGTTAGCGCCATATTTTACATTTGGAGCCAGGACCTTCCAAATAAGGAGTGTGTGTAGTTGACTTTCATGTCCCACTACTTCAGAACCAAGCTAATATGAACTTACTGGGGTGGTGCATACTTGGATTAACATTAGCTACTTTAACTATTCATATCAAATAACATAGAACATACATAGAAACATTGAAATACTGTGACAATAGTGCGACTTAAGGCCCATTTATGCTTAACATACGTACGAAATGTATCCGTCCTTTTCAAACAATGTTACCGTCACTGCTCACATACTTCCATGCGTCCTTTACGTTGGCATGGATGTTAACCAATACATCCACCAGGGGGCAGCATAGTCAAAAACAAACATGGCGACTGTGGAGGAGATATTGATAATGTTCCTCTTGCTTAAAAGACAAAAACAATATGTTTAAAGTTTCTAACCAACTCACAAAACCTTTCCTCAAAAAGTTCCTCCATTGTTATTTCTTCTTCATGTCTCACTAGAGCTACATATCGAGTAGTGACAGCAACACTGCCCCCCCATGGTTTCCGGTGGTACTGCTCCGTTTGGTCCGTATCCGTAAGCTTTATGGAAACGTGCAGAAATACGGACGAAATGAACGCAGAGCACGGACAGAAGGCTCCGTCTGTATCTGGATCCATATTTAACGTTGAGCATAAATGGGCCTTTAGCGTCTTGGAGCTGAAGAAAGCAGCAGATGAGCCAACTGTCAATCAACTGCCAAACAGCAGAAATCAAAACTACTATACAAGTCTTCAAATCTTATTAACCCTTAAACAGGCCTTACTAGTTATGTCATTGGCACCTAAAGTAAGGAAGGAAGGAAGGGAAGGAGGGAAGAAGGAAGGAAGGGAAGCAAGGGAGGAAGAAGGAAGGAAAGGAAGGAGGTAGGAAGGAAGGAAGGAAGGTAGGAAGGAAAGGAGGGAAGAAGGAAGGAAAGGAAGGAGAGAGGAAAGGGAGGAGGGAGGAAGAAGGAAGGAAAGGAGGGAGGAAGGGAGGAAAGGAGGAAAGGAAGGAGGAAGGAAGGGAGGGAGGGAGGGAGGGAGGGAGGAAGGAAGGAAGGAAGGAAGGAAGGAAGGAAGAAAGGAAGGACAGATGAAGGAAGGAAGAAAGGAAGGACAGATGAAGGAAGGAAGAAAGGAAGGACAGATGAAGGAAGGAAGGACAGATGAAGGAAGGAAGGACAGATGAAGGAAGGAAGAAAGGACAGAAGGAGGGAACATTTAGGCTAACAGCTGAACTTAGATCTGAGGAAGGAAGGACGGAAGGAAGGAAGGAAGGAAGGAAGGACAGAGGAAGGACCCGGGAGGACAACAGGAAGGTTAAAGAGTCTGTATCTCCTGGTGCACGTCGTCTGTTTAAGGGTTAATGGAGTAATAATTTCTAAGTACACTTATTAAAGGGTCTGAATTTACAGATTGAACTTGACATTGAGCACTTACAACTTGGACTGAAGTTTATTTATTGTATAATGAAGGCTAATGCTCTTAATATGTGTGTTTCTTTCCACATCATGTCTTACACTTATCCAGTCATGTAATCACATCCCAAAATTAATTTCACTATATAATAATGTAGTTATGTTACTAGAGCAGTTTCAGTTTCTCTCTTAATCCATCACAGGATTATAGCGTAATACAAACAAACCAACAATGATGAGGATAGTCAGGACATAGAAGAGAAGGTTGTTGTCATAGAGACGGGTAACAACACCTTTGCTAATATCTGAATACTCTCTTGGCATCCTTTTACATGGCTTTTATGATCTGAATTGGCCTTTAGTCTGCGTCTGGACCTGATCTGGAGCTGATATAGTCCTTTAGCTGGCTCTGCAGTTGATCTGGAGCTTCATTTATAACTGCTGCATATGCACAAAAAAAAAAAAAAAAAAAAAAGTTGTGATTTATCAGAACAAACCTGTACAGAGAGTCTGATCCAAGCATACAAACATTTTGACGGACGATGCAGATGGCGAGGAGGTGAAATGAAGCCAGATTGTGTAATGACTCCTCTCTCCCACATCTAATTTCACGTCAAACCAAACGTTAATTATAGATCCACTTCATCACAAACGTTGGAGTCAGCGTTGTGTTATTTGTGCTTGTGCTTGTGAGCCATAACTATTCCACAAGCGCCTTTCAGTTTTTAAAAGATATGAGCCGAATCAAATCTCAAATCAAATCCAGCTCGATATTCCATCACCGCCCCACGGAGCGTAGAGAAAGAGGAGAAAGAGGAGAAAGAGGAGAGTGGAGAGAGAGGGCTGGACTGTGTGCTGCTGACTCTCCTGGTCAGCTGTGGAGCGAGTCACAGCTGCTGAAATGCCGAAATGATGCCAGGATGTAGCAGGTGGCAGGATTCATGAGAGTCTGGCTCGCTTTTCCCCCAAAAATGAACCTGACCACAGACCTGAGTGGTGATATGTTTAAAAGCAAACTTAAGACCTATACCTTTATAATCTGGCTTTCAATTGAATGTTGAATGTATTTATCTATCTGCTTTTTATTCTCTATTTTAGCCTGTTTTTACTACTCAGACTATTCTGTTAATTATATTCCATTGTTTTCTTTTATGTCTGTTTTACTTCAATACTTTTACTCTTTTACTACTGACATCTCCGGTTTTACTCTCTTCATTCTGCTGAAATGCCAAAATGATGCCAGGATGTAGCAGGTGGCAGGATTCATGAGAGTCTGGCTCACTTTCCCCCCCCCCAAAAAATGAACCTGACCACAGACCTGAGTGTTGATATTTTTGAAAAGCAAACTTAAGACCTGTTTATACCTTTTTTAATTTGGCTTTCAGTTGAATGTTATTTATTTATCTATCTGCCTTTTATTTTTTTATGTTTTTCTTCATTACTTTTACTCTTTAACTCCTAACATCTCCAGTTTTACTCACTTTATTCTATCGTGACTTTATTTATTCTTTCCTCTTATATATTTTTTAATATTATATTATTCATCTTTTATAAGTTTTCATATATGTTTTATTTATTTATTTATCTTTTCTGTTTATTTGGTGGCTTAAACATGTTGTACATTATGCTAACATATTTTTTTTAAATTAGTATAGAGGCTAAGATATTGTTGTCTGAGCCTCTTCATCTTAATACAACACACACAACGTCAGACACCGGTTACATAACTATAATCAAACACAGTGTTTATTGTATTTTATATATTGAGTGTGTGCTCTCATCATCAGTCATATGTGTCTATATAAAGAAGGATGTAAATGCCCCATGTGACTCCACACTGTAATGAATTACTGTATATTTACAGTGGATTTATAACAGTATCTTACTGTATTTCATAATAATTGTATAATACTGTAACATATTCATCCCTCATATGTAAATTAAGAGTCAAAATTGGGGTTTGTGCAATGGTCTTTTCATCTTTTTATCTTTTTATCTTTCCACTGGGAGATGTGCAATATGGGAGATGTGCAATACATATATGTGCAATACACTCTGTTGGGTTAGGTGCAATGTGTGGATGTTCACTGTGTTGTTTTTATTTTGTTTTTGTGTTTGAGGTAATTTATTTATGTATCAGCTTGAGTCCAAGACAAATTTCCCCCTATAGGACATTAAAGTATATCATATCATATCATTATAGAGTCAATTAACCAATAACAGTGAATAACTACAATTTTACAGTAATTTCTGTCAGGTTGTGAAATAAAAATGTTAGAAATGAAATAAAGCTAAATACTTAATTAAATGTCTATTATTTTGTGGTTCCTTTATTCTACTATCATATACTATCAAATCGTTATTTTATGCTGCAATCTTATATTTAATGCTCTATTCTAATATTTGATTTCTCTCTTTCTATTTTTCTGTACTTTGTTTTTAATATTAGTGTGTGTGTGTGTGGGGGGGGGGGGGGGGGGGTGGTTGGTTAATTGTATGTTTTAATGTTTCTCAAATTACATGTTTTTCTGTTTTATATAAAGCACATTGAGTTGCCATTGTGTATGAAATGCGCTATATAAATAAAACTGCCTTGCCTTAATATCCAATATACAGAATCATACTGTTAAAACAAACTACAGTATAGATACACTGTAAAATAACAGTAAAGTGCTGCCATTATTTTACCGTCTTTTTAAAGTGAAATTCTTCACAGTGCACTTCTCCACATCCTGCAAGTGTGCAGCAATGCTCTTCCTCAATGTCTTACCTTTGTTAAATTTTGGGAATTGTTTCATTTGTTGCACCGACTCTATTAACAGCTGCTGCAGCCGTCAGCCTCTCAAATGTTCCTCTGCACACACACCACCAGTGTGTGTTGTATTTTAGATCATCAGTCATATGTGTCTGTATACAGTAGCTGCCCCAAGCCTCCACATGTCCACACCCTGTAAGTGTACAGCAATGCTCTTCCTCCATATCTAACCTTTGTCTCATTTCTAACCGACTGCATTCACAGCTGCTGCAAACATCAGCATCTCAAATATTATTCTATTACTGCATGAACATCAACATTCATGGCGGCGTTTTGCATCAACTATTTAAGTTAATTGTGGGGGGACTATGAGGTTGCACACATTCTCAAGTTAATTGTGATTTATAAAAGGGGAAAACACATTCATTTGTGTGTCTGATTATGTTCTTGGTGAATGCCATTTAAGGGCTTTTGTGTGCACGTTCACGTTTTGGTATGGATCCTACGCACCGTTTTTTTTAAATGAGGGCCCGGGTCCTCGGGGCAGATCTGTGGCTGCTCCTGCTCTGGAGGCTGGCTCTGTCCTCGGGCTCTGCAGTGGGCGCGCTCAGTATTCAGCTCAGAGTCCACAGCGGCGGGCCGGGGAAAGAAATACGACTTCACTGTCACACTTGGCTGATGTCCCTGTGCTCCTCTACTCTCTCTCTCTCTCTCTCTCTCTCTCTCTCTCTCTCTCTGGTTCAATATCTAACTCATGTCCTATACGAATGGGCCAGTGGGGAGTGTTTCTGTACATGTGCGGTGCAGATGAGAGGACGTTTATTACGTGTGCGGCAAAGGGGGGGATGTGAGTGGGAGAGAAGAGAGATGAAACACATGCAAGGCGATGGAGGAACACAAAGATAAATATACAAGGAAGCGCGAGCGAGAGAGAGAGAGCGAGAGAGAGAGAGGGAGAGAGTGACAGATGGAGAGAAATTAGGCCCTGCGTCAGAGTCTAACCAGTTTTCCTATGAGCCATTGTCTCCCTCAGCGCTGCCTGAAAAAACACATCCATTGTGTTTCCTGTGAAGGTAAAGCAGGAAATGAAACCTTCACACACACACAGCGGCTCAACATAACAGACCTCTAACTGCTCTTATACATCACTGAATCACCGGTGGCATCTCGAGAAAATTTGTAATTCCGCAAATTCACACGTGACTGGCCGCGGCTCTGCACTGCAAAATTGAATTTCATTGTGCAGGAACTGTTTTATTTCCCTCACAGATGCTCAATCTTTAATTTATTTATTTTTTCATATTGTTTAGTATCTCATCCACCGCTATTCTCTCGATGCCATAATGACCCAAAATTCTCCCTCAGGGATCAACAAAGTTCACTCTATCTGTTTTTGCTGGAGCTTCTGAGTGATGCTGATAAGTCCTGAATGCAGACATGGACCACATCTGTTAAGGTTTTATTAAAGTTAGATTTAAGAGGGAAAAAAGGCTGCTACAGATATTGATGCATATCTTTAATTACTTTTAATCCACACACTTCAAATTGTGGAGTGTGAGTAATTGTGGGTAAATATCTCTTAATATTTTTTTTTCCAGACTAAATATGGAAATGCTCTGAATTACAATGTTCACACAGTTTTGCATTTTGTGAAGCTCAGCAGTTGTTGCTATGGAACAATGTTGACAGTAAAATAGTGGTGGAAATGAATTAGTCAGTGTGTGTGTGTGTGTGTGTGTGTGTGTGTGTGTGTGTGTGTGTGTGTGTGTGTCATACCGGCAGGCAGTTGTCAAGTTTTTCTTTTAACCCTTACATTCTGTTCAGGGTCTAATTTAACTCAGTTTAACTTTTGAGAGAGGAAAATACACCTTAAAAACTTTTCTTTTACCCAGAAAGTTGATAGCTTTTCCCAATATGATCCACAATATATGAAAATGAAAACATTTCAACTTTTTAAAAAACATTTGTGTGCATCTGATACACATTTTTATTCCTTGTTTGCCTCATATTTCATAAAAAATTCAAAAATCACCATTCAAAAATACTGTTTATTCACATTTAATATAATTAATTGGAATCATGATGTTCTCCTGTGTAATGTAACATTGGACTGATGTGACTGAAGAATAAACTCTCTCCTGTTTGAAAGCATCATTAAGAAATACTCACCAGAGACTAATTATTACCAGAATATAAACAGGATGTAAGGGTTTAATGGAGACAGAGTTTGACATGTTTGTCTTTTATCACCATCCATGAAGGACTGGTAAACGCTGTAGCCAGTACGAGACAAAAATACCTCAATTTCATAAAGGAGGAAATCAGTTTTCATCATATTTGAAATATGGAATAATAAAACTGCTTTTGAGATAAAATCTTTCCATCGTCTGAAAATTGCTGACCACTTTATCCAACTGCTGCTTTATCCAATAGTTTCTCTTTGTGCAGTTTTTTTTATTGAGACCCAGATTTATAAACAGACTTTTATCGGTCCCCATATTTATGTCAATAACCAGTTCAGTGCATATATCCATACTGGAGATACTGAGAAACAGGCAAGTTGCTACCAGGAAACACTTGAAAAGGGAGTCTTATAATTAAAATGCTAGAATTTATAATAAGCAACAACTTTATTTTCCCTTTATGAGCTTTAAAACTTTAATTTGACTAAAAATGCTGACTTTGGATTTGTGCAAAATTGATTCATATCACTTGTGGGTTTTTTTAAACAGCAATAGTTTTACATTGATATGCTTGAAATGTCAGATACATTAACATTACACACTTTGTAGGATTATTGTGACCTTTCAGGAGTAGTGAAAATACTGTATATGTGTATATGATATGGATGTTTTATGTCGCTGGCTTTTCAATTTTACCGACAGCAGTTATAGGAACAGGACTTACAAATCACTTTGATTCTCTTTTTTTGTCCCACTGTGCTGGACCCTTGGCTCAGGTATCTAATACATTTATTACATTCATTTTGAAGATGCTTTTGGCACCAAAGTGACTAAAGTGAAGTCAACTTTCACAGGAGCAAAAAACTAGACATCATAAAAACACCCGGGACACCCAGGAATTACAAGGTGATGCTTTGGCCAGGACTACCTTGTAAACCTTCGTAGCTAAAATATGTTCTTGATTCACACAGTAAAGTCCAGTCTGATAATACAGGTCTAACTTCACAGTGTTGAGTTAAAAAAGAGAAGAGAACTCGTCAAATCACAGAGAGGATGAATGTTAAAAGGCAGGAATCTCAGCAGCTGGCAAAGGAACTGCTAAGTCATTGGTATTGATCAACAACCCCATCAACCCCTGCTGCTATAATATATTACGGTCATTGTGTACAACAGAGCAGGAAAAATATTACCTAATGCCTCTTTAAATATGCTCCGAGGTGTTTGAAACATCGATTTAGGAGCTACGAACGATCCCAATCAGATCTTTTCAAGCTGGAGCCTCGATGTGGAAAACAGAGCTGGAGCAGACACAATAACTATATTTCATTTTATTTTATTTTCTTCTTAATCTCTCTCTCTAGTCTCTCTCTGTGACTTCACCACCAGACATCGGCGAGCAGGAAGCCGCCACCGCCTGCCAAGAAGTCTTCATAGAGACTGGCAGTCTTTAAATCTGCCCTCCAATTTTTTTATTTATTTTTTTTCTACTTTCTTGCTGCAGCAGATTGAAGCTGGAGCTTCAGCAACAAACAAGGGCTTTCTGCCCATTTTCCAGCCGGGGCCCTGCCTGCCTCTCCGCCTGCCCGCCTGACTCTCATGGGCCGATGATAGATTGCTCTCTCGCTGCCTTTGTGCTGGGAAATTGCTTTGTTTTGTTAACAGTCTGCCTCTGTTCCAGCCCAGACAGCACAGATAGCACACCTCCTTTCTTTAGTTATCTGCCCGAATATGTTTGAGATGGTCTTGAAATAAATTACAGTTGAATATGGAGAGGTGGGAGAAGGCAGAGAGGAGAGGGCACAGACATGCCCGACATATTGAATGCAGAGGTGCTGGAGACAAATGTATCTGTAAGCAGCTGAGCTCAAAGAAAATAAAATGCATTAAATAGAAATGATGGTGAGATTATTGAGACTACTGAGAGTTCTTAAACAGGCTGAGTGTACACGTTTAGATTTAAGGGACACGTTTAGGAGATATATGTGAGGACTTTTTGGAAAATGTTTAAAAAGTGAGGGACATTTTAGTAGGTGAGATTTGGATGATATGGGAAGCAGAGTCAGAACATTGTGTGAAGTGTTTGGCACATTAATGCATTTTGAAAATGGAGTACTTTTAGGAAATAGCAGTGGTAGACTCAGACTGTCTGAGTTACAGGGGCCAAAAAAAGTAAAGGGCACCTGATACATTGAAAGGGACAGCAACAATAAAGGACAGTGATGCATGTTAATACAAATAATAATAATACAAATAAATGAATAATAATAAATTAAAAATGAATGGGTAAGTTACTTCCAGCTGCCAGGAAGTTACTATAACATTTCCAGCAACCTTTTTACAACAAGAAAGATTTGAATCATTTCACTGAACTGACAAGCGATGAGAAATGTACAACCTTTACGAGAACGATGCCAAATGGCCTTGCTGGGTTGGTATTTCACAGCTGGCAGGTCTATTCAGCAGTTAATAGGATGTTCTTATCAACGCTGTGTGAGTTAAGGAGAGTTAAGAGAGAGTTTAAACATTTAATAACTACTGCAGGTTGGTTTTATCTCTTGGTGCATTTTCCTTTTTCTGTAAATAACTGGATAAAACTTAATGGTGGGATATCAAAACTAGACATAATGGAGTCTAATAGCAGAACAGACACCCACATATATATAAATCTATGAAGCAACATTTTAAATTAGTAGGATATTATGAGGTAAGTTGGAGGATAGTGAGCAGAGAGCATTGAGGGGAACGTGAAGGGCATCTCAGGTTGAGTTTTATTTTTAGGTCAACTCAAACCCTGGAAGACCTTTTTGTTTCTCAGGGTGTTTCGTCTCATTACCGCCTGAACAGATCACGGTTAACATGCTAGAAACGTTGTCAGCTTCAACCTCTACATGAACCTCCTGCCATCACCTCACTGCCTGTATCTTTAAAAGTCTCCTCCTACGATGTACATGGAAATACTTTTAGCAGCAAAGTTTGTATCATTAAATAGTTTCTTCTAACTGGATCAAAACAGACATATTAAACTGAATCATTAACACTTGTTAAACATGGCTGAAAGTATTTAATTAATTTTGTTTAATGTGTTTTAGGTTTACTTTCATGTGCTTTGCTTTTATATTTCTCTTACTGGTTGTGACTGACAGTTCAGCACCACGGACAGCTCCCATCCTCACTGCTCCTTCATACTGAGGACAAAGTGAGGTCCTCTATTACAAGCTGAGAAAAAGTTCAGCACCACAGACAGCTCCCATCATCACTGCTCCTTCATACTGAGGACAAAGTGAGGTCCTCCATTATGATAAACTGAGATAAAGTTCAGCACCACGGACAGCTCCCATCCTCTCTGCTCCTTCATACTGAGGACAAAGTGAGGTCCTTTATTGTGATGAGCTGAGAAAAAGTTCAGCACCACGGACAGCTCCCATCCTCTCTGCTCCTTCATACTGAGGACAAAGTGAGGTCCTTTATTGTGATGAGCTGAGAAAAAGTTCAGCACCACGGACAGCTCCCATCCTCTCTGCTCCTTCATACTGAGGACAAAGTGAGTTCCTCCATTATAAACTGAGAAAAAGTTCAGCACCACAGACAGCTCCCATCCTCACTGCTCCTTCATACTGAGGACAAAGTGCTGAGAAAAAGGGAGAAGAGCAGCTTGGTCTTTTTTCCATTCAGGTTTAGTAGCAATTTTGAAAATAAACATAACATAAAGACAAAAACATCTAGTTCAAACTATGAGTTACATGAATTTGTAACTCATAGTTTGGTGTAACATCCAACTAGTGCATTTTTGATGACTTTTAACTACTTATCCAATATATTAACAATTCTATACATCATTGATCATTCTTATTAATAAATCAATGTATTATTCATATTGTTATTGCAATCCAAAGTGCTTTACAAGTGACAAATATATTGCTTATAACTGTTTCTGTCACTATGTATTTTGTGATCATGTATTTTTATTACTGATGTTGTAATTTTTTATCATCATTCTGATTTCTTTTTTTTTATTGTTTTTTCATTTTTTTTCCTCTGTGTGAAGCACTTTGGATCAGCCATGTTGTGTTTAAAGTACTATATAAATAATGCTGAAGTTGAAGTAAAAAGGTTTAAGTTCGAATTTAAATATTGACGATAATACAATATAATACATGCAAATAATGTAATAATGAGTATGTTTAATCTATTAAATGCATTTTGATAAAAACCCCCCAAAATAATAGGTTTAGTTAAATTAAACCAAATGTGGATCTGCATGTTGAGCAAGTTGGCTGCTGGATTCATTTCCTTATTATATTGATGCACAAACCCTTCATACAGACAAAGGAAGAAGTCACCAATGTCTGCAGTTCAAATGCTTCATTAATGAATATGAATATTTCTGAATATATGAGTGCAGGAAAGTCTTGAGGTTGAAATCTTCCATCCTAAAAATAACAACAGAGTCACTGAAGCTTGTGTTTGTGTGTTTGTACGTGTCGACTGTGAAGCTGCTGCTGAGAGGCTGATCTGTCAGTCCAGATCCTGGTGGAGGCTGTGATTACAGGTGTATACAACACACACACGCACACACACACACACACACATGCACACACATTAAGGGAGTGTGATGCTCAGTGTGGCCAGCAGTTGCCAGAGGCTAAAGTAACACACTCACACAAACACACATAACTGCCTGTCTGGATGTTATGAAGCCTGTAATAAACTGGATGTGTGTAATATCACTGTCTGTTGTGTCATTTGTCAGTGTGAGTTAAAAGATGTGAGATGGTGTGTATATGTGTGTGTGTGTGTGTGTGTGTGTGTGTTTATTGCAGTTAATCAACCTGTGCATTCCTGGAGGATTCATGTGTTGCTTCTGTGCATGAATGTGTGTGTGTGTGTGTGTGTGTGTGTGTGTGTGTTTCTAGTATACCATATATATTTTTCTTAATCTACATATGCAGAAACTTCAGAAAGCTTGTTGATGCCCGGAGAAAAAAATAATAATTGAGTTTTATAAACGAAGAGCAACAAATCAGCTCTTGTTCTCTGAGGTTATGAATCAGGTAAAAAAGTCTCGCTGTCATTTTAGGTTTCAGCTGATTTGCAAATAAAAACAGCTTTAAAATAGAAAGATTACAAGAAAACTCAGGTGGCCTATATAATCTCTTTCATCCTGACAGAAAAAAGAGACAATTATCAAGATGAAAGAGATGAAAGAAGGTATGAAATAAAAATAAAAAGTCATATTAGCAACACCATATTTACTCCTCTACACATGGGGCCAGCAATAGCCGCTACATTCAGAGCTGATTAACTGTAATGTCAACTTAAAGGGGAACTACACCAATTTTTCACACCAACATCTGTTTCCAGCTGTTGGTCAGTATGTATGTAAGTAAAAAAGATTTATAAAGATCCAGAGAGATGAAACTTGAGTCAGCTAAAGTTGAGACTGAAGACTATAAGTTTGAAAATGTTGGGGTTTGTGAAGTTAGAAAGTAGTGAGTTTAGCAGTGTCAGGGTCTGTTAGGTTTTTAGTTGCTTTTCTGTTCTTGTTGTGCCACTTCCTGTTTTATTTTGAAGTCCTTGTCTTACCCCTGTCTTCCTGTCAAGTTTCCCGCCTGTGTGATTGCTTTCCCTGCCCTAATGTGTTTCACCTGTGTCTAATTGTCTTCCCCCCCTTGTGTATTTAAGCGGTGTTTGCCCTCTCTTCCCTTCTGTGCCAGGTCGTCTTGTCCTTTCAGTTCCAGCGTTTAATTTCCTAGAGTAGCTTCCTGTGAGTTACCAGTTTTGATTCCCTGACCTTTGAGTTTAACCTGCCAATCATTGTACCTTTGCCTGTTTTACTGCCTACCTGGTTTTGACCCCTGCCTGCAATAAACGACTCTGAGTAAGCCTGAGCCCATCGGTTCCTTCATTGTGTCCTGATCCGTACCTGATAACCAGACCTCTGTGGCCCGCTCCTCACCTCTGCTCCAGACTACATTAGCAGATACTAGCATTACACACACACATTTCTGACCGAACTGTATCGACCAGGTTTTGACAAGGAAAAATAATTCATGGAATAAAAAGTATAAAACATCTGGTTCTGTTTAATATCACATCGCACTGGGACTTTCTATAGATACACACACAGACACATACACACACACACACACACAAACTATCCTAAATGGGCCCATAAATGTCCTTTTTGTGTCCAACCTATCCCTGAAATACAACTCAGTGACATGAAGAGAGATTCAAAAATGGTTTATCAGCAAGGGTAAAAAAACACAGGAAGTCATTCAGCAGAGCAGAGGTATCACAGGGACGAAGCAGAGGCAAAACAAGCTAAAGAATAAAGCTTTGGTAAAAATACTAGGAAACACAAGAATAAAAATGCTGGAATTCAAACCCAGCTATAATACAGGTACTCACACAGTAACTCTCCTAAATGGGTCCATAAATGTGCTTTTTGTGACTGTCCAAACTCTGCCTGAAATACAGTGAAACACGTTTATATCAGAATCTAAAGCGAAAGGACTAAAATGCACAACTCAGTTACATGAAGAGAGATTCAAAAATGGTTTTAAAATGGTTTGCAGCAGAGCAGACGTATCACAGGGACTAAGCAGAGGCAAAGAATCCAAAGAATAAGGCTTGGGTCAAAATACTAGGAAACACAAGAAGAAGGAAAAAGCTGGAACGCTTAATACAGGTAGACAAGACGATCTGGAAAAGGGAAAGACATAGACAGAAACACAGGAGGGAAATAAGACAAAAGGTCAGTATAGGAAAATATAAGACATTGACTGATGATGGCAAATGAGACATGACAATTTATGTCTACTAGAAGCAGATGAAGAACCCAACAGTAGCTGATTCTTCCTAAATGTATATCTGTACTTACTGTTCTCTTTAAAGCAACAATGGTGAAAGGATCATCAGTGATTCTTTACTGCTCCATTGCATCACAAATCTGGTTCTACAGCTCAGAAATAATCAATATTACAACCAGCGATGACTAAAGTAACCAACACAATCAGATTAGGTGAGCGACTGGTTCACAAACAGCAAGTCAAAGAAATGAAAACAGACTTAAAATCATTTAGTGAATCAATAGAAAACAGCTGAGCGCCACAAACAACAATGAAGTCGATTCAGAGTAAATTCTATTTTAAGACTAATTAGTCTCACAGCAGAAAGCCTGCTAATACCTTATATATATAGAGTAGAGTGTAATGCATTGGAAATACATTATAATACCATTAGAAGCATTAGAGAATATAATCTGCAGACAAACAGCAGAGCTTTAAAAATCCTTTATAACATTTTAATCCCGCAAACATCTGACTAATTATATATTTACAATGATATTAACTCTTACATACTGTTCATACTCTGCACCCTACACTTGATTCATGTTTCAGAGAGCAGAGAGAGTGTATTTTTTAGCTTTTACACCACTAAACATCTCCTATCATACAATATCATGTCCTATTTTACCTCAGACATGAAAATATAACATAGACATAATGATTGAAATGTCTGTTTTTGGTAGTTTTGAGTCTCTTTAGTCTCTCCATCTCTACGTTACCATGGTAACCAGTTGTTTTTAGTCATTTTTATGTCTCTTTTGGGTAGTTTTCAGGTATATTTAGTCAGTTTATGTCTCTTTCAGTCATTTTCATGTCTCTTTTTGGTAGTTTTTAGGTTTCTTTAGTCAGTTTGTGTCTCTTTTAGTCATCTTTATATCTATTTGGGTAGTTTTCAGGTATATTTAGTCAGTTTATGTCTCTTTCAGTCATTTTCATGTCTCTTTTTGGTATTTTTTAGGTTTCTTTAGTCATTTTTGCATCTAAAGAATTTACTTTATTGTAGAACCATTAGAGCCATCAGTCTTCACTGCTACATCATAAAAAGAAATCCTCATAACTGCTATCTTATTAAAACTATTAACTATTCATTTGACAAAAAGACACGTCAATAGATACAGAGATAATTTGACCCAGAGTATAACATTTTAAAATATATAATCTATATATTAAGTTATAGTCATCAAATTTCAGAGTAAAAGACATTTGGGGTGTTTTTGTTTTTTTACAGCTGTCAAATGTCAAAAGGGCTCAAATTTGACCTGAACACTATGTAAGGGTTAAAAAACTGTCTCAGAATAAGAGAAATATAAAGAAAAAATCAGGTGTAAAGTGTAAAAATGAGTATAGTATAAAGCAGGTGTGTACTGTAATAGTGAAACTCTGCTGCAGCCCAACATGAAAGCACTAAACAGCACACTGATGATTTAGCGATTCCTGCGGTGTGTTGAGATCAAACTCAACTCTAACGTGAATTAAATCATGAATTTGTTTATTATGAATAAAAAAGAATCTCTAAAAAATGTCTAAATGTGTTATAATGGAAGCCGCTGGGAAACTGCAGGAGGCGACAGATTTCTATGAGTGAATCCTCTTTTTTCAGTCTGAGTTTTAAAACCTAGCAGCAGCAGCAGCAGAAGAAGAAGAAGACACTTCAGAAGAGCGGAGGAGTTTTTTAGCATTTTGCAAAGTCCAAAGGGAAACACCCGGGAGATGCTTTCCTGTCTGAAAGCATTTACTGATGAAAGGTCGCCTTAATCAATTTACTCAAGTGTAAAATTTCAGTCTTTGTCGAAGCCTAAAAACAGACCGAACCTTTTTCTTTCTTCACTTGGTCGAGCTCAGCGTGGGGCCACACATTCTGGCAGAGCTCAGCGGGGGGAGAGAAAAACCAACAGCCAATTATTGTGCTCTCCTGAAATCTTCAGACTAATGTTCCATCTGATTTATCCAAATCTTTCTCTTCTTCTTCTTCTTCTTCCATAAAGTTGCAACCTGCCCCACCAAACTTTTATTTTTGAATCTAACAGGAAGTCGGTGGCACCTGCACTCCTTGTGTCACATCTGAGACAGAATAGTTTTAACCTTTGACCCCGTCTGTTTTGACTGTTCTTTCCTTCCCTCCTTCCTTCTTTCCTTCAATCCTTCCTTCTTTCCTTCATTCCTTCTTTCCTTCCCTCCTTCCTTCTTTCCTTCATTCCTTCCTTCTGTGCTTCTTTCCTTCCCTCCTTCCTTCCTTCCTCCTTCTTTCCTTCCTTCCTTTCCTCCCTCCCTCCTTCTCTCTTTCTTTCCTCCCCCCATTCCTTTCCTCCCTTCCTTCCCTCCCTCCTATCTTCCTTCCTCCCTTCCCACCTTGCCTGCTTCCTTCCTTCCTTCCTTCCTTCCGTCCTCCCTCCAGCCCTCCTTTCCTTCCTTCTTCCTCTTTCCTTTCCTCCCTCCTTCTCTCTTTCTTTCCTACCCCCTTCCTTCCTCCCTCCTTTCCCTCCTTTCCTTCCTTCTTCCTCCCTTCCTTTCTTGACTCGAGGACAACAGGAGGTTAACTGAAGTAAAATAAATACACTCAGGGTTGATTTCATGAAAGACTTGCTTGGCTTTCTTAGGGCTGCAGAAATAAGACAAAGCATCCAGAAAGGGTGAAAGGCAACTTGAACAAACTGTTCTCCCAGCAACTACAGCAACTAGCATCTTGGTGCTTTCTTTGCTACATGCAGGAACTTCAATGAAACAATATGCAAACTGTACATTTGGCCCCTTTCTATGTAAATGAGCCTCACTGCAATAACAATCCAATTCACGGAGTCCAGCATTAACAGCCACATGCAGTTAAAGTGAAAAGGACTCTCTCTTTGGTCTCTTTCTCTCCGCCTGCTGTGTTCTCACAATCATACACAAACTCTACGGCTGTGTTCATGCTGTAATATCATAAGTGCAGCATCTTTTTGTGAATCTGACCTTTAGACGGGGCAGATAGCGGTTATAAGTGATGCACATTTGATGCTATCAGCTTCTGTGATTCTTTGTGGATTTATCCCTCAGTCTTCAGCTGGAAGGAATATTTAGTCATAAGAGTCCAATAAGTCCATTTTACTTTTAGAGTAATAACAGTAACTTTAGCAGACCGATTAATTAAAAGGTATTAAATATTGATGACTATATCCATTTCAGGTTGATATGATGGCTGTTTCCCTCTAAGGTTGATGCCAAATAGTCCCTTTTTTAGAGTGATCAGACTTTGACGTGGAACTAAGGAGCTGATACTCAGAGTACATTTATTTTAAGTTCACTTCCAGACAAGAATGATTTCTTAAAGTTTGAGCTTCACTGTGCACTGGTATGGAGTTTCACACTTTTATCTACTGAAGGGGGAAAGTTTCTCCATGCTCACTGAAAATCAAGGTTGATGTTTGTTCATATATGACCACGATTTGACCTAAAAAAATATCCATACATTTATAGATTCTTGATTTTTCAATGAGGGAAAATATTTAATTTCTCTGAATTCTTAACCCTCCTGTTGTCCTCAAGTCCAGGAAGGAAGGGAGAAGGGAGGGAGGAAGGAAAAGAGGAAGGAGTGAAGGAAGGAAAGGAGGGAGGGAGAAAGGAAAAGAGGAAGGGAGGAAGGAAGGATAGAAGAAGAAGGAAGGGAGGAAGGTAGGGGGAGGAAAGAAAGAGAGAAGGAGGGAGGGAAGGAAGGACAGATGGAAAGGAGGAAGGAAGGAAGGAAGGAAGAAAGGAAGAAAGAATAGTCAAAACAGACGGGGTCAATTTGACCCGGGAAGACGACACAAAGGTTAACTAGCTAACATATTTGTGCGGCTAACCCATATGAGAAACTAATTATTCTTCTAGCAGCAAATTTTTGAATGTCTTAAAGAGAACATGTTATGCTTTTTGTGATTGTGTTATTCATATTCTGTTATAATGCTGGCTCTCGGTGTTAATCATGGTCAAAGACTCCTTCTCCTTCACATTGACATCACATTGAACTGATGGCTAAACATGAACAGATCTACTTGAGAATTCAAAACGCAGCCTCTAAGATCTAACAAATCAAGAGTTGGGGGTCTTAAAGAGCCTGATTGCCAGATTGAGGCTGAGCTGGGTGACTGCATAAATGGAAAAATGAGTTTTTGAAGTGTAAATGATGATAAGATATTCCAGAAAAATGGCTATAAATAGTTTTCAATTGTTCTTATATCTACTTGGGTCATACTCTTTCCAGCTCTTTGTCATCAGTGAGTTTATTAACTACATGCACAACATAAATAAACATATATTTATTAGTTGTATCCTGTTTATCCCTGTTTATTATTCTAGACTCATTATGGTTGCAAATGAAGGTAAGAGATGCACTACAGAGAGAAGACTATTGAATAATAACCAAATGGAGTCACAGATGAGTCCAAAAGCAAACTTTCATTTTCCAGTAGAGGCATACCTCAACACACCTGACAGGAAATGGCAGTTACATATCCAAATGTTGAAACATCACCTGAACTGCAGCGATCGAATCTTGTAAAAAAAAACATCTGCGTGAATCTTTCTGAATGTGTTTGTGAGGACGTTTGTACAACAGCTCATCGTAGCATTACTTTCTATGCTTGTTTTTCCATATGAATGCTTCTGGCAGATGCTGAGCATTTGCATGTTACCACTCAAGGGAGTGACGATGGCGTATGAGGTCACACACATACACCCCCCTCAGTAAAACCCCCTCAGTAATTGTGTCAGTTGGTGCAGAAATGGCAAAGACATCAGTAATGAGAGCGGGGGAGTGATCAGAAACCTGGAAAATACTCTAATCATGTATGTAGGTGTGTGATTAGCCAGGTTATTCAATGTTCCATGTAAACATCACATCCTGAATATGACAGGAAGAACAATCTGATCATTGTTAGTACACTGTGCACACTATGTCAGACATGAAAACGGGTCATGGGTGAAAAAGGTGAGCTGCTTGAAAACCACATCTTTATCCCATTCATATGGAAATGGTTAAATATATACACACACACACACACACACACACACACACACACACACTTGTATGTGCACCAACACAACAGACAACTAGTGCACAAGTGTGGATGTAGTACTGTAGTTGTTGGAAACTCCTGAACTTGCACAGGATTCACACTGACTGATAAATTCAACACAAGACTCTCAGCACATGCAGTGTGTGAGTGTGTGTGTGTGTGTGTGTGTGTGTATGTGTGTATTATCAAAACAGTCTAAACTCAGATATGCAGAAACACTTCAAAGAATAGCAAACAACCTGTTTATAGAATCTCCACAATATCAAACATCCCAACAACAAATGTTTTCAGAGTCATAAAAAAACACAATGCACATTAACAACACACACACTAACACACACACACACACACACACACACACACATTAGAGTAGCTCCCTTATGCAATGACCTTTCTCCTTTACTCCTCCAACATCTCTAAAGTCCAGGTCTCTGACAGGTTCAGACTCTGTTGCCAGTAATGATAAAAGGACTTCAGGCTCATTTTTGATTCTCCCCAAATGAAAAAATGAGCGCACCCCGTCACAGTTTGTCACCGGCAACGTGAGGAACAACCTCAAAGCCCATAAACATTAGGGAAGACTAACTGCAGGCCAAACTTCAATCTGGTTTTCAGCATGTTTGAGGGTGACTTGTCTGTTTCAGCCAACATGAAGGATCGGAACTGCAGACACTTAAAACACGCTGTTCCTCCTACGGCACGGACCGGAAGTTGGGAGGTAGCCACAAGCTCTTCTGAATGTTTTAAACACCAACCCTTAAACATATATATTCATGCCGTACATTGTTAGAAAGCCTAGATTCACCTGATTCATTCAAGACCACTCACGACTTATATGGTTGCTCACAGCCGTAATAGTATTAGCGATTAGCTCGGCTAGCCACTCAGCTAAAGTAAGCTAACAGCTATAATGCTACATACCTTCAAAGTCTTCCCTTTATCCACAACGATCATCTTATGACTCAGGACTTTCTGTACAGCTCGCCAAGTATCCATTCTTGTGAAATATGAAATCCGTTTCCATAAAACCGAAATACTTTCTTCAATATGTCAACATGTATTTAGTCCAACACGTAATGTAACACACACGGAACAAACCATATACGGACCCTTTTACGTCATTTCCTGACTCACGCGTGCATCTGTGGGACACGTGACTGTTTCATACGACATACTAGGATGAGGCAGCACATGTCTCCAAAGCCAATGAGGACATGTATCCGACGACAACGTGGGTGACAATAGGTGCGTGTATTAATCGTCTATCTATGGTATTAATGAGGTCTACTTACAAGAAGAAAAAACACCAAGTGACGGAGGCCTCTGGGTATTTTTTCTTTTTTTTTTTTCTCTTCCCAATTCAAGGCTCCCGTATACCTCCAAATCACAATCACTTGCCACTTGCCCCCCCCCCCCCACAAAAAAAAAAAAAATTCTCATCGGATCTGCATGATTCACGTAGGTCATCTATTTTGGTTTCAAAACGGCGAATTTCGCCGAAAGGTGAGTGATTTTCATGTATGCTATGTACTTCATTGCATAGTGTGCAGATTTCTAAAGGGTAGTGATGTCTCAGATCAAACACAGCTGTTGCTCACTTATCAGAAATAAAGATTATCTAGTTAGCAAGCTAGCATTAGCATTCATGTTGTCATTAACGGTACCAGATCTGTCACATCCTGGTGTAGTTTGTGTTTTATTTTGAAAGTTATTCTCTCCTTGTGTATTTTCTTTTTTACAGAAGAAGATATGTTGAATGTTCTGGTGACAAATCAGGGCAACGCAATTGTTCCCTGTTCAGATGTGAGGTTGGTTGGGGTTGGGGGGGGGGGGGGGGGGGTATTAATATGTTGTCTAAAATGATATGTGTGTTGGTGAACCCCCTTAATCCTTTTCCCATCACCAGATCTATCACAAGCTTAGGTTATTTATCTTTGTTTTACACTAGCCTTTAAACCTAGCATCTCCCCTGAGAACACTCAATTATACCATACCAGGAAATAGCCTGCACCCCAACACACATATTACATATATTTGGTCCCACGGATAAAACACGTAAATATCATAAACACAAATCACTGAGGTGCCATTCAAACTCTGTCAGCTCAGGTGTGCTTGTCCCGGGTCACCAGTCACTCAGCGTGAGGTGAATCTACTCTTCATCCAATTTTCCTACCAGGCCACCGATACATCCATCAAGCCCGTCCTCGCCCCCGAACGCCCATCCATCCATTTACCTATCATCCACACATCTGACCCTCCATCAACCTGCTGTCAGTGCACTCAGACCAGGCTGAGTGGAGACAGACAGAGAGCTATAGTGAAGATTTAACTAAAAGAGTAAATAGATAAACTGATGAAAGGGTTAAATGAATGAGGGTAAATATAAAAAACTGTACTCTGGCTCCCTGAAGAGATGAAGACTGAACTTGTAGGCTGGACTCATTTGTGATTTGATATATTTACTTTCCTGAAACTGGACTTGGTTTTAGTGACTCAAGACTGAATTTGGACTTAGATAAGTAGCAGGAAGCATATTTTCAAGACTTCTTTATATTGAGATTTAAGACTTAACCCTCCTGTTGTCCTCAGGTCAAGGAAGGAAGGAAGGTAGGAAGGAAAGGAGTAAGGAGGGAGGGAGGAAGGAAGGAAGGAAGGAAAGGAGTAAGGAGGGAGGAAGGAGAGAAGGAAGGAAAGGAGTAAGAAGGAGAGAAGGGAAGGAGGGAAGGATAGGAGTAAGGAAGGAGAGAAGGGAGGGAGGAAGGGAGAAGGAAGGAAAGGAGTAAGAAGGAAGGAAGGAAGGAAGGAAAGGAGTAAAAAGGGTGGGAGGGAGGGAGGGAGGGAGGGAGGAAGAAAGGAAGCAAGGAAGGATGGAAGGAAGTGAGGAAAGAAGGAGGGAAAGAACGAAGGAAAAACTAAAGAAAGAGGAAGGAAGGAAGGAAAGAAGAACAGTTAAAAGAGATGGGGTCAATTTAACCCGGGAGGACGACAGGAGGGTTAAAGCGCCAGTCTTCATTTTTTAATGTTGCAGGAGAAATGCACACAAATATAACTTTTAAGTCAATGATTCCTGTTTGTCTATTTTACTGCCAGCTCCTGTTTTAGGATCCTCTGCACTGTAATTGTTTTGGGGTTTTTTTTAAGAAGTGCATTTCCAGCATTTTTATCAACTTTTCAGACTGAACTCCTGCCATCAGAAAGTGGATGTTGGAATGATTTTGCAGCTCCAGTATCAGGTTGTGAAATGTTTCCTGCTCTTCACACTTAATTCCCTCCGGAGTGACAGAGTCTTCTTTGGCTTCAGGGCCATGTTTTATACTGCAATACTGTGTCAATGTTTGCAGGGCATCGCCTTGGTTTGAGATCAGCTCCCAGGTTCTCTGATAAAAAAAGCTAATAATGTTTAAGGCAAATTATGTCATGACATCATCATCAGTTCATATCCACTTTATTCTCTTTCTGCCCTTTATTGTTCATCTTTTACTTGATCTGCATGTAAGGTTTCCATGTTGTTTTTTAAAATCTGAGTTCAGGTAGTGATGCAACCGAGCAACCAAACTGTGCCATCACTACATTTCATGAAGATGTCCAGTCAGCACAGGAAGACGTGAGCATGAAGCGAGAGGGGAAATAAATGGGATGCAGACTCAGGACTTCAGGACTTCCAACTTAAGAATTGTGTTTGGAGACTGGTGACAGACTTATAACTTTCTCAAGTGTACCAATTACAGTTTACAGTTGTTTATTTCCACATCCAGCAGTTACGGAGCAACGTTATCATTCATTTGGACAGAGGTGTAAAAAAAGGACTAAAATATTGTACTCAAGTAAAAGAACTGTTAATAAATGTGAAAAAACAACTTATTTTAACTTGTTTCCTGTTATCTCTTTTATTTCAGCATGTAGATTATATAACATGTTATTTTAATGTCAGATTACCTTTATAAAATGATTTAGGATATTTTCAATTGGAATAAAAATTTTTAAATATAATATGAAATAAACTAATTTAAAGTTCAATGAAATAATCATAAAATAAGTATAATTAAAAAATGAAATAAAACATAATCATGATACAAAATAAAGTATACTAAAAAATTAAAATCAAACATATCAATGTAAATAAAATATATAAATAAAGTTGCAAGCACTGGCTGAAGGAGGGAGGAAGGAAGTAAGGAAGGAAGGGAGGAAGGAAGAAAGGAAGGAAGTGAGGAAAGAAGTATGGAAGGAGGGGAAGAACGAAGGAAAAATTAAAGAAGGAAGGAAGGAAGGAAGGAAAGGAGGGAGGGAGGAATTTAATTAAAAACGATTCAAACATTTTCCTCCTTAGTGTCAGAACATAAAATAAGGAAAACACAGCTATGCAATATAACTAAACTGCTGTTTATACTGCATGTTGGGGCTGAGTGACTAGAAGAAAAACAAAAGTTCACAAGGTTGGCATCAGCACATCTGTTTATTTATTAAAACATCATAATAGTCTCAGTGAAGACGAGTCCAGTGTATCTGAACAGACGCTCGCAGGAAGCAGAGGAAGGCAGGCAGCTGTGACTTTACTAGATTCATATTGTCTGAGACACAAGAAACAACCTCGTCAAGCTCTCCTGTGCTCTATGAGGAGAAATCATCTTCATCTAATAAATGCTGCTCAACTGAGGGTTTTCACATAAGCTAAACTTTAATAATAACAAATAAACACTAAACATCCATAAACTGTATTGACCAGCTGTGACTAATACAATGACTTCAGTTTCAATTTAATTATTCATGGACCTAGCATCACTTTGTCTATTGACAAAATGTCCATGATGTAATTGCATGAATGCATGGTGATGTGTGGAGCACCAAGGATGAAACTTGGATTATTATAATAATATATAATAACTGTAGGCTCATGACATATTAAAGTATTATATTAATTTGGAACATATTCATTCATTCACTCTCCATACCGCTTATCCTAAGGTTGGAGCCAATCCCAGCTGACATTGGTCTCCAGTCCATCACAAGGCTAACACATTATAGACAAGGAACCATTCACACACACATTCACACCAACGGGGAATTTAGAGTCACCAATTAACCTGAACTGCATGTTTCTGGTATGTAGGGTTACCCAGAGAGAGCTGAGACAGGCACGAGAAAGCTTAAATAGACCTATAATCAATAGTTTTGTATTATATTGAGACAGTTGGGGCAATTAAATGTATTAGAATTACAGTTGTGCTATTTATGTTAGTGTTGTAACGTATTGGCCACAAGGGTGCAGCGTAATGTCCTGAGCAGTCTGACACAGTTTGATTGATTATTGGAGGAAAACAACAATGCATTGGTCTTTGCATTGTTTAAATATGTAAGTGGGTCACAAACCTTTTGTTGTCATTGTTGTATTGTTATTATAAGTACTATTATGAGTGTGTACTACAAGTTATTGTTTGTCTACAGCCAGAAATGTGCCAATATATTGATAAACCGACATCAATGATGGCGTCTTCTCTGCAGCCATGTATGTTGAGTCTCACTGAGAATGTAAGTTATTATTATTATTATGTTGTATATGACCTGAAACTAGACACGTATTGTAAGTCTTTATCTATACGACTCACCAAAAATGAGGACAAAACCTGCGGCGGAGCCACTTTTAGCCTCTGTGACTGCAGACAGTAGAACAGTCTGCTTTTTGACCTCAGGGCTTTACTTTATTTTTTCTTTTATTCAATTTATGTAACAAGGACAGCCTTTTATTTCCCACAATGTTATTCATATAGAACATTAAAGACAGAGAGATAAAGGAAAAAAAAATGTATATAAAGTTTTTTTTAAATAAAGCATGAAACAGGCATTATGTCTGCTTCTTTAACCCTCCTGTTGTCCTCAAGTCAAGGAAGGACTGATGAAGGAAGGAAGGAAAGAAGGAAGGACAAAGTAAAGGAGTAAGGAGGGAGGGAGGACAAGAGGAAGGCAGTAAGGAGAGAAGGAAGGTAGGAAGGAAGGAAAGGTGGAACGAAGGAAGGAAGGAGGGAGGAAAAGGGGAAGGAAGTAAGGAGAGAAGGAAAAGAAGGACAGAAGGAAGGAAGGAAAGGAGGAGAGAAGGAAGGAAGGAAAAGAAGGATAGATGGAAGGAGGAGGGAGCAAGGAAAGAGGAGGAAGGGAGATAGGAGGGACGGGAGGAAGGGAGGAAGAGGGAGGAAAGAAAGAGAAGGAGGGAGGGAGGAAAGGTAGGAAGGAAAGAAGGACAGAAGGAAGGAAGGAAGGAGGGAAGGAAAGAAAGACAGAAGGAAGGAAGGAAGGAAAGGAAAGGAAAGAAGGACAGAAGGAAGGAATGAAGGAAAAAAGGAAGGAGGGAAGGAAAGAACAGTCAAAAGAGACGGGGTAAATTTGACCCGGGAGGACGACAGGAGGGTTAAGTAATATTATTTACACTCGCTTTACTCAATAATCCTCTCGTTCATTCAGTTCATGTTCTATCACATTATATATGTAGCATACCGCTTTGCAATTTCATGTATGAAATGTGTTACGGTACATAATAAATAAAATGTAATCTTGGAAGCATTCATGTGTGCATCTATACATCCACTTATGCATTCATCCATCCATCCAATTCATCCATTTAAGGCCAATGAATGTATGCATTTCCTCAGGTCACTTCATTCCTTGATGTTCATGGACGTGGAAACCAGACTAAAAGTGTCAGTCTAGACAGTCTCTTATCTGCTGCTCTAATAGTTTAATTGTAACTGCTGCTGACACGCACTGCTAGTTCACTGGCAACAAGCTCTCCAAATAGGTTTTTCACACAGCGTGAAGCCGT
Source organism: Scomber colias (assembly GCA_021039105.1). NCBI lineage: Eukaryota > Metazoa > Chordata > Actinopteri > Scombriformes > Scombridae > Scomber > Scomber colias. The sequence goes on from JAJDFG010000780.1 coordinate 28,212, forward strand.
TGCTCTGAGATGTGAGGAGCTTTTAATTGTGCTAAAAATGTGCAAATGTTCACTTATGACAGCACTTATGACAGGAGAGCTTTCAGGTGATGTAATACAACCCTGAGCTGTGAGGGTGGAGGTCATCAGCTGTTTGCAGTTTCCTTCTGGTGAGATGAAAAATGTCTCATAGAGCTTGTAAACCAAAGTACTTAATGTGTTTTGTAATAAACTGATCATTTAACTGCCATCAAAATCTGTTTGATGATTGTGATTAGCAGATATTAAGCTCAAAGGAGATAGAAAGAAACAGAAACACTTAGGAGTATAATGATTTTTTCTTCATTACAACAAAAATCATTAAAAAAAAACATAAAATTGCAAAGAAGACAATAAGTTAACAAGCTTTTGCAGCGGCTTTGTGAGGATTCAATGCTCACTGTAAAGACAAAGAATGAAATGATTGGACTATTAAGTATCGAACAAATCTAAAATTTGACTTGCTGATGGTGCTGGATGACGGTTCACAAATCCTGCCATCAGCAACTTGTTTTGTAATCTATTCAAAAGCTGCAGAGACATTTTAATTTGAATCACACATTTGAACCCTGCGGTGGCACTAAATGATAAGTGAAGGTGTTACCAAAGTCATCAGGACCATTACTGACTGTGCAAAATATCACGGTGATGCATCCCATCGCCCCGGAGATACATCAGCGCTGGACCGACTGACCGACACTGTCATGGCTTAAAATAACAGGTACGCAAAGTGCTCAAATTTTACTATCCACTGATCACATGACCTCAGGGGGAATGTCCATCTTTCAAAGCACTCACACTTGAAGCACAGTTGTCCATACTGTCCTTTCTAAAGGACGTTTCCTCTAAGAGGCGGAGAGTGAGACCTATTTCTAACAATATTCAGAGCAGCAGCAGCAGCAGCAGCACTGCATCTGCATCTTGTTATGTTGGAGGTAAAACGAAAGGTTAAAACTTCAAAATAAAACATGCACATACTGTAAACACTGTCGCTTCAGCACAAAAGTTAGCAGCCTCATGAACAGTCAGTGCTTGCTTTGACTGGAGCTGGCTAATACCATAGACTGTATAAAAGAAATGGACGTAACATCCATGACATCACCCATTAGCTTGTGGACTGCTGCTCGGAAGCCAATAGTTTCTAATCTAGGCAGCGCCATCTTGAAAATTTCAGGTGCATGCTGGGAAAAATAAAAACACAGATACTACTTATATGGGCATGAGGCGGAGTCATGGGCGGAAGTATGGGTGGAGCCAACAGCGGAGCGGGGGAGGTTGCGATTGGTTGCGAGGGCTGGATCTCGAGGACATTGAGCAATCAACCTGTCAATCAGGACGTAGCCACGCCCTAATGCATACCCTGCTTTATCGTCAAATATAAAATCAGGGAGGCCAAAATGTCCCAAATGAACATCATACTGCATTGAAGAAGGCTTTAAACTAGCGATTGAGACCATAAACACATTTTGAAAACGTTTACTGAGGTTAGAAATCAAGTGAGAAGTTGGTGAATTCTCCATTGACTTGTATAGAGACGGTCGCCCCCTGGTGGCCTTTTGATAGAATGCAGTTCTAAGTTACTTCCACGTTGGCTTCATTTCAGAGGACTGGAACTCCCCGCCTGCTTTTTACCAATATTGGCTGCAGGAAGCTCACGAGGAATGGAGTGAATGGAGCTAAATGGCTAAAATAATTATTTACACCTACTTCTAGACAGAAAAACAACATTTTATTTTAGTTTTAGCAGATACAGTAGTGATTATATATCAGCAGGGGAGACAGATTGGTGGGTTAAGGATTTAGGGCTGCTAACGACATGACACCCTTCCTTGATAGCACCCAGAGTCTGTAGAAGTCCGAACCCTTCTATGGATGAAGCATAGTTAAAATAAAACAAAAACTACTAAGTGCTGTATCAGACACCATATGTTCCAGCAGCTGGTTCCAGCTGTGTTGTGGTCCATGATGATGCTACAAATACTTACAGAAAGGTATTTTAACATGACCAAAAAAACAAAAAAAGCCACTAAAGTCTAATATAATGGAATTGTATCTATTGTCTCTACTACTTATATTAAAAACATAATGAAAATTGGCAGAAACATTTGTCTTTACCGGATAAAGGTCACATTTTTGGGCTCCAGCTCGATAGACCCTCATTCATTCTGGACTAACCATACAACTGGGATGTTTATGTTTTATGTTCATCCCTCTGTACATAAACCTACACTCCTCTGGGTTATTCATTTCCACATTTCTGTATGTGGATACTGTAAAAAAACAAACATACATATTTGTTTATATGAGGAACATCTGCGTATACAGTAGCAGGACATACTGTATCTGAGCTCTGTTTGTTCTACCAGTATTCACTTCCTACCAAATGTGTGTGTATATATATGTGTGTGTGTGTGTGTGTGTGTGTGTGTGTGTGTGCGCCTGAGGTCCTCCTGACCCAGCTACCTGTGTTCATGAGCAGGGGGAAGCAGACGGTGCCAAGGGACGACCTCCAACACCATCTGTGATTCTGTGGCAGCCGGCCACGTTTCTAACAGCGATCCATCCATGCGTGGATCCATCTGTGAACATTGATTATTGTATTAATATTTCTCATGTTGATTTTTCAGCTCACTGTTGGAGGCATTTTGTCTGGTTTTGGTCAATAAATGTTAATGTTTGTGTCAGCAGGCCAACGAACGCGGACCAGAGAGGAAGGCTTATCAATAATCTAGCAAACACCTTCACTACATGTGGGCGATGTTTAAGCCAACGCTGCTCAGTAGTCATTATCCCACCAGGTCTTTGCTTTTTGTTTAGTTTGGACTTTTAGCTTAGTTCCTGTTTAATTTTGAAATGTGTTTCTGTTTTATTTTATTTTTAAACAGCAAAACAAAACTCATAAAGACAGCAACATACACATATGGCCAAATTAAACACACAGTATTAGAGCCATTCCTGCATATTTAGTTTCATTATTATTATGTTTAATAATACGGCATTATGGACAATGAAATAATTAATGGCTCTAAGTTTCTGTTTAGTTTAACTGTCTAAAATGTTTATATGATGAGGTCCTCCTCCCAGGAAATGACATATAGAGGAGCGGGGGACAGGTGTTGCTGAATGAGACAGAGGAGAGCCGTATAGTTTTTGGACAGCTCTCTTTTTTTTCGATATCCCATGTTTTTTGTTGTGGACACTGCACCAACTATAGTGGAATAAAGCCAGACAGTGATTGTTTTATTGGAGCGCATCAGGACCACAGGTCTCCTCTGAATTAAGGAAGGCGGCCGAAACCCATAGAAAGACCGCCACACAGAGCTTTCTGCTCTCTCAACATGAACACATATAATATAAGACTATGCACACAATCAAAACAAACCACAATACCAAAATAACTAACTAACTAAATAAATAAGTAAAAAGAAAAATGATTCACAATATCTGAATGCTTATGAGGCAATTCTGCTTAATCTACTCCAATACTAATTATTGATAGTCACTCACAATTTAACAAACTCCTCTAAGGTTCCTTGCAATACATGGGATAACCTTTCATAAGTAAGAATTGATAGGAGTTTATCACACTGCATTGATAATGTATGTACATGAAGGTGTGAAGCATACATGATATTAAGTTGAGTTGTCTTGTATTTCTGTGTTTCAGCTCTTTTTATTTACTTTCTTTGCCTGCACATTCTGAATAAAGACATTTTTATTTCATCAGTCTTTGCATTTGGATCCACCTGCTCCACTTTTGTCCCTTCAGTCTTGTTTTTAAATGCAGTAGCACAAAGAACAATATGAGGGTTTTAATTTTGATTCCTGGCTTGAGAGTAAAAAGCTAACATCTTTCCATTTATCTAAATATAAAGCTACTGTACAGAGGTCACACTGTTGATGCTATTTTAACACCGAGCAGAAAAACAAATGACTGAACCTCAAGTTAATCATTTACTCTTTCAATGAAACCTCATCGCTCTAAAGCATGTAAAAATCAAACATGGATAAATGACCTGTTGTTTGATTGTCATCTCTCATACTCTCCCCTGGACACACACACACACACACACACTGTAGTATAAAACATACTATATCAAATCAAAATGGCCCCACAAGCATGAGAAATGGAGATCTATCCCCTGTGTTGCCTTGGGCATAACCTCAAGGTTTCCTAGAACTCAATCAGCTCGATGGAACGAGCCCTGTGAGTGGCATGGGCTTTTATCAGCGGAGACAGCACCGTTTATAATAAATGAAATATATACAGTCATCAGCCAGCTGCACATGAGAGGCTCTTTATGTTGGGAGGAGCTGACACGTTATAATTATGATTAGACCCGTTGGTGTTATAAGAACTAATACTGCACACTAGTTTAATAAAAAAGCATGATGGTGACAACTGTGTGTGTGTGTGTGTGTGTGTGTGTGTGTGTGTGTGTGTGTGTTTAAAGAATACATGTGTGTCAGCATCTTGTATGTGTTTCCCATGTGTGCTTTCCTACATTTGCGTGCCTCACTGTGTTTGATGCAGGCAGCACGCTCACTCCCGTTGACTTTTATGACCCAGGAGTTATACGCAGGAAAAGCCTCATTCAAATTTAAAAAGCTCTCAGTTTAGATCAGAGTATTGAAGATTCATACTGTACCTTAGCAACCATGCAGTGATGATGATGATGATGATGAAGTTGATCTCTGTTAAACTGTAAATGCAGAAAGTTTCCACTGTGAGAAACTTTAACCTTCGTGTCGTCCTCCTGGGTCAAATTGACCCTGTCTGTTTCGACTGTTCCTTCCTTCCTTCCTTCCGTCTGTCCTCCCTCCCTCCTTCTCTCTTTCTTTCCTTCCTCTCTCTTTCTTCCTTCCTTCTTTTCCCTCCCTCCCTCCTACTTTCCTTTCTTTTCCTTTCTCCCTCCCTCCCTTCTTTCCTTCCTCTCTCTTCCTTCCTTCTTTTCCCTCCCTCCTTCTCTCTTTCTTTCCTCCCTCCCTCCTACTTTCCTTCTTCCCTTCCTCTTTTCCTCCCTCCCTCCTTCCTCCGTCCTTCTCTCTTTCTTTCCTCCCTCCCTCCTACTTTCCTTCCTCCCTCCCTCCTACTTTCCTTCCTCTTTTCCTTTCTCCCTCCCTCCCTCCCTCCCTCCTTCCTTCCTTCCTTTCCTCCCTTCCTTCCTTCTTCCCTCCTTTCCTTCCTACTTTCCTTCCTTGACTCGAGGACAACAGGAGGGTTAAAAGTGTGTCAAATAAGAAGCTTTTTTAAATGCATTTTTTCTCATACAGTAAATTGATTTGCATTTTTTATAATCTTGGACCTTTCTAAGTCAGAGTTTATGATCCGACACAACTGCCCATAAGACTTCCTGGACTGCAAAAATGTTTTAATTTTCATCATTTTTTATATCTTATTTTTAAGGTTAGTTATTCTGCTATACCTTCAGTCTCCAGTTTGGTAAAGCAAGCTAAAACCAGTGGTGTCTAACATGAAATAAATGTTGTCAGAATAATCACAACACAACAGAGACAGTATTATTTTGTACAGTATTCAGACCCTCACTCTGCCGAGGATGTCTCCTGCTATTCCTCTGTCCTGAGCTAGACTGCACACCAGACAGCATGGGGGATTGTTGCAGGTCCCTGATGAGTCTAGAGCCTAAAAAAGCTTCAGACTTACTATTATTTTTAACTTTTTGCACAGACAGAAAACACAAAGGTATACAGGATAATACATGATTGACATGGATTCTGCTGGTAAGGAAATAATTAAAAATGCTGTCTAACTGTGCAAACCTATTTGTGCTAATTGAGTGGAATTGTGAATACATCATTACCACTAAATAGACACGATAAAGGCCGTAATGAAGCTCCTTGTTTAAAGCTCTGTGTAAAAAATCTTCTTTTATTCTGAATTTAACTTTTATGCTTTATCCCCTTAGCATCCACCTGTTTTGGGTAATTTTCGCCTATTTGGCGTACCCAAATGGAAAAGCTTATAACACAATAACTGCAAGTCCTAGATGCATGTATGATACATCATTTCAAACTGACAAACTCTAGTTTCTGAAAATGTGCTTATGCAGTATGTGGCACACACACAACCTAAACTACATCAACTCAAACATTGCTCAAAAACATTTTTTTTTGTCTTCGCCTAAACTATGCCATTTTTGAATAACAATAACTAGACAATGCTTTATGCCAGGCATATCCCACCATACCACATACCTTCTACATCTTGTCAACCACACCTGGATGACGTTTCAGACCTCTAGGCCTAACCTTATGAAAGTTATGGCGTTTTTAGTTAGTGGTGTCACTGGCGCTCACAAACCTCTCCCAAACCTCGCCAAATGGCCAAATTGTGCCAAATGCATTTACTCACTTCTGTAACACTGGAAACACTGCTGAAGCATTTTGGTGACTATAAAACCTTTCACCATGGTTCAAAACACATTTTTTTCACACATTCATTTGATGGGTGGTTGGAGGGGTCTCCACATGTTTTTAGGTGGCTATATTGAAATATTGTCATGTGACAAGACACTACAGAATGCTAAGTAACAAAAATGACAGACTATACTGAACTGAATTTCAAACAAGGATTTTTTTTATTCTTCAAATGTACTAGTACTATATGTACAACTGTGCCAATAAACAAAATATGAATAATGAATAAACTATACAAAATATACAGAATATGAACTAAATATGAACAACATACAAAAACTATATAAAAGTGTATAAAAGTAAAAAGTAATGCAAATACTGTTGGGTTTGGGGGTGCAGTGCAACATGAGGTGGATGGGTGGGGGTGGGATGTTGATGCAGGTTCTTGGTCCAGGTGATGCAGAAGAGGATCGTTGATGCTTCTGACGACTGCCCACAGCAGGAGAGGGGAGTTGGGGGTCTGTCTGCCTCAGTCTCAGGCTCCCAATCTACATCACTGTCAGTCTGTGACCTACAAATCACAATGTAATGCACAGATGTAAACAAATTATAGTAAAACAATTACACAAAAACATCAGAAAAATAAATGTAATAAACAGAATAATTGTGTTGGGGTAATACTCCCAGTGTCTGGGCATTCACAATAAATAAAAGCCTAAGGTAAAGTCAATACAGTAAATAAAAAAAAATGTGGATTACATAACTTTAGTCCTACAGTTGAAACTAGAGCTACCAGGGGACAATTTGCAAAGTATTGTGCTGTGTAGTTGTCATTTAGTGGCTGGCAGCCATTTTGTGAAACGCTACTGTATTTTACAGTCTAAATAAGTCCAGAGACACTATATTAGAAGGACTTTGATAAGTCTAAATAAGCAGATCCCCTCCCCTCCCCTCCCCTCCCCCACCTCCCCTTGGCTTTACTGTGTTGTTTTGATTTAGTGGCTGGCAGCCATTTTGTGAAACGCTACTTTACTGTACTGTTTTCACTTTTTTTCTACTGTACTTCTGAATAAGCTAACCCCCCCACCCACTAACGTTAATTCAGCTTTCATTCATGGCTAATTTAATAAATAAATAAACAGATACAATCTATAAAGCATTATAAGATATATAAAGATACCCTTACTCACCGATCTAAGCTGTAGTGAAGTCCGTCAGTAAACATCTCCTCTTTCTCAGAGTCATATTCACTATCTTCACTTTCTTCACTTTCTTCAGATACCATAACCATCTCCAAAAGCTTCCAAAGCCTCTTTCAGTACATACTTGGTCTTCTTTGTAGCTTTCGGCGTCGTAAAATATCCAAAATAGCCGTAGAAAAAAGTTTAAATGTCAGGGCGAGCGTGCGTCACTACTACGCTCATGCGCTCTGCTCTGAGAAGTGACCCTGCAAATTAGGTTACGCGGCGTCATAGTTTGGGTCATACAAACCATACAAACCATACAACCCCCCCCCCCCCCCCATGGACATGCCTACCATCGTTGGAAAGGTAAATTTATTGGCTACAATCCTGAATGATTGACATGTCGATAGCCAATAAGCCTAGGCTATACTAGGGCCTCAAAGAACAGAAGACCGAGCCTATTGGTCCTCCAAACTGGGAGCGCTTGGTCTCTTTCACGGGGTGTACCGGGATGAAAACTCAACAGAAAAAGATAGGGACACTTTTGTTTTGTAGGTAAGAAGATAAGGAAAACAAGCATACCCAACAACACTATACAGGAACTAAAGAAAATATCGCTAAGGCTCAGGAAAGTTTGGATTTTATTTGACGAACAAAGTTGGCAGACGGTGAACAATGGACTTTACAGGACAATATTCAGAAGCTGGAATAATTTTATGAAAAACCATTTTGATTCTTTTGATCAGTGGAGTCTTATGAACAGAATGCATATAAACAATTGAGGAATGGACACATAATTGGGCTTCATGACTGCTTCAAAGGTAGGGAGTCGCTGTTTATTTTATGTACCTCACGTTTACCATGCCGGTAAATATTAATGATTTATGGTTTGGTGCTCATGATTTCTGTAAAATCAACTGGATGGTTGCATTGCGGAGATTCTAACCTTTCTAACGATGTATAGCATGTCCATATTGACGGAAGTTGAAGCTGTATATATTGCTGCGTATCATAATTTCAGTCGCGGGAGGGGCAAATCGCCCACCGGCGGGCGAAGGATGTTAAGGGTTATACTGTATGTTGCATTTGCTACATGCTGCAGCACTTACAATGATGTGATGCTACACAATGTGGCTGATATAAGATAATAATGTTGAGTTCTTTCTGAATCTGTTTAACCATGTAAAGTCTCATATTTGACACATCTGGAAGTTTTTGCAAGGCAAAGCAAGGCAGTTTTATTTATATAGTGCATTTCATACACAATGGCAACAAAAATAAAACCCAATAATAATAAACACGTGGAAACATTAAAACATACAATTAACACCCCCCCCCCCCACACACACACACACACACTGAAATAAATAAAAACATATGAATACAATGTTGTTTAAAGCCCTTATAGGTCCTGCATAAAGCTCATGCCCCCACCTACTTCACCTTTTTAATAAGTTAAAAAAAAAAAGACAAATGACCTTCTATACCTGCTGCATCTCATTTAATACACACATTTTCAACAGGAATTAGTATAATAAATATTTAGTAATTCCACAGTGCATTGGTTTATCTGTGCACTGCATGTATCTGATCTCATACATCAGGTTTCTATGGAGAAAAAAAAGATCACACTGATGATGTAGCACTCTCTAAAACTCATGTATCAAATATGATTCACTTGGCATTACAGGGTTATAGTGCCCTCATTGATATAATTAGGTGCATGAACATATGTAGTGAATCTGCACTGTGTGTTTGTGTGTATAAATTTAAATTAAATAGGGACTGGCTCAGGAATTTATGAAAGTTGAGGGAGACATGAAGAGAGAGGGATGAATTATATGTGTGTGTGAGTTATAGAGAGAGAGAGAGAGAGAGAGAGAGAGTCAGAGAGCGAGTGAGTGCATGAGATGGAGTATCAGACTGACAATAGCATTTGACAGTTTAGCCCCATGGTGTTTGAATATAATGGCCTCTATGTCGCTGGCTGCTGGCTCAGTATCTCACCTTTTGCTCTCATACATACCAATGGGCGGCCATTCTCATTCATGGCCTGTGCAAACTGACTGAGTCAAGGGCAAACATGCTTATGCAGTAGAGGGGGGAGAAAAAAAAAGAAAAAAGAATGAATCTGAAAAAAAAAAAGCAAGGAGACTCTGGTTACAGCTGAGTGCATTTAATGAGTATTTATGCGATCTAATAGAATGCAGAGTGTGAAATGAATGCAGAGATGCTTTTATTTTTTAGGAGAAAGCCGGTGAGCTAGCATAAACACAGAGATGGTTTGTCATTATAGCTGGCTTGGCTGTGACAGGTTTGGGCAGCGGTGGCCTCGTGGATGGATTGGATAGTCTCACAGTGTCAGGTTGACTGTATTAATTATACCTCAGTAGGACGAGCACATGTATTGTATCAGGAGTTTTTTTTTTTTTTTTTTTTGAAATGTCCAAGGACTAAGTGTCAAAGGATAATGAAAAAAAGATGAAAGAAAAAGATCCAACCTGAATCACCCGTATCAAATATGAAAGGAGGGTATAGATTATATTATCCTATATTATTTAAGAACATGATTTTCTGAATCCATGTGGAATTATATGTATTATATGTTATATATGTTATGTATTAAATTATCTACCATCTGTTTCTCTCTTTAGAAGACTCAATTCTTGTTTGGATATCATTCTACATTTAAAGATTACGTACTTTTACTTTCCCTCCACTGTCATGCAGATGATATTCAGCTGTACCTCACCTTTAAACATGCATTTAAATATCTAAAATAATGGCCCTTTTCTGACTAATATTTTCACATAGTAGAGTTATTGTTTTCCAGAGCCATGTTTAGCCCTATAAAGCGATGGTTCGGCGTAATTTCGACCTAGCATCATATGCACCATGAGGTCTATCTAATCACTGCCTCAGCCCTTTTTTTTCATTTGGTCGCAAAATAATGGAGTTAGAGCCAGACATCGTCGAAATATTGCGAGATCCCGCACAGCACATCTAGAGATCTGTGCGGGATCTCGTGAGATGTTTACAGCTTTAGCAGTAGCAGCAGAGTAAAAGCCATCAGGTAAGTGTTTATTTTAATAAATTCCTGGTGTAGTTACAAACTTTCCAATGCATGGATTTATGAGTAAAGACCCTATTTATACTACTGTAGAAGTTTGATAACAGTCCAGGCATTATTAGTGGGGTCATTTACCAAATACACTGGTGGTCCCGTTAGCGCCTGTACTAAGCCATTCAGCTAATGGCTCTAACTGCACTATTTTGCGACCAAATTAAATAAACGGCTGAGGTGGTGTTTAGATAGACGTCATGGTGCATATGACACTAGGCTTAGATGGCTCTCAATCTTCTTCCTCTTCTTCTGAGAGAGCTCATAATTGTTGGCAGCATTTTCTTACAGATACAGATGAGCCTTTTGGACTTTATGATATAACACAGTAACAGCTTCCACCTCAACATTTATTGCTCTTGAGCTGCACATTTCAAATTTTCAAATAACTTAGGAGGACTTAATAGTAATTTTACAACACAGGAGGCCTCACCATCACCCTGACCCATCCCAAAGCTCATTTATTTCTTGTTCTTGTTGGCCACCAATCTTCCTCCTCTTCCTCTGAGAGTGCTCATATCATTTTCATACAGATACAGATGAGCCTTGGTTATCTGGTGCTAAATCATTTTTAAAGAACAGATGAAATACATTGGTTGCTCAATCTTCTACTTACTTACTCTTGATTTTAAAATAAGCATTTGTCTATCATGTCTTTAATCTTTACTGTCTTGTTTCGATTCATTTTTAATTGCCCATGTAACACCATTATGAGACAAACTGCAGATAATACAGAAAGTTGAGGAAGAATGTCTTCTAACTGGATATCTTTGTAAAACCAGCAGCAGAGCTCACATTTCCTCTGTCCTGGTGTCCCAGCGGAGCTCTGACAGCAGACTACTGTCGCTGGGTTGCTCTCCATTTCTTTTCTTCTTTTTTTGGAGGGGTAAAAATGTCTGAAACTCCTCCAGTATAATACATGACTCTCAAAATCATAAAGTAAAGCTAAAGATGGTGAAGTGGAAAGAACTGCTGATGTATTACTATAGTCCTCAAGGGTATGAGAAGTCCTTATATAGCTTTATGCTGCTCTTTATTGGAAGTGAGGATGACTAACTGATTGGTGGATGAAGTATGGGTTAGGTAGTCATGATGCTTAGAGTTTGTTCTCTTCTAAAAATGCAACAAACACCTCAAAACCTCATCATCATATAGTTTGTCTAGGTATGTTTTTGCATTAGATCAGGGGTGTCAAACTCATTTTCATTCAAGGGCCACATACAGACCAATTTAATCTCATGTAGGCCGGATCACTAAAAAGAAAGGAAGGACGGAAGGAAAAGAAGGAGGAGAAGGTGGAGAATACAGGAAGGACAGATGGAAGGAAGAGAAGACAAGAAGGAAGGAAGGAAGGAAGGAAGGAAGAAAGAAAGAAGGAAGGAAGGAAGGAAGGAAGAAAGAAGGAAAGGAAGGAAGGAAGGAAAGATGGAAGGAAGGCATGAAAGAAGGGGAGATCGGAAGGAAGGAAGGAATGAAAGAATGGAAGATCGGAAGGAAGGAATGAATGAAGGGAAGAAGGACAAATGTAAGGAAGGAAGGAAGGGATGATGGGAAGGAGTGAAGGGAGGAAGGAATGAAGCGAAGAAGGACAGATGGAAGGAAGGAATGAATGAATGAATGAAGGAAGGAAGAAAGAAAGGTAGGAAAGAAGGGAGGAAAAGAGGAAGAAGGACACTGGGCCGGATTGGACCTGTCGGCGGGCCGGTTCTGTCCCACGGGCCGCATGTTTGACACCCCTGGATTAGATTCCCCACAGCTGCCGTATGACACGGATCTCCATAAATGTAGATGTTGTTGTTGTTGTTGTTGTTGTTTTTTTTGAACGCCCCATAGCTACACCTTGTTTTCGTTGCAGTCTTGAGAACATTTCAAAGACATCCAGCGCTCACCGGAACAAGACAGTTGAATCCGTTTTGTAAAGTTTTTCGTGGTGTTGCCGTTTGACAGCTAGAGAGACAGCCGGCTAGACGCTCAGGTATCTTTAATAGGCTGTTGAAACTTTTCCTCCCGCCTCAACACGCTGTGCTGTTTGACACTTCCTCAGACCATTAAGCGAGCTTGAGACGGTCTTTCTCGGCTGTCTGTTTCCTCCCATCTTCACAGCCAACAAATGAATGTTGCTCCGCTGCAGGAAAGACAGGATCTCACAGATGTCTAAACTCAACAGCTATCTGGGTTTCAGAGCTTTTATTGTTTGAGCCATGCAAAGACGGCTACTTTGAATCTGACTGTCAAGGCAACAGCAAAGCATGGGAAGTCAATTCGAAAGGCAGGTTTCACACAGAAGGGCGATTTTCAAAGTGAAACTGCACAAAAAACTTAAAGATGCAAATAAAAGAACAGAAATAAAGGACATTAAAAAAGGTAAGAACAGATGTTAAAGACTTAATATAGATGTACGAGCGCTTACATTGTAATTGATTGCAGCTTTCTTTGCTTTGCTGTTTTTAAACTTCTCAGAGGTCATTACTTAAAAAAAAAAAACGACTTTCTTAATAAATCCTGACATTTTAAACTGAACGGTGCAATTATTCATCTCCGTGGAAACGAAGGTCATATGCTAACTCAATCAGCCAAATACCCAAACTACACTTATGCACTTATTAAACTTTTCTCTTAATGTGAAAGTTGTGTTTCCTTGTTCATGTGTGTGGTATTTATTGTTCCTTGATGTCTGTTTTACACCATTTGAAACTTTTTTTTTTTGTGGTAACTAATAGTGTTGTATTTTATTCAGCTTAATTTCCCCAAGCTGTCTGAGTAGCTGCGCCACGCTGACATGAATTATTCCTCAGAGGGAATGATCGTTCATCATGAGCATCTTATTCCGGCTGAGAGAAGGCTCTAATATGAAACATCTGGATATGCAAATCACTTACTACGCCTTTGACAATTAAGTGAGGTAGCAGCGTGTACAAGAAACAAGCCATCCAGCCTCCCTCAACTGTGTTTCTCTCACATTTATTGGCTGTTGTGCCTCTTAAATGACATCCATAGTTCAGGGTGTGGGGTGACAAACACTCACACTGCTGTAAACACGGACATGCATACGCACTCAACCTGAATGTATGCACGCTTAAACACCTTATGCTGCACTCTTAAACCTGTGAAAGTCTCATTAAAGCTCAAACATGCATGTAATAGGTCATCATTAACCCTTACATACTGTTCAGGGTCAAATTTGACCAATTTTTTACATTTGAGAGCTGTGAAAACACCATATACACATTTCTATTAGCAACACTTTTCCTAAAGTGACCCATAGTTAGGGCTGGGCAATATCTTGATATTATATCGATATTGTGATATGAAATTAGATATCGTCTTAGATTTTGGATATTGTAATATCGCGATTTGTCGTCAGAGTTTCTTCTCCTGGTTTTAAATGCTGCATTACAGTAAAATATATGATTTTCTGAACTTACCAGACAGTTCTAGCCGTTCTGTTGTGTACCTTTTACTCACTTTACTGATGATTAATTGTGTAAATATTTAGTGAAAGCACCAACAGCCATCTCTACAATATTGTTGCAATATCAATATCTAAGTATTTGTTCTAAAATATCTTCTATCTATAAATGCATCATTTTTAAATGTTTGTGCAGCTGATGCACATTTTAATATATAGAAAAATGTACAAGTTTGACCTTTTTATTTATCAAACATATTGTTGTATTCATCATATACTTTAACATGTTCTCCTGGACCATAAAATAGTGATTGTGAATGTCTTTCTTCTATAAGATTAATCAAACAACAACTGATGAGGAATTGGTTTATGAGTCAGAATAAGAACAGTATGTAAGGATTAAAGACACAGTGATGCATTTAAACAATCCATTTAGACATTAAACAAATATCTAAATAAAAACCTATTCATACATTTTTTTGGCCTCCATTCAAACTGTTCACAAGACCCTTTGCAAGATTTTGGTGATGAACTTCTCAGTGTATTTAATATGATTTCTTCCTAATTATCATACTGTTATTATTTATATCAGATTTCTTTACATAATGAGAAACTATGGGAGCAGTGTTCTGTCTCTAAAACCTGATTTTTGAATCATTGAACTTCAAGCTGAGACTGTGTATAAACATTTTTATCAGTTTGGTTTTTCAGCCTTCGTAATGAATGTGATCTGCTTCAGTGGATGATGTAATAACACTGTGGAGCTGCAGATTTACAGAGAAAGAAAGAAAGAAATATCTAAAACTGCAGTTGGACAACTTCACTCTAAAAAAACACATTCATCTTTCACTAAAACATATTCATCTTGAGTTACAGTTACCAATGACCATTTTTCTCTCAATGTTTGGTTTATAAAGCATACACATATTTTTTGAAAGTATGGTCAATAGGCCTCATTTAAATTGAACTATACCTTGTTTTTGAATTAACATTAGCAGTCCTCCTGGGTCAAAATTGGCATACTTTCTTTTTGCATGCCAAATATATGAAATTAGGCTTCAAAGTTGTGTAAAAATCAGCCTCTTTTTCTGCTCCCAAACGCTGTGGGAGTGGCCGCCGAGTCCGCTGAAGCCCCGCCCCCAACCAAGTGTCACCTGTCAATCAAAGTCAACACCTCTACCAGAAACATGGACGAGCTGATGAGCTGCTAACTCGGCGACTAACTCGGCTGCTAGCTTGGCAGCTAACTCAGCTAACTGGCTAACAGTAGACTGTAGTAGTAGTAGTGTGCGCTGAATGTATTTATACCTCTACAGCAGCAGGGGCGGGTTTATGCTAACTTTCAGACCCGCCCACTAAATCCTGAAATGTTGAAACACAGTTTGTGAAGCCTAGCTCCACAATTCAAATCTAAATGGTTGAAATGATTTTTACACCTTTTTTTAGAAATACATTTATGACCTATTTAATGTGTTTAGAAGAAAATGTCTGAATTCATTTTACACAGGCTTTAAGAATATAATGAAAAAAGGAAAAAGGAACTAAAGTTTTAGAAGAAACCGGGACATACTTTTACTTTTTTGTACCAGAAAGGCTGGATCAATGATGCTAATAATGAAGTAGCAGGCCCTTTATCCTGTTCTTAAATGAACACTACAATAAGTACAGTTTGATACCTAATGGAGCCAATAGAGCTTCCTGTTACTGAGTGTTTTACAGTTATACAGTTTGCACTCGATGATAAGCAAATACACTTTGTACAACCACACAAACACAGATGCTTATGCATATATCTGTATGCATGCACACTATCACCACACACACACACACACACACACCAGCTCATCTGTGAAAAATGTGTGTGTCCAGCTGGCCGCCCACTCGCTGTACAGCAGCAACCGCCAGCTGTCAATCACAACTGGAACCCTGCAGACATTATCGCCCATCTTCTCCCAGACTTTCTGAATTTAACGGGCTGAAACAGATGAGCCGAGGGGGGGAAAAAAAGAGAAGAAAAATGACAGCAGCCAATAAGGATGCTATCGCCACGACCTGTCAGTCTGGTTTTATACTTTTAGTTTAGCACAGGGAAGCTTGACTGAGTAGGTATTCTCCTCTGCTTCAGACCTATATGTCGATAAATGTGTCACACAGTTTGACGTCCGTCCACCACGGACAATTAAATAAACCACCGTGCTGAAGGACACATGGATGACAGCTGCTTATTCATTTTACTATCCTAATGAAGAATCACCTTTAACACATAGATCTAAATAAACAGGATCAAACATTTAACATTTAACATTTTCTAAAAACTGGAAGTAGGTTTTGTGTCATCACTAAAAAGTGTATTTTTAAATACTTAATAAAAACTCTTTTATAAATGTTAATGGATCTAAAAAAAAACATATTTATAGCTTAAGTTTTATAATAAATAAATTATTGTCTTAGTTTAGCCTTTAACCTTCAAATTGACCCCGTCTGTTTTGACTTTTCTTTCTTTCTTTCTTTCTTTCGTCCCTTCCTCCCTCCCTCCCTGCCTCCCTCCTTCTCTCTTTCTTTCCTTCCTTCTGTCCTTCCTCCCTCCTTCTTTCCTTCCTTCCTTCCATCTGTCCTTCCTCCCTCCCTCCTTCTTTCCTTCCCTCCTTCCTTCTTTCCTTCCCTCCTTCCTTTCCTTCCTCCGTTCCTCTCTCCATCCTTCCTTTCCTTCCTCCCTTTCTTCTTTTCGTTTGCTCCCTTCCTTCCCTCCTTTCTTTCCTTTTTCCTCCCTTCCTTCCTCCCTTCCTTCCTTGACTCGAGGACAACAGAAGGGTTAATTAAAGACATAACATTTTGTAATTTACTTTAAGAGTAGATCTCGATGGTAATGGGAAAATATGAAATAAATATAAAAATAGAAATTATGAAATGAGGTGTTTAAAAAAGCTTCAACTTTCATCTTAACATTAAAACAACCTTCCAAAAATGAGTCATGACTATGTTCTCGACTCTTCCAATAATAGTAAAAATGCATATCATCATTTCTAGAGTAAAAAAAAATAAAAAAGAAACAACAATAACAACAACGAGCCGGAGGGAGAAACCATCCTTCACAGTTTGACTTCCTGACTCACATTTGGCAGAGCAGCTGAGACAGAAGCAACGCAGCGTTCACCAACAGCTGTCTAAACACAGGAACACTAATAGCCATGAAGCACCAGGAGCTGCCAATCAAAAAAGAGAAGAAAAAAAAGAAAAAAAACAACAACAACATTGTCCCCTTTCTAACAGCCTTTAATGGATGCATCATATTCTCTTGTTTCATTCATTCAGGCAGTTTTAGTTTGAAGTTACCACATTAATGTTTTTATTGTTTCTTTTGTAATGTCATTTATTTTGTAGTAAAGCTGCATCAAGTTATTATAATAGACAAGATTGGTCAAATTGAGCCTGTGTGTGTGTGTGTGTGTGTGTGTGTGCGTGTGTGCGTGTGTATTTTTGGTTGCGTAGAGGAACTAGTCATGAAGAAAGATCAATCAATTAATCAATTAATCAAGCAAACTTTATTTGTATAGCACTTTTTATACATAGCAATGTAACATAAAGTGCTTTACACAGTCAGAACAAACAAACAAAGATAAATCATTAGAAATAGGAACTCAGGGAACTCTATCATAACACAATAGAAACACCAGAGGTAGGATAAAAATGTAAAACAAATAATAAAATAATAATAATAATAAATAATAAAATAAAATAAATAAATACACAAATAAAATAAAAACAACATAAAATGAAGAGCTAATAAATACATAAATACATAAATAAAATGAAGAGCTAATAAAATAGTACTAAATATTAAAAATATATATATAAAGTCAATATAGAAATAAAGTGAGTAAACCAGATATGTTAAGAGTAAAAGAGTAAAAATAATGATTAAAACAGAATAAAAAGAATAAACTGAATAGTCCAAGTAGTAAAAACAGGCTAAAATAGAACATAAAAGACATATTGATAAATAAATGACATTCAATTAAAAGCCAAATTGAAAAGGTAGGTTTGCTTTGTCAGATGTCAGTCGACTCATACCCACATTCATATGAACTCATCATTAATCATATAATAATATAGTAATATCTTCACTCATTATGCAATATATGGTCTGTGTTTCTATGGCAACAATAATCCTGCCTCAATAAGAAAAAAAAAGTTCATTTTCTTGAGCAAACTTTCACATTATAAAGAGTAAGTTTTACATTATAACACGGTACATTTCTCACATTAAAACAAGTACTTTTTCTCATTATACTGAGAATACATTTAGGAGAAGAGTGTATGAAATATTAGACTGTATCTGTATACAGAAGTATTGCTGCAGCTTAAAAAGGATGAGTGTGAAAGTTTGAATGAATTTATCAAGTCTTATTTTCTCTTTAGGGGCAAAAAACATAATGAAATTGTGTCTGGAGTCCACTCTGTGTCTCTATCAGAGAAATGACCCACTATTATGAGAAGAACTTCATCATTATATCAAGAAATATATTTGTTTCTCATTATTACAACAAAACTTTTACTTCATTTTTGTCTCATCATATTACTTTTAATAGAATAAAATGAATAATTTCACACCACTGAATATTATAATAGGAAAATCAAAATGTGAGTTTTCTCAAAAAAGTTATAATGAAATACTTTTTTCATTATAATAAAAATGTTAAATCAAGATATTTCTCATTATAACAAAAAGTTAATCTTATATATCATGACAGTAATAATGTTTTATCATATTAGCAGAGATCATTATTTCATTTATTTCAGGCTAGGTGGAATATACTGCAAAAAAAAAAAAAAAGCCTCCTGGTACTAATTCATAATAGTGATTAAAACTGTTGTAGCGGACCTTTGTTTGAGTTGTCAAACAAATCATTTTAACGGACAACAAGTAGTTGCAGTGGCCGTCGTATAGTAATGTTTAATGTTGCATCGCCTGGACCGGAAAAACAATAAATGGGAACATCTGAATATTCATGAGTCCCATCAAACTTAAAGTCACAGACCTCTAATTTGCATACCGACAAGTCTAAAAACAAACATATATTAATACACGTATACAAACATGCATCTTACTACATTTCAACTGTATGATGTTCATTCATAATGGTAGGAAACACACACACACACACACACACACACACACACACACACACACACACACACACACACATTAAGGGTTGCAGAGTAAGCTGAACTGTACTTGAGCTGCCCTCCACTTTATTCTGCAGCTCAAACATTTAAACAGCAGCTCGGCCAAACGTTTTCCATTTCACAGGTCATTTCAGTCGAGTGCATAAACCAATCAGATCCCTTTATAAAATATTGCTCTTGCAAATAAAAAGACAATTGAAGCTTGTGGGAGAGGGAGGGGCAACAGAGGGGCTGCGACTGCATCACAACTGCAACCAACAGCTGGAGTCATAATGGTTGTATGCAACTAAAAATGAACATGAAAGAAGAACAAAATAATGTAAATATACCCAAAAAAACTAGCTTAAAGTCCGTGTAAAGTAAGAATAAATATGTGTTCTGAGTTTGACATACCACAGAAAAGTGTGTTGTTAACCACCCTGCCAAATTTGAATGATTTAAAAAATCACCAAATATATGAAATTAGGCTTCAAAGGTGTGTAAAACTCAGCCTCTTTCTCTGCTCCCAAACGCTGTGGGCATGGCCGCTGAGTTCGCTGAAACCCCGCCCCCCTACCAAGTGTCATCTGTCAGAAACATGGAAGCTACGTCTGAGAGCTTTCTGCTGCTAACTCGGTGGCTAGCTCGGCGGCTAACTCGGCAGCTAACTCAGCTGCTAGCTCGGTGGCTAACTCAGCTAACTGGCTAACTGTAGACTGTAGTAGTAGTAGTGTGTGCTGAATGTATTTATACCTCTACAGCAGCAGGGGCGGGTTTATGCTAATCACGCGGCGGTGATTTTCAGACCTGCCCACTAAATCCTGAACACAGAAATCTTGAAACACAGTTTGTGAAGCCTAGCTCCACAATTCAAATGTAAATGGTTGAAATGCTTTTTACACATTTTTTTAGAAATACATTTATGACCTATGTAATGTGTTTAGAAGAAATTCACTTTACACAGTATTTAAGGTGATGTGAAAATCTGCATCTTTGAAAAGAGAGATCAAAACAAGCTGCAGGCAATTATTGAATTCAGTTAGAAAGGAGAGAGATGAAGAAGAAAGAAGTAAGAAAGAAAGGTATGTGTTTAAGTTTAAGGTAGTGAGTCCAGTCAGCACAAAAAGTGGAATGGGAAAAAAAGGAAAATAAAGTCTGTTGAAAGCAATTAATGAATCCACAGTTATCTACAGTACAGAGAGAACAAATGGATGTCTTGAGGCTGAAGCTAATGTGGAAGCAATACTACTGACAGATGCTAGATGCTCCAATTGGCTCCCATTAAAAAAGCCTCAACAAGTCAGGTAGGAAATTATTGCTCTATTAATAAGATTTGAAGACTGATTGACAGCTGTGATTGACAGTTGGCTCACCTGCTGCTCTTCCCACCTCTGGGACTCGAATTGAGTCAGACTAAGTTTAATATTACTTTCCCTTAGCTACTTTAGCTTAATTATGCACATGTTTGCACTACTTCATACTCCTAGTAAATTACCGTTCAGTTTAGACAAAATGGATGTTAACTTGGGAATATGAAGCTCCCATTATTTGGGAAGATTCTGGCTCCAAATTAAAAAGATGGGCTTCAAACTGGCTCCAATGCAAATCACTGAGTAAATCGCACCTTGTGGAAGTTAAAGTGCAATACCACCAGATAGCTGCTAGATGCTCCAGTTGACTCCTGTTCAAAGAGCCTCAACTTCTAATACTAAGTCAATCCATTAATAAGATTTGAAGACTCATAGTAGCTTTGGTGTCTACTGTATGTGTGTTGATTGACAGTTGGCTCACCTGCTGCTCTTCATGTCTCCAGGAGTCTAACTCAATATTACTTTCTCTGTTAGCTACTTTAGCTTAATTATGCACATGTTTGCAATACTTCATACTCCCAGTAAATTTTAGCTTCAGGCCAAATTAAATGGTAACTTAATATCAATCACTTCTTATTTGGGAAGTCCCTGGCTCCAAATGAAAAATATGTGCTTTAAACTGGCTCCAATGCACATCAATGGATAAATCACACTTTGCTGCAACATCCATCTGTATATACACTGTGATCCACATGCAGATTGAACATGTCTAGACATTTTCTATTAATAATTAAAGAACACCCAATCTAAATAACTGCCAGATGAACGTGCTGTCTAGTTTTCTACTCTCCTGTTTCAGGGTCAAGCCGTTTCCTCTTTCTAGTCTTTTTTTCTTTCTCTGTGAACGTCGCCTTACTTGCCTTTGGGACACTGCACTCCTTTCAAATAAAGACACAAAATAAGAAAGAAAGTTGAAGCTCTCAGCAGCAATTGGAAAACTTTATCAGAATACAAAATACATGAGAGAGAGAGAGAGAGAGAGAGAGAGAGAGAGAGAGAGAGAGAGAATACAGTGTCAAAAGGTCTTAGAGGTGACTCTACTGTCGGCTTCAATCACCGTACAGAAACGAGCTGTTAGCTGGACTCATATGCTGCACTGACTAAACCATTACCACCACCATTAATCACAGCCTCATGTCCACTCACATCAGCTGGCCACACTGGACAGCTGCAGAGGAAGAGGAAGAAGAAGCACAGACTTTCAGAGTAAAAGCCTGGTGTTGACACTGCTGTTTGATAATGATTTATTATATTTAGGGCTCATTCATTAGTTTTATGTATATATTCTTGATGTCTTCTAAATATAACAGGTCAACAAGAACAAGTGGAAATCAAATTAGCAATATATCAATAATCAGTATAAGAAAATGGGTTAGATTGTTTAATGTTTTTTTTTGGGGGGGGGGGGGGTCATATCAAGGAAGGAAAAATCAACAATTCGTCAACATTTTTTTCTCCATTTCTGTTTCTTCACTAGTAATTTGCCAACAAAAAAGCAGCTTTATCTTTTCTTGTCTTTAGAAGAGCTTGATTACTATCTAATAATGTGTGCAGTAGTGAAGTATAAGTGGAATAAAATGTGTCTTCTTGTTGGGAAACATGACTTTTTTGATGCAATGGGACAAAAAAATCCATGTGAAATGATGGAAATAATCAATAATCAACAAATCAATTCAACATGTTTACTCCCATTCTGTTTCTTCACTAGTGCAAATTTTACAACAAAAAAGCAGCGTTAACTTTTCTTGCCATTAGAAGAGTTTGATTACTATAAAGTGGAGTAAAATGTGTCTTCTTTTTCTTGGGAAACATGACTTTATTTTATGTAATAGAACATAACATCCACATTAAAATCAGTTTAAACCATTTTTCCATTAAACAAATCAAGATATTTTTTGGTGCACATCCCTAAAAACGAGCTTCTATGTCTGTTCAACATAACACACATTCAACAGATGCTGCATGTGCACATAAACAGCCAGAGTCAAACCAAATAGACATAAGCTTTCACAGTGTAGGTTATTAACATCGATCGAGTTTCTCTTTCTGTTTCCTTTCCATCTCTCTTGCTGTCACTTCGGTTTAAACGTGCTTTGTGTTAAACTTGTCACCATTTTATCTCTGAGATGTTCATTTGATAGTTAATGGCAGGAGGGTGGCCTTTCTTTCCTTTCACTTTTAACAGAGTCTTTATATATATTTTTTTCACTGTAAGCTTTGTGCAATATCAATATCACACTATGATTACACCAATATTTCTCTCAAGATATTGTTACTATTCTTATTCTTATTTCCTATCATTCATATTGCTTGTTTTTACTTACTTGTTATTTATTGTTCTTTTTCCATTCTTCCATTTTTACTATCCACTTTATCTTATCTTTTCTTCAAACGTGTGTGGTTGTTTTAACCTTTGTGTCGTCCTCCCGGGTCAAATCCACCCTGTCTGTTCTTTCTTTCTTTCTTTCTTTCTTTCTTCCTTTCTTCTGTCCTTCCTTCCCTCCTTCCTTTTTGTCCTTCATTCCTTCCCTTTCTTTTGTCTTTCTGTCCTTCCCTCCTTCCTTCCTTCCTTTCTTCTGTCCTTCTTTCCTCCCTCCCTCCTTCCTTTCCATCCTCCCTTCCCTCCTTCCTTCCTTTCTTCTGTCCTTCTTTCCTCCCTCCCTCCTTTCCTTCCTTATTCCTCCCTTCCTAGACTCGAGGACAACAGGAGGGTTAAAGCAGCAGAGTAGAAAGTTCACTTGAATAAGCAGCCAAAGCTTTCAAACAGGACAAAAGGGGGAAAAAATAGGTAGAAAGAAAGAAAAAAGCCCATCCAACATGCATACATCATCTTTAGTATTAAGGCCATGATATGATGGGGCTTATGGGAGAGGGGGCTTTTTATTCATAGAAACACAGCGGAAACTGGGCCACCGCTGTGACTGCAGAGGACACTGATCATCCTCACCGTGCTGTCGTTTATTCCCGGTTATTAAACCGAGGTGGCACCATTGAAACAACAATTTATCGATTATTAAAGATGCTTCACAGAGCAGAGAGAAAAGAGAAAAGACTTTCACGGGTTAGGAAAGTCAAACCCCCTACCCCTCACCCCTCACCCAAACCATCTGAACCTGAACCATATGTCAGCGATAGATAAGAGGTTTATAGTTCATATTTCCACCCAGATGAAGACATTTTCTTCTGGATGAAAGCTTCCTGTTAGTACACACACCTTGCATCCTATGAGGTTGCATTACCTGTGAAATACACTTAATATGGGTATTTATGTGCAGCTACAGAGAGGAGTACTTGTGGTTGTGACCTTTTTCCTCTTGCTTAGCTCGGAGAAGCAGCCAGATGCATGTAGGAAGCAGAAGGGAGCTGCTATAGGAGTTTATAATACTCTGTGCTGCATATATGCTTTACAGACAATATTAGATTATTCTGGGAGGAGAAGAAGAAGTTGAGAGAAGTGCAGAGTGAACATATTAAAAAGTCTGTAATGTTGACTTAGAAGGTATAAAACACACAGAAATCAGATAATTAAATAACAGATACAGTAGATGTGCATTTACATTATCAGGTCAGGACTTTTTGTTGACAGTGACCTCGACGTACGGCAAAACATACAACAGACAATCTTAACCCTCCTATTGTCCTCGAGTCAAGGAAGGAAGGGAGGAAGAAGGAAGGAAAGGAGGGAGGAAGGAAGGATGGAAGAAAGGGGGATTAAAGAAGGAAGGGAGGAAAGAGACGAAGGAAAGAAAGAGAGAAGGAGGGAGGGAGGAAGGACAGACGGAAGAAAGAAAGGGAGGAAAGAAGGAACCGTCAAAACAGATGGGGTCAATTTGACCCGCGAGGACGACACAAAAGTTAAACCAATACAAAATATGGTGTTTGACTCTGATCGATTTTTAAAAGACAGAGTAAAAATGTGATTTAGTTCCTCCTGGGAATGACAGATATGTGACTTGAACATCTGGGGGGGGGGGGAGTCTATCACGCATGGCTCATTAATGTTACAGCAGCTGATTTAATATAATAATCACAATAAATTAATGTAATGATGTTACAGTGAATTTATAGATCAGAGAGAACCTATAAAAAATAGGAAAATACAATAAAATGATTGTAAAAATATCAGAAAACAGCTATTTAGGGGAATAAAATGCTCTACTAACATAAAAACTGGGAAGAAATTCACATTAAAACTCAAATTATCATCATATGTCATCCACTTCCTGCCTCTGCTTTAGTTAAACCTTCAGCGTTTCTCATCTCACCTGTAGGGCTTTAATGTCTGTGATGTGTTTGTTCTTTAGATTTCACTCACTGCACTTTCCCTGCATCAATAACCTTTTTTTTTTTTTCTCCTCCCCTCTCAGCAAGCCAGTAGGTTTGCTTTTGTTTGCACTACACGTCTTGAATATATAACACGCTTTCATTCTTCGGTTCAAGCCCGCAGCGTATGGATCTCCCACTGAGTCCATTATTTCTGTGTCTACCTGGTCATATGAGAGATGAATTTTCTCCTAAGTACAGGCTGAGATGTGTGTTGTACACGTTCCTGCTGTACGTGCAATGTATGTCGAAACCTTCATCTCTCTATAGTCTCACGTGACTTTGCATATAAAGAAGCTGAAAGTTTGTATTTCAAGAGCAAATCGACTCTTTCCTAACACACATAATGTTCTTATTCTGACTCGTTACAGTATTTCCTCACATAATTAGTCTCTATAACAAACTTCTGAACCACAAATCATTCATAAAGAAGGAAGAGAGGAAGAAGGAAAGGAAGGAAGGAAGGAAGGAAAGTAGAAAGGAGGAAAGGAAGGAGGGACGGAGGAAAGAAGGACAGAAGAAAGGACAGAAGGAAGGAAGAAAGAAAAAAGAAAGGAGGGAGGGAGGAAAGAAGGACAGAAGGAAGGAAGGAAGGAAGGAATACATATAAACATGATTAATCCTTACTGAAGCTTTCAGAGAGCACAGAGAGTTTATTCTTTTTTTATTCTTTAGTTTTTATAATTAAAAAAGACATTATACTATGGTCCAATATGACATAAAATATGAGAACTAGCTCAACAAATTATATTTAATGTGAAGAATGAATATTCTTTTAATTTTGGATGAATATGGGTCAAATATATTTCATTTTTTTGTATATTCTGGGTCACATTAGGTGAAGGCATTAGATATCAGGGTAAAAGAAAAAGTGTTTTTATTGCTATCGGATGTAAAAATTTGACCCTGAACAGTATGTAAGGGGTTAAAACACACAAATGATACCAATTTTAATCATCTTAATCTGCCTTGAGATAACTTTTGTTGTATTTTGGTGCTATATAATTAAAACTGAACTGAATTAACGAGTGAATATCTGCCTTAAACTTCTAATATCGCCGGTAGTGATTAAGATTCCTGAAGTTTTAAAGTTGCTGCCACAACAATAAAATGAAAGTGAATTAAACCGTGCTTGCCCCCCGTTATAAGCCAACTAAGCAGCTGCTTCGGAGCCTGCAGCCCCCAAACTCATGCATCATTTGCTGAACTAACTGATTATCTGAGTTGGAAACCCTGCGTATCTATAATGAACTGTTAGCTGCTGTTGCTAATTTAAGCTAGCTACTAACAGTCTTCTATGATAAGGTGACAAATAAGGATCATCATCGTCTGCTTGATCCAGAAATACAACACAAGCGTTGACCCATTCTCTCAATATGGAGTTACAAGTACTTTTAGGGGACATGAGCTTCAGTGCCCAGTGGCCCTTTTCATATTATTAAGCGACAGGTCACATATGTGGTGAGTAAAAGACACCTGGCACTGGTTGTTCTCATGCTGCTCAGCAACCACAGGCATGCAGAGATATCATAAGTACATTATACAGCAGGAGACTGTCCTAACCTTCAAACTGTGAAATTACACCTTATTGTTGTGAGGCATTATTATTCATGTGCAGTCAGCTTGTGTGTGTGTGTGTGTGTGTGTGTGTGTGTGTTTGTTGTTGAATAGGGTCTAGTCTTGGAAACAGGTTTACTGAGTTATATCAAAAAGTGAGTGAAATCTGCTCAAATGTGGCGAGCAGCAGTCCACAAACCAATGGGTGACGTCACGGATGTTACGTCCATTTCTTTTATACAGTCTATGGTTTCAACACACACATTAATAATCTAGCAGTCTACCAACATATGGACAGTTTAAAACCCTGATCACTAACTTCCCTATTTCATGCTGTAACTGGTTTAACGTGTTTATAACTCGATGTCATTGTAAATGAAGGCAACCTCAATGATTCGTCAAGTTTAAATAAAGGTTTGAGACTTTAAATCATTGTGAAGAGGAGCAGAGTTTAGTTAGAGACAAGCTTTTTTTGGCTCAAAGAATATAAGAGAATAAAAGAAAGAAGAAAGAGAAACGAGATAAGAAAAAGAACACATTTAAATCTGCACAGTAACAATGATCACAGCAATCGGAGTCATCTAAAATTGAAGTATTTAAGTACAGTTCAGTTATCTTTAAATAAATACGAACACTTATGTGTCAGATTTCAGATCTCTGGCTGGTTGTTAACTGATCTGCAATGCCTCCCTCACAAACAAAACTCCTCTTAAGGGAAAAGAAAAGTGAGTTGTGGTCTGTGCTGTTTGTGCTGTTTGTGTTTCCGGTTCGTGTTGGGTCTGCACGCTGTCTGACTCACACTGAGACTCGCAGTGAGACGCTGGAGGCGAAGGAAAAGCGTTTCCCGGAGGAGCGCCCGGCTTGTCAAACTCCTGCTTCTCGTGTCAAAAAACAAAAAAAAAAACCAGACACTTCTCATCCTCTAAAGCGCTCTTTCATGTACTTCCTCAGAGCCAGGAAATCAAACGCAGATGTTTCTTACGACACGCCAATCAACAGACAAAATCGTTTCTACCCTCACCATGTTTTCGCTCTTTTTTTTTATATATATATTTATCCAACATATATATATATATATATAATCTGACTTCTAACATAAATCTCGGTCAGCTGTCATGTTTGAGAGGATATTGTTGTTGTTGTTTTTTTATTTGAAGCTTGTGCTGTTTATTCTGAGGCACAGGTTGGCAACACATAAGGCAGCTGCTGAGGTGAGAAACACTCTGAGCTGAAAATGTGATCCCAGTTAATCACTAGTTTGACTGAAGCTGCCAAAATTAAACAGGTTAAAAAAGAAAAAACACACCACAGAGACAAGGTGCAGCTTTTAAAAGTGAAGTCAGAACAACAAAGCAAAAATGTGAAGGTTCAACACTTCTTCCTGTCGGGTAAAAATAACTATTAAATGCTTTTTGGAGGCTGTTACTTAACTTGAGCTCATCTGAAGAAAGCCTTCATTCAACTTAAATGGTTAATATCTTTAACTGGCCTTTAACTTGTGACCAAAAACATCAAGGTTGAACTGTACAGAAGAAGAAATAATATTAAACCATAGACTGTATAAAAGAAATGGACGTAACATCTGTGACGTCACCCATTGGTTTGTGGACTGCTGCTCGGAAGCCAATAGTTTCTAATCTGGGCAGCGCCATCTTGAAAATTTCAGGTGCATGCTGGGAAAAATAAAAACATGGATTCTACTTATATGGGCATGAGGCGGGGTCATGGGCGGAGCGGGGAGGTTGCTATGGTTGCGAGGGCTGGATCTCGAGGACATTGGTCAATCATCCTGTCAATCAGGACGTAGCCACGCCCTAATGCATACCCTGCTTTATCGTCACATATAAAATCAGGGAGGCCAAAATGTCCCAAATGAACATCATACTGCATTGAAGAAGGCTTTAAACTAGCGATTGAGACCATAAACACATTTTGAAAACGTTTACTGAGGTTAGAAATCAAGTGAGAAGTTGGTGAATTCTCCATTGACTTGTATAGAGACGGTCGCCCCCTGGTGGCCTTTTGATAGAATGCAGCTCTAAGTTACTTCTGTGTTGGCCTCATTTCAGAGGACCAGAACTCCCTGCCTATATTAAACAGGCAGCGTGCACCAGGCTTGTGGTAGGTCTATACTTTGATAGAAATGATAAAAATCAGTTTAGAAACTAGTATTTGTGATATTAATGATCAGAATGTATCACTTTTCTATGTTAAATAACACATTTAAGTGTTTGTACCATTATTACCATTTTATACCTTAATAAGGGCAACACATCCTGATGGAGATACAACTTATAAAATCCAAAATATATTAAAAATATGAGTGGAAATGTTTTACTTTAGGTGCAAATGACATAACTAGTAACATCAAATTATGTTTTTTACATCTCATTTTCCATTCCTGCCTGTTTAAGGGTTAAAATATCGCTCAACTACTGCAGCTACTATTTCCTAACATCCATAACTGAGCATCTCATATTCAGAGGTCTTAATCATGAGATGGTTTCTAGGATAATAAAAGACTGGAGGCTAAGTCAAGATCATGAATCATGCTTTTTATTCTCCTGCTTTTTAATTCAGTGTAGTTGTAAATGTACTTGTATGTCAAAGTCAACAGCTATTCATAATCATCATATTTTGGGAAGCTAATAAAGTTTGTGAAGAAGCTGCAGAGTGAACAGTATGTAAACACAACCTTCCCTTCAGAGAGTCAGCCTGCTGTAATTTGGCAGCTAAGTGAGCTCGTTATTGCAGCAGCACGTGTTTCTGTCTCAGAGTATAACTGTGTTTATCTCAAAGTGTTCAATTTCTTCTGTACTTTTACTTTGAAAAATCATCAAGATTACACAGGTTTCCAACAGCATTTCCTCAACCTGCCATGTTTAACCATCTCACTCTCTGCATAGTCCTCCTTTTTTTCCCTCCCTCCTTTCCTTCCTCCCTCCATCCTTCCTTCCTCCATCCTTCCTTCCTTCCTCCCTCCCTCCCTCCCTCCCTTCCTTCCTTCTTTCCTCCGTTCTTCCTCCCTCCCTTCCTTCCTTCTTTCCTTTCCTCCCTCCCTTCCTTTCTTCCTCCCTTCCTTCCTTCTTTCCTCCATCCTTCCTTCCTTCTTTCCTTCCTCCATCCCCCTTTCTACCTTCCTTCTGTCCTCCCTTCCCTCCTCCCTTCCTTCCTTCTTTCTTCCGTTCTTCCTTCCTCCCTTCCTTCTTTCCTTTCCTCCCTCCCCCTTTCTACCTTCCTTCTGTCCTTCCTTCCTTCTTTCCTTCCTGCCTTCCTTCCTCCATCCCCCTTTCTACCTTCCTTCTGTCCTCCCTCCCTCCACCCTTCCTTCCTTCTTTCTTCCTCCCTTCCTTCTTTCCTTTCCTCCCTCCCCCTTTCTACCTTCCTTCTGTCTTTCCTTCCTTCTTTCCTTCCTGGCCTCCTTCCTCCTCCCTTTCCTCCCTCCCTCCCTCCCTTCCTTCCTTGACTCGAGGACAACAGGAGGGTTAACCTGCAACATACCTGCTCTCCATATTACAGAGTGATTGACTGCAGGAGTCTGTGTAGCAAATGCTTCATTTTCAGATGAATCATTAAAAACATGCATGGTGAGAGAAGCCGACCCATGTGCTTCATTCAAGATTTATCAAACTCTAATTACCAGATCCCATGTAAAAATTAATCAAAACATAATTAAACTATTAATCTTGAGAGGATTTCCCTGCTGCAGTCTATCAGTGACACAGCACCATCTATGGATCGCCATCTATGAATACTCAATCTGGATTATCTGCACAAGGAATTCAATCAGGATGCTTTTAGGAGAAATTTATTGTTTTTCCTTCTTTCAGAGTTTTTGATTTGAGCTCAAGTAGATTTATATCCTGATGATTATGTTAAGATATTTTCTCCCGTTTACAGTTAATGCTGTATCACAAAGACACTGGATTTATGCCATTTTTAAGGAAATCTATGGGGCTAGAAGAGTGATGGTTAAATTTTGGCATTGAAAATAAAGTCTGGCATTGTGAAGAAAACCTGAAGTGAAAAAGGAAAACATTGGCATTGAAACAAATATTGGCACTGAAAAAGAAAATAAAGGCATTAAAAGAAGTGCAGTCTTATTATCTTGCTTTGTTTTGCTTTATTTTGCATTACAATGTGTTTTTCAATGTCAATCTTAATATCTTTTCTTTAATGTTTGGCTTATTTTTATGCTGTCAGGTTTTTTTTAGTGTCAGTGATTTTCTGTTTCAACTTCCTGTCACTGGTTTTGGGGGAAGAGAGGATGAGTTTGAAGGAGAGACAACATACTCAGGATGCCTTGTGGACCGATGGCAGAGACTTTGTAACTTTTGCTCTGGGACTGTTAATAAGTCACTTCATTAATTTTCAAATAGTTTTTCAGGGCAAGCGAGTTTTTAGAGTCCCAATACTTGGTCATTTATTGTTAATCTGCTGTGACGTTTTCTGAGCCGCTGGCCGGCCGAGACCGAGGTCATCTCAGCTCTTAGCGCCTCGACTCCTGAGATAAACGTCCAGTCAGCGTCTGTCGTCATCCTGGGGAGAAAATGATCCGATGAACTGATCTGTGCAGCTCTGTGGTGATTAAACACTGGCTGTAATGTCTCACAGATGATACGTATAATAATAGTTGCAGCTGGCACATTAGTTTGTCTGAATGTAAAGTGAAGCTTCATGTTGTTATTGGAGAGAAAGACAGCGCTGCGTCTGAGGCTCTAAATGTATAAATATCACATTTAAACAAATCAACACATCGGTCTAGATCAGGAGCATCAAACTCAGTTTTGTTCGAGGGCCACATGAAGCCCAATTTGATCTCTTGTGGGCTGAGAGGCAGGAAAGATGGAAGAAATACAGGAAGGGAAGAAAGGGAAGGACGGAAGGAAGGAAGGAAGGAAAAGAAGACAGGCAGGAAAATGGAAAGGAAGGAAGGAAAGAGGGAGGGAGGCAGGAAAGATGGAAGAAAAAATGGAAAGGTAGAAAGGAAGGAAGGAAGGAAAAAAAGTAGACAGGCAGGAAAGGTGGAAGAAAAAAAGGAAGAAAGGGAGGAAGGACAGTGGGCCGGATTGGACCCCTCGGCGGGCCAGTTCTGGCCCACAGGCCGCATGTTTGACATCCCTGTTCTTGATTAAGTTTTTTTTAAATTTTTTATACAGCTTTTCCTGTAGTCTGTGTTAGCTGCTGTTAGCTACCAGTTTATCCTCTAACCATGAATTGAGTATGTCTGTAGTGTTTTGATTTATATTTTTTAAGTCAAAGTCTAACTCATTATTACTCGACCTTAACCACAGTTTGAGTTTTTAGTATAATCTGCATAACAAAATAATTCTACTTGTAACTTATACATTAGGTGTATGAAGCAACATGAAGAACAACAATGCAAGATAGCATGAAACAAAAATGTAACAGAACAGAAGAAAAACAACAAAAAGGAGGAAGTGGATAAATAAATAACCATCATAAACCAAGAATAAAAATCAGAGAATGACAATAAAAATACATAATTACCTTGGCATTGCAGGAAAATCTAGTTGCATTTTTTTAATTGTCTGACCCCTAGAATATAATTAAGAACTAGTAAGATAATAAGCAACTCACACATGCTGCAGTTGCTCCTAGTTAACTACTATTTTTGTTTTTTTTATCTGGCTTGCTAAAAATGACTTTGGCATCATTTATATGTGGTTTCCATCTGCAGCAGAGCGCTCTGTATATGTAAGCAGAGATTTGAATGCTTTCATCTTCCTGTTCTGATCCATCCATCCGTGTCATACCAGGTGTGCTCTGTCTGTCTGTCTGAGAAGTCTCACTGAAAACTGATGATCCAGAGTACATTAACAGCCTGAATAAATAATATAAAAACATATCTGCATGGCGAGAAACCAACAGAAGTGTGTCTATTTATTTCAAGTCAAGATAAGACATTTTACTTTTCTCTGTGTGTCATGTGTCAGTCAATATAGTGTTTAAAAAAAAATCCCAAATCTCCCCCTGAGTTTCCCCCTCAGGCTTCCACAGCATCTGTAATTGACTCAAATTGAATCAAGCCGGCGTGATGTGTTGTTCAAACTTCTCCAGCCTGACAATGCACGCCTCTCGGATGATAAATAGAGCTGCTGAAAACATCTAATTTGTAAGGCTGCTGGCTCCCCAATTCAAAGGCAATCAATACGCCCATTAGCTCCACTGCCATTAGTTTCCAAACATGTGAGCACTTTCCAAATGCCCTCGGAGCACAAAGTCATTCAGGCAAATATTTGTAGACAAACCATCTTCTTCCACACACACCACCATCTGGCTGCAGGCCACAAGCAGGAAGCAGGAAGCAAAGAAGACTTATTGACTACTGAGATGTGTGGTGATATTTCTTTCCTATGCTGGAAGATTTTCTTTCAATAATGTGGTAATGTGCCATTTAATTGGGGGAAGAAAGTTGTTGCCTTCAGTTTCTGGGAATATGATTGTACAACTTATATATTTCTAAAGTCACAACATCTAATATATGGAATGAATCCTGATGAGTAGGTTTTTGGGGAAGTTGGTCGACCACCATCATCATGCAGGGTCTTTGCTTTTTGCTAAGTGCTTCCTTTTGAATTCAGAAACATGGGAACATTTTATTGTGGTGATAAAACAATGTGACAGAGAACAGTAATAACACAGAGGGCATTACACACTACATTAGCATTCCCATAGAAATCAATTGTATGATTAGGAGCTACATAATGCAAAGAAAACAAAAAAACAAATACGACACAAACAGATGGCTTAAAGTTTAAAAATTGTAGTTTCTTACTCTTTTCATGATATCATCCAATCAAACTTTACCATAGATGTCTAGTTCAATGGTCTAACACACTCTAACACACCTGATTCTAATAATGAACTCATTACCAAGCCCTTTGGCAAGCTTCAGCTGCTTGATAACAAGTTGATTATTAGACTCAGGTGTGTTAAGGCCCATTTATCCTCAACGTTAAATATGCATCCAGATACAGACGGAGCCTTCTGTCCGTGCTCTGCGTTCATTTCATCCGTATTTCTGCGCGTTTCCATAAAGCTTACAAATACGGACCAAACGGAGCAGTACCACTGGAAACCATTGGGGTGGGGTGGGGGGGGGGGCAGTGTTGCTGTCACTACTCGATACGTAGCTCTAGTGAGACACGAAGACGAAATAACAATGGAGGAACTTTTTGAGGAAAGGTTTCTGCGAGTTGGTTTTAAACATATCGTTAAACCAAAAACTACCTTTTAGATTTAGATGGAAAACCAACACAAGCACTGTCCTTAGAATAATCATCAACAATCATGTATAGTCTTTTCTCTTTAACTCTTATATACTGTTCATATTCTGACTCACAGTTAGTCTCTACATCAATTCACATTGAGAATTTCCCCCATCAATCACCAATAAATGTTTGAATTATCTTATTATTTATAATCACATTTTATGGAATAAGATGAATACAACAACAGGATTTGATTTTTTTTTAAACAAAACAAAAAAAACGTCAAATTTGTACATTTGCATATAAAAATGTGTATCAGCTGCACAAAAATAAAATAAATGATGCATTTTATTTCCATTTTTGTATATTTGGTGGTCACATTAGTAAAAGTCTGGCTAAAGGAAATGTATATAGGTTGTTTTTACAGCTCTCAAATGTAAAAATGGGTCACTATATAAGGGTTAAGAAACATTTTAAACTTCCTAAGTGACCTATTTAAATAAGTATTAGTTTGAATATTTTTGTAATCCTTTTAAATACAGTTAACTTAACCCTGCTTATCTTTACTAGCGTGATTAACTACTCTGCAAATAAGTCTCCCGTGACATCTGAATCTTGGCCTTCCTCTTCCTGCTGTGTTACAGAGAAGCAGACTCGATGGCCTCTAGCACTCTGACAAAAAACCTCAGTGGGGGTGTCGTATTTACGTCCCGGGCATTAGAAACAGATTATTAATCCTGTCATTTAGCTCTGTCTGGGAATCCCTCTCATCTAATTAACGTCAGTGTTTGTATATTTAAAAGAGAGCACGACTTGATAAACCTGCGTCTACACCAGCGTCTTAATGGAGTGATTCACTCCAGCCTATCTCATTACTGTGGAGGGTAAACAGCTAAATAGCTCAACATAACATCACCCTCCTCTTCCTCCTCCTCCTCCTCCTCCTCCTCCTCTTCCTCCCTCCCTCCATGCTGCTTTTGCTCACTCAAGCCTTTTCACTTCCAGAACTTGGTTTTTATTTTTGGACTGTTTTGTTTTTATGAGACTATTGTCCTCCAGCCCTCAATAGAAGTGATGTCCTAGGACTTTTTTTACGAGTACATCCCCAGTTTTATGTGTTGCAGCTTTTCTTTTTTCTTTTTTTTTTCCTCTCTAGATTAGGCCAAGTAATCTCATTGGCCACCTTGAATACACGCCCCTCCTACTGATGTGATGCTGTATAAGGTGACATAGCAACAGCCTCTGGATGCTGCTCATCAATCATATGGCTGATGTGTCTGCTGATGTTTATGCTCCCTGTTTTCAGCTACGTGTCCATAATGCCAAATGGGGCCGTCTGTACCTTTGTTGCCGAAACACAAAATGTGTTAAGAATGCCAATAAATCTGGATGGAAACGAGATGACGCAGCCCGGAGACAGGTGCTAATGTTGACGGAGAATCGGTTACACTGATGGTGTCGTTAATGACGGCGGTCATTACGGGGGCGCTCGGCAGGCGCTGGCTCATCTTCATGCAGATGTGTTGTGTCGATATGAATATGAATGAAAATAAGCTGTGGACGAACTCACCCAGAGAGGCTCAGTCCTGCCCCCCCCCCCAAAAAAAGCATCAGCAGAATCACATTTCCTGTCCAGTCTGGATTCACTCCTGGTCTTTCCATCCATAAACTGAAATATCATCTGTCCCTCGCTCCTCTTGTATCTCTTCTAACTCTAATAACACCTTAGACTGAAGAAGAATCTCTGTTTCTTCTCCTCAGATTGTATTTCCTTCCCTCCTTCCTCTCTCTCTCATGCAGTCATTCTTTTCACATAAATCGTTTTTTAGATCGTAAACTTGTAAGATTGAATTAATTCTGTTTTATATGATAGTTTCAGACTGCTGTTCAATTGTCAGTCTAAAACAGGGGTGATGAAATCTGACCTGAAAGAGAGATAAAAAGGGTTATTTTCCACTTTTATTGCCATCACCACTTTTGTGTTAAAGGGTAAATTCACCCTAATATAATAAAACCAGTTTTCCATATCCATTAATTGGTATGAAGTCATGTAATTGGCAGTAAACAGAATATCGTCATGGTGATCAGAGTATCTAAAGATGAATAAACTCCTCTGTATGTGCTTGAGTTTCTATCAGTGTTTACTTCCATTTGTAATATTGACATACGGTCAAGATTGATCATTACAGCTGTTTCCCATCCATCATTTTTTCCAATTTCAGCTGCTGCTCAGGTCCAGGTTATGTTGGCAGCAGGCTTCAGCCCTAACCTCCACCTCTACCTGCAAGGACTCAAGGTATTTCACTGCTCCAGGGTTCTCCTCCGAGTCAGACGTGCTCAGAATATCTTTACAGGAAGAGAGTCCAGGTAGTGTAAATCCTGATGCTGAAACACCTCGACTGGCTGCTTTCAACATGAAGGAGCAGCTGTTAACTTTCCACATGTCTGAAAAATCATTCATTCAGTTAATTCACCCGGTGCTTATAACAGAAGTAAGAGCTGGGATGATGAATGATAGATTAAGAGCTTTGTTTAGTTAATCTGAAGAAAAAAAGATAAACTGCAATTTAAAGTCTCCTTACCTTTTACGTAAGACAATGATTTACTTCCTGTTGTCCTCCTGGGTCAAACTGACCCCGTCTGTTTTAACTGTTCCTTCTTTCCTCCCTCCTACCTTCCTTCCTTCTTTTGTCTGTCCTTACTTCCTTCTTTTACTTCCTCCCTCCTTCCTTCTTTCATCCATTGTCCTTCCTTCCTTCCTTTCCTTCTTTCTTCCTCCCTCCCTTCCTTCCTTCCTCCCTCGTTTGCTTCCTTCTCCCTCCTTTCTCCCTTCCATCCTTCCTTTCCTTCCTTCTTTCCTTTCCTTCTTCCTCTCCCCTCCCTCCCTTCCTTCCTCCCTCCTTTCCTTCCTTCTTCCTCCCTTCCATCCTTCCTTCTATCCTTTCCTTCCTTCTTCCTCCCTTCCATCCTTTCCTTCCTTCTTTGACTCGAGGACAACAGGAGGGTTAAAACTGATATGATACAGCAGCTATTGAGCATATATTTTAAATTTTTTTCAAAGAGCATTAAACTGTTGGCTATCAACCTTTACAACATTCATTTGACACATTTGGCTGCTGTGTTTGTATTCAACAACGCAAGATGCTGAATTAATGCAGCTATCACGCTCAGTTTAAAACCAACCAGACTCTCCAGTTTGTGCTGGATCGTCCTGGTTTCAAGCTGGACGTCATGACAACTATCTGTAAAACACTTGTAACAGTGTATTATAATAATAGGTAGATTCTTGATGTGTTGATGAAGAAGGAGACGCTGACACATCTCACTTGTATATTTTAAGGTTTAAGGTGTCAAATATCCAATCTTGAAAGAATCCCTTGTGCCGATCTGAGTCTCTCTGACCACTCCAATTCTTACATTACTATATATAGTTCACTGTCTCTAAAAGCTCCACCTTTGACCTATACACAGCATCTGTTTCCAATCCATCAGGACACCAAAAGATGCCCCCAGGTGTCACATACCAAAGGACAAAAAACAGGTTGTCTCAAATTATCACAGGATAAGGGCAATCCAGACACTACACACTAAAATGTAATAAATCATAATTATAATATTATACTTGTCTTCAGCACTTACATAGATGTTGATCATGTCCAGTCTCACTCATTATTGTCTACTCCAATATAAAAACATAAGCAATGCACCACGCGTCTGACTTCATCACTCTTGCTATATTTCCATAGTAATTACATGCATTAATACAAACCCTTAATTTGAAATTATCTTCATGCAACATAATGTGATGTAATCAATAATGTGTAATCAGCCTCCTTCATCCGACCTCCAACAGAAAACAGTAACGTGACCAGACTCTGCAGTTTGTGCTGGATCGTCCCGAGTCCTGATAAATATTTGTTAAATACTAAAATGTCCTATTTTTCATCACAAATAAAATCATAATTATAATATTATACTCATTTTCAGCATTTACTTAGATGTTTATCCTGTTCTGTCTCACTCATTATTACCCAAGCCAAACTCCTGCTATATTTTCATAATATTTATATGCATTCATTCAAATCTTTCAATTAAAATGATGCAACATAATGTGATGAAATCAATAAAGTATAATCAGCCTCCTTGATCTGACCTCCCATGGTAAACAGTAAGAGAAGAAGAAAGGCAAGAAAAGAGAGAATATGGCTGAAAATGTGAGATTTATGTGTTAAACAAAACTTGAGCACAGACAAACAAGAGTCACTTTACATCCTTTTGAATCTGTGAAATAATAAATAAAATCACACAGTCACGTATTTACAGATACAGAGAAAACTTGTTTGCTCTAAATCAGGTATCAACAGGTATCCCCATGAGGTATTTTCTCATCCAGAAATGCTGTAAATTCTTCATTAAAAGAAAAAAATCTCACTTTCTAAACCCTTGAACATAAGAAAAAAGCAGCCAACTAGTGTAAAATAACATGATATGGGTTAGTTTTCTTTCTATCCTCCCCAGTTTATTTGAGTCACCATTAGCCGTCGGTGTATTTCCACTACAATCCCTTGACAGACTCCACAGTGTCTGGTTTAACAGCGTCTCTACACAACCACCACCAGAGCCCCACTGTTGATAAACCTCCTCCAGTCATCCACATTAGACCTCTCTCTCTCTCTCTCTTCATGAATAAATGAACTGACTGATGCTGACTTATGCTGCCTGGAGATTTAGCTTGGTGAGGAGAAGGACTCAGGGGCTCAGTATGTTAATGTCCTCTGTATAGATTACAGTGCTCACTAATTCATGCAGGAGGAGGTAATTTATTGGGCTTTCATAGAGGTCCCCAATGGGAGATAAATGCTGTCTGTCCGGCCCTCTGCAGGGACCTCGGAGAATTCATCAAGTGGAAGGTAAATTGGTTTTTTCTGGACTCCGCGGGGAATCCTTTTTTAAAGATGGGTCAGCTCTGGTGGACTACTGCACTTTGTTTCACCCACGAGTAATGCAAAGCCGGATTTTTGATATTTGAATTTGTATATTTGAACAGAGACAATAGACGAAGAACATTAATTAAGACAAGGAGACATGTAACAAGTAGTCTGGGTAAGGAAGCAAAAATGAATTAAAAGAGGACCAAATACTATGGTAGTCAATGAGAGTATACATATATATATAACATATATATACATTAGCTTCATCCCCTGAATCATAAGCATTACAAGACACTAAAAAAGCACAGAGGTCAGAGGTCACGGCAGCCTGACAGTATACTCTATATAACAAATATTCCCGTGACCCCGCGGTGACCAGGGGGATGAAGGAGGAGGCGGATGATGTGAGAATAAGCGCTGAGGAGGCAGAGATGAAAGTGATCCCTGAGGGGGGAAGTTGTGCAGAGCTGTATGGATATTTGTGAAGGTTTTTTTATTTATTTATGATCCTCAGTCTGACAGTGATGGCTTCAGTGTCGTGGGTTTGGTAACAACATGAAAGCTGTCGTGTTGGTGGACATGTGCACTTCAGGCTGTGGCATGGACTGATTGCTGTAAATATGGTCAACATAAATATACTCGTTATATTAATAAATGGTGTAAATTATAAATATATTCAGATCGTTTGCTTAATTTTAACCATGACATCATATTGAGTTTGTTTGTCTATCTCACCTTATACAGTACCAAAGAGATTGCTATAAATCCCAAGGACAGTTGGGAATGATTTTGATAACCTCCTCTAACACAACCATGAGGTCAACATTTTTACTAGACCATCACTGAAAGATATGTGATGCGGATTTTTCGGTTGGCATTTGGCTGTCAAATTTGGCCCTGTTGCCTTATTTTAACCATGAGTTTGTTTGTCTATCTAACCAACAACTGAAAAGATTGCTATAAAATTTTATACGAACGAGAGAGAGAGAGAGAGAGAGAGAGAGAGAGAGAGAGAGAGAGAGAGAGAGAGAGAGAATACAGTGTCAAAGGGTCTTGGAGGTGACTCTCCTCTTGGAGGAGAGCACCAGTGGTCGAGCGAGCTAGCAAATGAATAAAGAGAGCGAGTGGTGCTGGCTATCTCATGTTAAACCAGAGATATTGCTATAAAATTGTATATGAAGGATATTTTAATCCCAAGGACAGTTGTGAATGATTTTGATAACCTCCTGACATTTCCTCTAACACCACTATGAGGTCAACATTTTTACTAGACCATTACTGAAAGATATGGGTGACGTAAGATTCTTTTGGTGAGCACATGTCTGTCAAAGTTAGCCTCCCCAGATCAATAAGCGAGCTAGAGAAAGATAGAGAGAGAGAACCAGTGGTCGAGCGAGCTAGTAAATGAATGAAGAGAGCGAGTGGCGCTGGCTATCTCACGTTAAACCAAAGAGATTGCTATGAAAGTGTATATGAAGGATATTTTAATCCCAAGGACAATTTTGAATGATTTTGATAACTAGACCATCACTGAAAGGTATGCGATGTAGGACAGAGAGAGCGAGAGAGGACCAGTGGTCGAGCAAGCTAGCAAATGAATGAAGAGAGCGAGTGGTGCTGGCGAAAACAAAGCTGTGAATCAGATTAATAAAACATAATTTGTTTGATTGTTTTACAGCAGTTACGTTCTAAAGCAAGCACAAATAAACACAATCACACCTCCGCACAACCCTGCAGGATTCACAGGCCTACTGCTCTTTATTCATCCATGACACAGAGACAGAGAGCAGAGCATGGAGACGGAGAAAGCGATGTAACCTGGTTGCTATGCTACAAGTCCTGACCTCACACCCTACACACTGTTATTGCCTGGAAGCTACATAACCAGTGCCCAAAGGTTGAAGCCCATTATATCCTGACCACAGTAATATAATAAGGAAATACAGGCAGAGGTCAGAGTCTCCGCAGATTAAAACTCCGCCACACATTTTTAGTGGACTGTAAGAAATGATTGAGAGGGATTAGTTTTGCATGAGTATACGTCTATTTTTTAAGTAAAATCCTGCATAGTATACTTTTAAAGCAGCTATAACTGATATTTTATATAATAATAAGCTGACAAGCTTACAAGCACGGCTCGTAGTGAATTTACAGAGAATTATCATCGACTCTGAAACACAAACTAAAGAGCTACTACTCTACACGTTTCCTAATCTGACCCTTCTCAATACCTAACGTAACCTAAACCTAATCCCAATGTCAACTGTGTCTATTTTATTAAACCCAAATTATGCATTACAGCTTAAACTAAGTAGCAGTGAAACAGCAAACCCCTTCTACAGATCTGTGATCCCTTATAAGTGCAGAAATACAAGAAAACACAGTTACATCAAAGAGGGATTTGAAACCTGATTAGGTCCCGTTTGAGGTTGGACAGCGAGTCTGTGTTTGAGCTGATTGCCGTCGTCCCCCCTGCTGCAAACCCACATTAAAGCTGCCTGATTACCACCGACTCTTTCTCCACGTCTGAAGGAGATGGGGGGGGGGGGGGGGCCAGCAGCTCGCTTTTCACAGCCACACGAGCCGCTTTATTTGGTTAAGTGTTGAAGACGGAGATGAGAAATGCCCCTCCGCCGCCGCCGCCGCCGACTGCTCGAGACGCACAACAACACATTAGGAAGGAAGGCGTCTCGTCTCTCCCCCCCGCGGAATCGCTGCAGACTTTTTACTTTGTCGGATTGCGGAGGGGAAAAATACAGAGATGAGTCTGCAACAAACAGCCTCATTAGGGACAGAGATGCTGTTTATTTATGAATTTGGATTAGCCCCCTCGCTAAGCCGTTGATACTTTAATTAACTTCATCAATCATCGTGATAATGCAGAATTTGTCGGCTTCCAATTGTTCATTGTTTCCCCCGCAGGTCGAATGTTCTTTGCTTTTTCTTTTTTTTGAGTGTGACCCGTTTCACCATCGTACATGCTGGTGTAAATCTTCTCAGGCCTCCTCCTGTTTGCGTATGTTGTTGCGACAAATGGACATCACTCTCCTCTGAACCCCCGTCTGTTAAACATGGCTGCTGCAGAGAGGAAGTAAAGCTCCGTCTGGATGGTTTTACTCATATACATTTTTAACCTTCTAGTAGTCCTCCCGGGTCAAATTGACCCCGTCTGTTTTGACTGTTCCTTCTTCCCTCCTTCCCTCCTTCTCTTTTTCTTTCCTCTGTCCTTCTTTCCTATCTTCCTCCCTCCCTCCTTCCTTCCTCCCTCCTTTCCTTCCTTCTTCCTT
This sequence comes from Scomber colias, assembly GCA_021039105.1. NCBI lineage: Eukaryota > Metazoa > Chordata > Actinopteri > Scombriformes > Scombridae > Scomber > Scomber colias. Next base: position 70,191 of record JAJDFG010000780.1, read on the forward strand.
CCTCCCTCCTTTCCTTCCTTCTTCCTCCCATCCTTCCTTCTTCCTCCCTCCTTCCTTCCTCCCTCCTTTCCTTCCTTCTTTCTCCCTCCTTTCCTTCCTTATTCCTCCCTTCATTCCTTCCTCCCTCCCTCCTTTCCTTCCTCCTTCATCCCTTCCTTCCCCCTTTCCTTTCTTCCTCCCTCCTTTCCGTCCTTATTCTTCCCTTCATTCCTTCCTCCCATCCTCCTTTCCTTCATTCTTCCTCCCTTCCTTCCTTCTTCCTCCCTCCTTTCCTTCCTTCCTTCCTTCCTTCCTCCTTTCCTCCCTCCTTTCTTTCCTTCTTCCTCCCTTCCTCCCTTGACTCGAGGACAGCAGGAGGGTTAATCTCACACAGGAACCTCTTATTGCCTCAAAGTATTTGAATGATTTTTTTTGTTTGTCCTGTGGCTCGATTTGTTGCCTGTTGCAACGAACATTTCCAATTTATGTTGCCCCGGGTTTATTACCAGCCTGTAGGCCTTTTCAGAGCAGCGTGGGTATTAACAGGGGAGGTCAGTAATTTGATTTTCCACATAAACACCGAGCCTATTTCAGTCGGTTATCCAGATGGAAAAATAATATTTGAGGGAACTCTGTGTAATCCAAGAAACGATGAAACAACTTCCCCCCTGGTAACAGGCGATGGTCCGCACGTTTAGTGACTTCCTCAGCAGTTTTAGCACACTAATAGCTGTCTTTCATTGCAAGAAAATGTACTTCAATTCACCTTTAATGTTGGTTAGCTCTAAAGTATATTTAACTCTGTTTAATGTTCCATTTGTATGTGTTCTTTATCTTTTCCCCACCTGCTCCATCGCGTCGTCTCCACGGTAGCAAACACCTGCTCGGCCCTCAGGGACCGATACAGTTTCATCCAATCGATTCAGCTCAGCCCTGCCACTGGTTATATGACCGTTGCAATCCAGATGTTGGCTATATGAGGGAGTAATTGTGTCCAACACCAGCTGTTGATCTATAGGGGGTTGCGGTCACCGGATGACCTCCAGAGAGCTGCAGCGGAAATGAAACTTGCTATTTAATGAAATAACTCAGGAAAGCAACCAGGCTAAAACAAAAAGATCAGATTTAACCCTCCTGTTGTCCTCGAGTCAAGGGAGGAAGGAAGGGAGATAAGGAGGGAGGGAGGGCGGGAGGCAGGGAAGAAGGAAGGAAGTGGGGGAGGACAGTGAGGGAGGACAGAGGAAAGAAAGAGAGGAGAGACTGAGGAAGGAGGGAAGGAAGGAAAGAAGGAGGGAAGAAAGGGGGGTGGAGGAAGTACAGACGAAAGGAAGTAAGGGAGGAAAGAAGACGGGGTTAATTTGACCCAAGGGTTTGACACAAGGGTTAAAAAATTCAATATTTGAGTCATTTTCATTGCTCAGAGTTTCCCCCACAAAACAATAGTAGCCTATTCTTGTCAGGGTGGAAAGCCTCTGAAACATTTAGATCATCCTAGGGCTCAATGTTTCTTTCAGGAGGTTTAGCAGCAGCTCTTTAAAGCAGTCCGAGGCAGTTTTCACACACTGTGGAATTAAATCTTCCTGCAGCACAGTGGAACGATTCCTCTGGCCAGACATCCAAAAGCAGGAATAATGATCATGACTGGCTGTTATGTAGTCTTTAAAGCCCCTTGTGATAATACCAAATTATACATTACTCTGTTACCATCTGAAGAAAAGAAACAACGGTACTATGACACTTTAGTTTCAGTGTATAATAAATATTACATGTGCTTAAATTCAACAAATCCAATGAAAAAGCCAAAAACTGGAAAATGTGTGAGTCTTTGTCAGCACAACTCCTCTCCCCTGCCTGTGGCCCTTTGGTCTCCCACTGAAGATTTTAATCTTTAAAAACCAGCCCAAAAAATATGTAGTTTCATTATTTAAAACAGCTCAGTAATTTCCTTTAGCCGCTGGACATTCTTGTTTTTAGCAAACCTTAATCAAAGAGGAGGAAACAGTGCATTTGGTAGGGACTATTTCCAGCAGCGGATGAATACACATTTGGTTTTCTAATGAGGATTTCTGGCAGTAGGAGGGTGTATGTGTGATTGAATTAAAATAAACTACAGTGTATGTGTTTCTATATGTTGACTATAAGTAAAACATAGAACATCATCATAGACTTCTGACTTATTAAATCTCTATATCACCATATTAATATTTATTGAGGACTATTTTCAGCAGCGGATTAATCCACATCTGGTATTATACAGGAGGGTGTATGTGTGATGAAGTTAAAATAAACTACAGTGTATGTGTTTGTGGTAATGAGGGAACATGCAACTCAGTGCTAATTGATGTGTTTTTCATTAGATTAGGAAAACAATAGCACTCTAATAAATCTAAAATGGTAAATTAATGGTTGATGTTGGTCTTTTCATTATTGCTGACTATAAGAAAGACATAGAATATCACTATAGACCTTTGACTAATAAAAGCTCTATTTCAGCATATTAAATGATGTAAAGTATATATACTCTATATATACTTTTTCAGGAGTGCTCAATCAAACAATTAGATATACTGTCCTGTGTAAAAGCGTCACAGTAACCCATTATTAAGGACTATTTTCAGCAGCGGATTAATAGCAGGAGGATGTATGTGTGATGAAGTTAAAATAAACTTCAGTGTATGTGTTTGTGGTAATGAAGGAACATGCAGCTCAGTGCTAATTGATGTGTTTTTCATTAGATTAGGAAAACAATAGTCTAATAAATAAACTATATAAACTAAAATGGTAAATTGATGGTTGATGTTGGTCTTTTCATTGTTGCTGACTATAAGACAAACAGAATATCACTATAGACCTTTGACCAATAAAAGCTCTATATCAGCACATTAATGATGTAATGTAATTAGTGAGACCTTTTTCAGGAGTGCTCAATCAAACAATTAGATCTACTGTCCTGTTTAAAAGCATCACAGTAACCCATTATTAACTTTTGACACAGATGGGTCTGCATGGCATCATTATTGGTGTATTTCATTGGCTCTCCAATAGTGACATTGTGGATATACTACCGCTGCAGTTATTAAACAGGAGAAGATAACCACCAGCACCAGCAGCTGATTTAGTATCTCCCAGATTCTAGTAAACATCATTTTACCAACGATGGTTCCCCAGGGAAACACCCACCACTGAGGTCAAGAGCGCTCGTAAATGATAAAACAGTAGCCAACACCAACTGGTGAGTCTTCCCAGGAGAATGTCTTTGAGAGTGAGCATGCTCAGAAAATGTAACATAATAAAAGAAGCATTTTCATTTATGTGTGGGATAAAAAACACAAAAGGCTTCTAAAACCCCTTTTAAAATGAAATTCTTTCCCAATGGGCCACTTTGTACTGAATGAGCTGTTTACATGAGGCTTTTGACTCAAATTGAGCTGATTATTACAGAAAAAAAGGCCAATGTAAACACATCTTCTGCAAGCACAAGCAAGAAAATGAGTTATTACACTGAACTTGTCCATTAATAATTTTTCCTGAGGATGTGACAGTCAGTGAAATGAGGCTTTATGCATACTTTTAATTATTTAGTTGTGCATGTTTTAGATTATTCACTGTGCATGTGCTCTGTTTTTAAACCATTTAAAGTCATTTTTATTTATTGGATTGTCTTATTTTATGCGTGCAGTAGTGGGGTTTTCTTTGAGTGCTCTTGAACTAGACAGATTTTCACCGACCTTGGGCACTATTCAACTGAGCAGCAGCAGGTGTGGGACACTGGCAGAAGAGGTTAGAGAAAAAAAAAAACAGAGAGGGTGGACAAGTGCAGACATGGCACGGCAGAAGAGTGCACGGTCCGAAGCTGCCAGGACCAGAAAAACAGCTGCAAGGCGTCCCCTGCTGATATCTGTTGGAGGCCAGCAGATGAGCCACCAACGGAGCCTGACGCACAGCAGCCCGTGTCCGGCCAAATACTCCTGCCTGGGCTTCCAGTGACTGACTATTTATCTCCATTTTTTTTTTTGCACACTGTTGGACCGGGTAAGTGGGAGGTGGCTGGTGTTTCGATGGCATACTGATGGTTGTCTTCCATGTCACTAGAATGAGCAGCGTGCCAGAGTGAGGGCCACATCCAAGGGTAGACCGGCATGAAGGGGACCCAAGAGTGCTTGGCATGTAAAGAGTGAATGGAGAGCACAGAGAGGACACAGAGGAGACGCCATTGTAGCTGGCATTGACAGTTGATGGGCCAAATTAGATGGAAGCCCCAAAAGTCAAATGAAGATGAAAGAACAGGAGCATGGTGAGATAGGACAGGAAGAAAAGTCATAACATGGAAAAAGACAGATGAGCAACTCAGGAAGTGATAAGTTCTTTTTTAGGTGACTTAAAGACCCCAAATGATAACAAAAAGACACCAGAGGAACCAAAGGATGCAAATAAAGATTGCTTTTAGTGTGTTCAAATGATAAAACCAGATTTCAAATGACTGAAAAGATGAGGAAAGAGATAAGAAGCAAACCCAAGAGATAGAAGAAGAGAGATTAAGGAACAGGCCCTGAGAGATGAGAGAAGCAATGTCTTAAGATTAATATGGAAGAGCAAACCAGATAGTCTTTGGTGATCTAAAAAACAAAGAACCCAGAAGAGACGATGACTTTAGAGATGAGAATCAGCCCAAGTATGAGAAACGAGATGAGGGACACCACCAGATGGCCTCATACTGCACAGAGTCCTATAGGGCCTCTATTGAATCCTAGGTGGTTTTGTCGGTGTTGTAAATTACACTATTTTAATATTACAGCTGTTTATCATTTATTTTTTAATTTTCTATCTCATTTACTAGTTCAGCCTGCCCACACATATATTACTTTGAAGTTGCATCTATACATTATTTGATATAAACAGTGGATCATGTGAAAAGTGCTGCGTGTTCGTCTAAGCTCTATTGACATTTTTAGCTTCTTTTAGCTCAGCGTTTCGGTTTTCCAGCTCACATCATGTCTTTATCAGCAACCATGATTTCAGCAACAAAAAAAGATTCCTAACAATCAACTCAATGCTTTCTGTCCAGAACCAAACAGCAGATACATAAAGTTATCTATCAACTAAAGAGCCAGATCATTTTTATACAGTTGCTGGTGGAGACCAAAGCAGGACTAAAAAGGAGAGAAATTACTAAGCTTATTTGGCTAATGTTTCTCTCTGACTGCTGGTAACCCATTGGCATTACCCCTCCTCTTTTCTTCTCATTTGACCATGCAACTTTTCAAGTTCGAGTTCAAGTTTATTGTCATTTCCACTGTGCCTTTGCATGCACAAGATAATGAAATTCTGATTCTCAATCAATGACGCCAGTGCAAATAAAAACATCAATAGAATAATACTAAATAGGAATAAAATCATTAAAGAAAATCAAAGTATGTCTGTGCAAAATCTCACTAGTTAAAATAGTCAGTTCTCACAAAGTGCAGGTAGTCGTCCCAGGCCAACATCGACCAGGTCTGGTGTGACTGCTTATATATAAGTATAGGGTATAAATTATCACCCAATTCCATTTTAGCCAACTTCATTGCAACAAGTCAATAGGCCTCATTTAAATCAAAGTATACCTTTAGCTTGTCTTCCTCGCTAGTCAAAATTGACCCAAGGACAACAGGAGAGTTAAGTGTAATCCAGTACTGCAGAATTATCCAATACAGACAATCTTGTATCTTGAGTCTGGTTCTGAGGTTTCTTCCTGTTAAAAAGAGTTTTGTTGGGATTGTTTGAACAATGTTTTGGCTCCACAGCAGAAGTTTAGGAAGGACTGAGCCACTTTTAAAGTGCTGAGGTTCAATGGATTAAATGCAGATGATTTTTTACTTGATGCAGTTTGACCACAAGCTTAATGAGCTTCAGTTGGATTTACACATATAGTACGATGTGTCTATGCTACAGCAGCCAGTTTAGTATGGAGGGAAGCCTCTGGGCATCTTAACTGGCTTTCTCATAATCAGAAAATAGGCTGAAATAGTAATTCTGTGACTTCTTTAATGACTAGAGTAATGTGAACAGGAACAGAATTATCTTTGCATGTAAAAGCAGCCGAGAGAGAGAGAGAGAGAGAGAGAGAGAGAGAGAGAGAGAGAGAGAGAGAGAGAGAGAGAGAGAGAGAGAGAGAGAAAAGAAGATAAAGGGTGATGAGAAAGAAAGAAAGTGGTAGAGCACCTACAGTACATACGTCCTGCCGTCCTGCATCTTTAAACCCCCCCCCCCCTCGTAATTTAGAACCGAGCGCCTCACCTTACCACGCGCTTAATTACCCTTGACTGTTCACAGCTACATAATTAACATTTGCTTATATTTCACCAGCAGATGCAGAATCTTAATAGGCCGAGGCATTGTGTCCAGGTTTTGACTTTGGGAGAGGTTGTTGCAGGAGCTCCTATACCTGCAGGATAATAATAAAGGCTTTAATCTTACCTCAGGGGTAATTTATAGAGTAAGAGAGGAGGAGGGGGGTTAGTGAGGACAGCTGTTAGATAAATCAAATGAATGAACAAGGGGACTGCCACTGCACCTCACGCTCATGTTAGACTGCCGGAAGCTTTCAGGCCGACAATATGGACTCTGCATTATGAGCTACAGTTATGTGTTGTCGCTACGTGCTAGCAGTTAGGCTACTCATGGAAAATGGAGGTCAGCGCATCTTGTATAATGTTAGGATAGTTTTTGTAGGTGTGATAAACTTCCATATATTGCAGAGGGACATCAAGTCAACATCTGTTCCAGATTTACTGTTGACGGGGGAGTATTTCATTTTGTAGACATCTGCTGATGAACGAGGAATGCGACAAAAGCCGAATGTCAAAGAGGTTCACCTGAGAAGACACTGGCGATTTTGCAGGTTTTCCGACTTACAAAGCATGTAGAAGTCTGTCATTTTTATCATAGGTACTCTTCAACTGTGAGAGACGCAATCTAAAACAAAAATCCAGAAAATCACATTGTATGATTTTTAAATAATTCATTTGCATTTTATTGCATGGCATAAGTATTTGATCACCTACCAACCAGCTCTCACAGACCTGTTAGTTTTTCTTTAACCCTCCTGTTGTCCTCAGGTCAAAGAAGGACTTAAGGAGGAAAAGAGGAAGGAAGTAAGGAGAGAAGGAAGGAAGGAGGTAAGGAGAGAAGGAAGGAAGGAAGTAAGGAGAGAAGGAAGGAAGGAAGGAAGGAAGAAAGGAAGAAAGAAAGAAAGGAAAGGAAGGAAAGGAGTAAGGATAAAAAGAGGAAAGAATTTAGGAGAGAAGGAAGGGAGGAAGTAAAGGAGGAAGGAAGCAAAGAATGAAGGAAGGAAAGGAGGGAGGGAAGGAAGGAAGGAAAGGATTAATGAGGAAAAGAGGAAGGGAGGAAGGAAAGGAGGAAGGATGGAAGGAGGAGAGAGAGAGCAAAGAAAGAGGGAAGGGGGGGAAGAAAAAAGGAAAAATTAAAGAAAGAGGGAAGAAGGAAGGAAAGAAGGAACAGTCAAAAGAGATGGGGTCAATTTGACCCGGGGAGGACGACACAAGGGTTAAGAAGCCCTCCTGTTGTCCACTCATCAGGATGTGACTGCTTACTGATGTGCTTTTGAATAGTGAACAATGCAATGACAACATATGTTTTTCACTGAAATTAAAGTACTCATTTTAATATGCAAACAAATTTGAGAAATCCATCTTAATACAGATAATAACAGGAAAAATTTGCTGCAGTCACCCTCAATCTTAACCAAATGTGAAAGGATATATCTTTAAAACTGAACATTTCTTGAGTTTTGAAAGCCAAGAAATCTTACCACAGGATATATTATTTTCTGTGACAATATTTGAATATCAATTATGCATACATCACACCACCAGAGGCTACTATAGCTCATGGCCTTCTTAGCCAGCGGTCACAGTGAAACAGGACCAGCAGATATATACTGTAGTGGCACCTTTGTGTCTTTCTTTCCACAGTGAGCCCAGCTACGAAGCCTCAAACTAACTAAGAGGCTAATTGGCAAACAGGGATGGTGTGAAAAATATTGTCAGTAGAAGGAAGCGCGCCAAATGGAGGATTTGACCTACATCGGCTGGTGGCTGGGAGTCTTTTCAGTGAGCAACTGCCAGCAGCCGCAGGTGGAGCAGCGCTGGAGATCTGACATTAATTAGGAGAAACAGTATAGTTTCCCTGAATCTGTCATGGCTGCTCATCAGCTGTATGACTACCAATCTGTCCAAATTTCTCCCTCTCTTTCCAGGAAATATCCGTCCATCCATCTATATCTATCTATCTACGGTGCAAGCTTGTTGCGGTGGATTGTGATGCAGAGCCTTGACAGAGCTCCGAGTTTTGATTAATGGCTCAGCTCTGAGTCAGAATCTAGTAATTGGCAACTGACTTTCACAGCTTTTTCTTTTTTTTTCTTTTCTCCCCCTCCCACCCCTCCCTCTCTCCCGTTACCCGCTGACAGAGCTCTGGCTGGAGTGTGAACACAGCTCTGAGCGCAGTTCTGCAATGTCTTCCGAGTTATTGTCAAATCTGGAGCTAACCTCGGGCCGGAATAACATTTTGGACACTTTTTTTTTTTCAGCGGATTTGAGTCATATAACGCCCGAGGAGAGAACATAAACAGAGGCTGGGAGAGTTTGTTGGTGTTTATTTGTGAACTTGGCTGGCAGGGTGTCTCGGCCTGCACGCTTTCAGAAGACTGGTGATTTGATCAGCCTTTGCCTCTCTGCTCCAAACTTAGCCTTGTCTTACTGTATAACTTCAGCTATAACCTGCTTGGACCTGTTTCACCTCACTCAAAGGCCTCGTTAATGAGCTGAGGTCTCCTTTAACCAGATTCAGAGTAAAAGTGAAACTGTTGTGATTATAAATGTGTTTCAAGAGGTTGTTACATAATGAAAGTGTCAAACTCAATGACCCAACAAACATCATAGTTATTCTAATAGAGAGTTCATTTCCTGTCTAGCCTTCATTCTACTAGCTTTTATAACTCAGTGCAACCTCTCATTTATTATTTATTTTAGTCTTTCAAGAAAAAAAAACACATTCTTGGAGTTTTCTTTCATATTTTAAGACACATTGACTCTACTACAGCACTTTTTACCTTCCTGTCGTCCTCCCGGGTCAAATTGACCCCGTCTGTTTTCACTGTTCCTTCTTTCCTCCCTTCCTTCCTTCCATCTGTCCTTCTTCCCTCCCTCCTTCTCTCTTTCTTTCCTTCTTCAATCCCCCTTTCTTCCTTCCTTCTGTCCTACCTTCCTCCCTTCTTTCTTTCCTCTGTCCGTCCTTCCTCCCTTCCTCTCTCCCACCCTCCATCCTTCCTTCTTTCCTCCCTCCTTCCTTCCGGCCTTCCTCCCTC
>JAJDFG010000781.1:0-2500 GCA_021039105.1 Scomber colias
GGAAAGGAGGGAGGAAGGAAGGAGGGAAAGAAGGAAAGGAAGGAGGAGGAAGGAAGGAGAAAGAAGGAAGGAAAAGAGGGAGGAAGAAAAGAAGGAAGGAAAGGAGGGAGGAAGGAAGGAGGGAGAGAAGGAAGGAAGGAAAAGAGGGAGGGAGGAAAGAAGGAAGGAAAGGAGGGAGGAAGGAAGGAGGGAGAGAAGGAAGGAAGAAAAGAGGGAGGGAGGAAAGAAGGATGGTAGGGGGGAGGAAAGAAAGAGAGAAGGATGGAGGGAGCAAAGGAAAGGAGGGAGGGAGGAAGGAAGGATTGGAGGAAGGAAGGAAGAAGGAAGGAAGGAAGGAAAGGAAGGAGGAAGGAAGGAATAGAAGGAGAAAGAAGGAAGGAAAGGAGGGAGGGAGGGAGGAATGAAGGAAGGAAGGAAGGGAGGGAGGAAGGAAGGAAAGGAAAAGGAAAGGAGGAAGGAAGGAAGGGGAGGGAAAGGAGGAAGGAAAGGAGGAAGGAAGGAAGGGAGGAAAGAAATGGAGGAAAGAAGGAAGGAAGGTAAGAGGGAGGGAGGAAAGAAGGAAGGAAGGGGGAGGAAAGAAAGAGAGACGGAGGGAGGGAGGAAGGAAAGGAGAGGGAGGGAGGAAGGAAGGACAGAGAAGGAAGGAAAGAGAGAAGCAAGGAAGAAAGGAAGGAAGGAAGGAAGGAACAGTATTTAAGGTTTAACTGCTCCACTCGGCTCACTTCACTGAAGTTTGATTTCACTGCAAGACTTTCACTTAAAAGGAGCATCTGGAGCATCTGGTGTGTGTGTGTGTGTGTGTGTGTGTGTGTGTGTGTGTTGTGTGTGTGTGTGTGTGTGTGTGTGTGTGTGTGTGTGTGTGTGTGTGTGTGTGTGGATATTAGAACACCTACACACACACACACACACACACACACACACACACACACACACACACACACACACACAGTGATGCCATCAGTGCAGATGATTCAGGCGTTAACGTTTCCTCGACTGTCTCTTTGATGTGAGTCATGTTGGTCCAGCAGGAGCAGAGAGGAAGATCCAGTCGGACGGAATGAGAACAAAAACTCACAACTCCAACTTTGGTCATTTTCACTTCAGACTTTGTGTCGATGCTGTTTGGCTCCCCAAAAAGTTGATATTGTGGAGATAGTGTCGTTATTTTAGGGCAGAAATATATTAAATACTGATATTTATCCTACTTACTCAATATAAGACTTTTTCTTTTTAGATATATAAGATAAGTTAACCCTCCTGTTGTCCTCAAGTCAAGGAAGGAAAGGAGGGAGGAAGGAAGGATGGAAGGGAGGAAGAAGGAAGGAGGGGAGGAAGGATGGAAGGATGGAGGGAGTAAGAAGGAAGGAGAGAGGAAGGAAGGATGGAAGGGGAGGAAGAAAGAAGGAGGGAGGAAGGATGGAAGGGGGAAAGGAAGGACGGACGGACGAAAGAAGGAAAGAAGGAAGGAAGGACGGTAGGAGGGAAGGAAGGGAAGGACGGCCAAAAGAAGGAAGGTAGGAGGGGAGGGGAGGAGAAGGAAGGAAGGATGGAAGGGAGAAAGGAAGCAAGGAGGAGGGAAGGAAGGAAGGTAGGTAGGAGGGAGGGAGGGAGGGAGGGAGAAAGGAAGGATGGAAGGGAGAAAGGAAGGATGGAAGGGAGAAAGGAAGGAAGGGAGGTAGGAGGGAGGGAGGGAGGGAGGGAGGGAGAAAGGAAGGATGGAAGGGAGAAAGGAAGGAAGGGAGGAAGGAAGGAAGGTAGGTAGGAGGGAGGGAGGGAGGGAGGAAGGGAAGAAAGAAAGAACAGTCAAAACAGACGGGTCAATTTGACCCGGGAGGACGACAGGAAGGTTAAGATATTCCTTTATTAGTCCCATGATACTATAAGTTTCTCTATCATGGGGACTATAAAAATAATATAATATAATATATCTTATTTTATTTTTTCTAATATATATCTTTAAAAGTCTTATATTGAGTTAGTAGATTATATTTTTTATGTTCATGGGGAAAAGTTGAAGACATCATCAGAGTTCAGGAGGTCCAAGGACCCTGGAGAGCCACTCAGGACCCCCACAGGTCCCACAGATTGTACCTTGTTGACCTCTGACCCTCGAGTGGCGGGGTCGATGATGATGATGATGAATGATGATGATGATGATGTAGAGGAGCAGAGATGCTTCGGTGTCTGTGGTGTGTGTGTTGGTGTGTGCGTCTGTGTATGTGTGTGTGTGTGTCTGTGTGTGTGTGTGCGTCTGTGTGTGTGTGTGTGTGTGTGTGTGTGTGTGTGTGTGTGTGTGTGCTGCAGGCTGCGGTGGCCTCGACAGATGCTTTCATTAGTCAAACAGGCCATCCGCTCTGTGAGACTCATCAACAGCAAACTTCAATACAATTAACAGACAGACAGACAGACAGACAGACAGACAGACAGACAGACAGCGTCTCTCTTAAAGGACTCATTCACTGTTTTTCATCTTAAACCAGCAGTCAGGTGTTCATATGAG
>JAJDFG010000781.1:7500-12500 GCA_021039105.1 Scomber colias
GAAGAAGGCTTTAAACTAGCGATTGAGACCATAAACACATTTTGAAAACGTTTACTGAGGGTTAGAAATCAAGTGAGAAGTTGGGTGAATTCTCCATTGACTTGTATAGAGACGGTCGCCCCCTGGTGGCCTTTTGATAGAATGCAGCTCTAAGTTACTTCCACGTTAGCTTCATTTCAGAGGACCGGAACCTGATAATAACACTACATAGTACTTCCTGTATAATAAACATTACATAGTACTCCCCTCTATAATAACTTATAATAACTTATTAATGGAGCAATAATGACTTGTTGAAATAAATGATTGGCTCAGTATTGCTAAGGAGAAGTTGGAGCAGCTAGCAGCCATTTTGGTCAGTTTTATTTGATCTGGGTCTCATTTTACTCCTCTTCTTCTTTTCTTTCCTCTCTCTCTCTTTTTTGCTTCCATTATTTGGTGTTATAAAAAAAAAATTGATTTAAAAATTTGAAATGCTGAAACTTTTCCTTCCACTCTTTTTTTTTTTCCTTCACAGTGTATTTTTTTTTTTCTTTTTTAGCTTTGTCCTTTCATGTTTCCTCTCCTTTCTTGTCGTCTTTTCATCTTCTGGTGTAACTGTTGCAGAACCAATCTGACCGCCACACACACACTCTCTCACACACACACACACACACACACTCTCTCACACACACACACATCAAATACATTCCTCTGATTGCTGAAACCTCTCCTCTCTCTTATTTTTTAGAGCCTCTGCAGCTTGAGTTTTTTTTTTTTTTACTCCGCCCGTCTGCTCCTCGAAGCAGATTAAAACAAATGCTACGAGTTATCGGTAAATCCTGTTTCGACCCGTCCGGCTGCCCCACTTCTCATGATGCCTTTTCCCATCCAGCCAATCAAGAGGTGGGGGGGAGAAACACCAGTCTTTACAAGTCAGAAATGTGTGTTTTTTCCTTTTTCTTTAATCCATTTATGTCAGGTTTTTGTTTCCGTTGCTTCATTTTTTCCCTCTCTTTCCCTTGACACACTTCATCTCTCTCGCTCTCTTTCTTCCACTGTCATTGATCCTCTCTGCAGTCGTGTCAATAGAAATCAGGCCTGTGGATCTCCTGTTTGTCTGTATGTTATTGAACTCAGGAGTGGGGGGGCCGCTGGGGGGCTCCTGAGCAGCAGCGGCAGTGGGGGCCCCCGCAGGGCTCAGTATTCCCCTCCGTGGGAAACTGAGGATCCTCGCTGCCAGCCGGAGCGAAGCGGCACTTATTCTCAGCCCGAGTTCGCTGGGAACTGAACAACGACGGCTGATGCAATGATGTCATCACTTTTGCTTTGTGGACACAGCGGCCATGTTTAATTTATGTCGCTCTAAAGTCTCATCTGATCCCTTTTTTTTCTTTTTTTTTGATGTCCAAACCTCCTCCAGTTTGTGGCGTTACAGCAGCCGGACTGCAGTATTAACACTTCTCACTTCTTCTTTTTTTTTTGCAATCAAGCATAAAACAAGAGGAGCTTATTAATATTTATCTTTATGCTTCTTATATGTAACACAGATGCAACTTCCTGTGGAGTTTATAGTGATATTACAACATACAGCAGATGCATGTTTGTACAGTCTTTTATTTTAATTGCTTGTATCGTTAAACCAACTTCTAACACACTGATCTACTAACCAGTATCAGAAGCCTGATATATCTTATTCCTCTGTTAATCATAATAACTCTTGACTTACATTTTTGAAGTAAGGGCTAATTTGAGATGTCTTGCCATGCTTGCATTACATTTCTAATTGACTTTAAATACCAGATGTTAATTATATGTACTGTAATTTCTGGACTATTAAGCCGCACATGTCTATAAGCCACAGGTGCCTACATTGGCGTAGGGCTGGGCGATATGGACCAAAAGTCATATCCCGATATATTTAGGCTGAATATCGATATACGATATATATCCCGATATTTTTATCCTAAAGTGAGAGCAAATGTTTAGTCACAGTCAAATCCAAATATGACATGTCACAATTAATTTGATTGAAACCAGCAGGATGAAATAATGCTCAGCTGTTCAAAGAACAATAAAATGTAAACATAAATACTATATAACCACAGGAGTACCTTCTTTGAAGTCAAAGCTCCATAAGGTGCACATTCAAATGAAAAATATAGCCCATCTTAAATAAAAATAGCCCATAAAGTAAAATAAATATATTTATATGAGAAAAGCATCAACATTTTGACAACTATAAATGGCTTATTAAAATGTTATTTTATTAAAAGTAGTTGTGACTGGGTAGCTCATATCTCGGGTACATGGTTTTCAGTAGCTTTTTAAATCTGACTTGTTCCACAGTTGCAACAGGGATCACATCTTTAGCGATGTGATAAGTGACCCTAACCCTAACCGCTTTAGTTATAGTACACCACTTGTCACTTTTCTTTTCATCCTCGTTGTTTTTTTTTTTTTTTTTTTCCTTTTCTCCCCTCTTTATTCTGTTGTTCTTGTTCTGTCTTATTATGTATTTTATGTTGTATATGTACGGACGGGGTGATTGCTGTTATTTCGCTGTACTTCTGTTATAGTGACAAATAAAGGCTTCTGCAGCGCGCAGTTTCACACACTCTTCGTACTGCAGTTTGTGCCACTGTTTTAGGTGGTGAAAAAGATTTGTAGTGCTTCCAGCCCTGGCTGTAACTTGTTTATGTCACTCCCTACATATAACGTGATTTTGTTGCTCATCTGATACTTTGAATCCGAACCATCTCCATATTACTGAGCCACTACTTTTTCTTTTACCAACCAATTCGTCCTCCGCACGCTCCACAGACGTTGTTGCGTCCTCCAAGTTTGTTGAAAAGTGCCGGAGTGTCTGCTCCAGCCCCTCCCCCCTCCGTGCGTGAAAGAGGAGGGGCGGGGGCACGGGGAGCAGTGTAGTGCAGAGAGCTCCGGGTCAGCAGCTTGTTTGGAGCAAGGATCACAGCGCAAATTTGAAATACGTATATCGATATATGCGATATGGTCCAATTCCATATCTCATTAAAAAATATATCGATATATGTTTATATCAATATATATCGCCCAGCCCTACATTGGCGTAATAACCCAAACTTCTACAGTAGTACAAATAGGGTCTTTACTCATGAATCCATGCATTGGAAAGTTTGTAAGTACACCAGGAGTTTATTAAAATAACACTTACCTGATGGCTTTTACTCTGCTGCTACTGCTAAAGCTGGAAACATCGCCGAAATATTGCGCGACCACTGAAATACCATGTGGTCCATAATCCATAAATTAGCTGCGTCATTGTTTAAGCCATGAGGTTCAAAGCGTGGGAACAAAGTAGCGGCTTATAGTCCTGAAATTACGGTATATCTGTATAATCATTGCATGCAGAACAATCGTGATCATCTGAAGAAGGTAGGGGGGGTCATGAGGGAGTTTCCCAGCAAATCTGATCCAGAATGAACAATAAGTGTGAAGTGAGTGATGCTAACTAACTCTTACCTGCATTGGTTGTTTCATTGGGCGATTATATGGTATCATAAGGTCATTTTGGGTAATAGGATGGTTGATGTGAAGTCATTTGCTCCGGCAGGCTGGAGGTCAACCGCTGCAGAGCGAGAAGAGAAGAGAAAGGTGTTTGTGTGAACGATCGATCAAAAGCCTCACGATGTTATAAACCAGAGTGTTTGTGTTCAGGCTGATGACGACTGATGTGTGAAGGAAGATGAGATGTACTCAGGATTCGTTTGGTGCTCCAGTCTGATTATGATCAATGGCACGATCACGATTTCCGTCTCTGGTTCTGTGTAAGGAAGACGAGTGTTCCTACAAAATAAAACCACAAACTAACACTTTTAATTGTATTTTTGACAATAACAGTGGAGGTCTACAGCACAGATGACTAAGATATATATCAGGCTTTGGATTCACACACAGTACTTGTTAGTAGATCAGTTCATTGTTGGTTTAGATCCAATTCAGTTAGGAGAACTTGATTCTAAATTCAAAGGATATTGATGTTAAATAAAGTTTAAATGAAATCAACAGTGACGTGTATTTAGTTTAGTTTAGTTGTGAAACAGTTGATGAGCAGACTGGAGCTGTCTGAACACGTCAGATCCATCTGTGCTGCTGACTCAGCGCGATGACAGGAACATGTGACCTGAACCAGTCTGGACGGTAGAAGAAGACCCAGTCTGACCCAGTATGACCTAGTATGACCCAGTAGGACCTGGTATGATCCGGTTTGAACCAGTCTGACCCAGTCTGACCCAGTTCATTAAACTCTAGAGAAGTCTGGTTTGGACTGGTTTAGTATCTCATCTAGTAAACACTTCTTGTTTGTAAACAGTTCTTGTCTGGTTTAGACTGTTTTTAACTGGTTTAGACTGGTTCATCATCATTTACAAAATCAGGCTGCACCATTAAACTCAAAAGAAGTCTAATCTGGTAAACAGTACTGGTCCAGTTTGGACTGGTTTAGACTGGTTTAGTGTCTCATCTAGTACATGGTTCTGGTTCGTAAAACGTTCTGGTCCAGTTTGGACTGGTTTGAACTGGTTTAGTGTTTCATCTAGTAAATAGTTCTAGTCTGGTTTGGACTGGTTTAGATTGGTTTGGACTGGTTTAGACTGGTTTAGTGTCTCATCTAGTAAACAGTTCTGGTCTGATTTGGACTGGTTTGAACTGGTTTAATGTTTATTTTCTTCCTTAATCTCTTTAAATAAACGACTTTTTAAAAATATATATATTCAGTGCCATCCAAACATCCATCTCCTCTTTCCTCTTCCTCTCATCTTCCTCCTCTTCCTCCTCCTCCTCTTCCTCTCCTCCTCTGACCACAGAATCGAGCCCTAATTGAGTTTTCATGTTGCGGTTTCGCTCCTCCTCTCGTCTCCTGAGAGTGCAGAGGTCTTCCACGTCTCCACCAGGACTCACAGATGACATTAGTGGTCAGGCAGAGACGCCGCCTAAAAAACACACACACACATGAACTCCCCGCCATCCCTGAAAGACCG
>JAJDFG010000781.1:17500-40000 GCA_021039105.1 Scomber colias
TATGGTTACACCACTTAGACATTTTTGCCATAATCCTCTAATATATTCTCTCTAAATGGATTAAAAGCAGAAATTTGATGCTGAGTCCACAAAAAAAGAATGTGTGAAGTTATTCATACGTTTATTTTCACATTTTAACCCTTTAAATTTAAACTACACCACATGGACACAGACAAACATCACTGACCCAGATGTATTTATTCATCCGCTTTTATAAAACAGGATGTTTCATTCTCAACGCTTCCTGTTTGATTGGTTTGTGCTCAACACAGAACACCGGACAGATGGGAATTTTTCTCCCTGTGTGATGGCTTTATGAAACTTTATTGATCTCTGCCAAGGAAATTAGGCCAACGCTGCTGCCAATCCAAAGCGATTTCAGCGGATAAACAGAAAGAACGAGTACAATCAACAAACACGAGCTCAACACGAGTCACTCTCCAGAGCTCAAACCTCTGCCAACAACCATCAGTAAATCTACTTCTGCTGGAAAATTGGAGAGAAGCACCAGGCAGAGCCGGAGCCGTCGTGACATGAAACATGAAAGTTGCAGGGAGAAAAAAAAAAAGGAAAACTCAACATACACCAGCGTGACAGCAGCTCAGCAGGGACACGGATGTATATGAGAGACACACAGTGGAGATGATAGAGGGGATGGGAGGGGGGGTGCAGGAGAGGAGGGAGTTTACAGGAACAGAAGACGAGAGATGAGAGATGAGAGGAGAGTTGGCGTCTCTCCTCAAAACTCCTTCGCTGGCTTGTTTTTTCTCTGCATGGCGATCTGAGCGGCCGGCTGGGACTACTTCCTGCAACACGTCTGCTTTTACTGTATCTCAACATATTACCGTACTGTCCTGAATATAAGAGCATCTCGATTATAAGAAGAAAGTTTCCCTGAGATAGTTTTAGTCCAAAGACATAAATCCCACATTTGTGTATCTTGTTAGTTTCGGTATCAGTCACACTGAGTCCTTTCAGTTTCTTGGTTGCATTTTGTCAGACTGTCCCTTTGTCTTTTGTGACAGAAATCATTTATAACTAATTAATTGATTTGACTGTTTTTTGACTGACAGATGACTCAGACCTCGATCCACTGCTGCAGCTTAAACCAAACACTTTTTTTTCATAGCTAACTATTGTTGTGTCTCAAATCTGATTTGTTAGGAGTAATTATATTTGGTGTTATTAATATGTTGAGGTCATAAGTGGCTCCATTTTTCAAACAGGAAATGGCGGCTGAGGATGTTGTTACTATGATGAACATTGCTGCTTAATACAAATCTAAATTATACATGTGTTTATTACACTTAGCACTACTATACTGTAGTCACATATAAACCATCAGTAGGTTTATTGGGTTAATTTAACAGTCTGTAATCATGAATGAATGAATGAATGAATGAATGAATTTTATTGTCATTATACCAGCAGTACAATGAGATTTTGTGAGGCTGTCTCTAAATAAATAAGATAAAAGACAAGCATACAAACAAACACTATTCAAGTTTAAAGAGATGCATCAGAGCAGCCTTTGTATAAATGTCTTAACTTGATTTGGCACCATGAACGATAACGTGAATAATGCGTTAATCGTCATTTAACCGTAAATGCGCAACAGCCACGTTTGATTGGATACAACACTAAAGCCCAATTTCCACCGGGTCCGTCAGCAGCGTTACAGCTGCGCCACGGTCACCGGAGCTGATAGGTGCCTCTATAACCAATGAGAGTGTCTCCACCAGCAGCGTCTCATCAATCTGCAGCATTTCTATTTTTGACGGAGCTGTTTCTAACTCGCGACAAGCTCAACAGAGCTGATCGCACCAGACAGGAAGTCAGACACATAATCGGCATAATTAAACTTCTGTCTTTCAAAATAAAACAACCCGTGCAGCCTCCCGATCGTATTTCAGCAACAAA
Source organism: Scomber colias (assembly GCA_021039105.1). Classification (NCBI taxonomy): domain Eukaryota; kingdom Metazoa; phylum Chordata; class Actinopteri; order Scombriformes; family Scombridae; genus Scomber; species Scomber colias. Next base: position 19,421 of record JAJDFG010000781.1, read on the forward strand.
CATGAATAAAACAGACAGATAAAGACTCCATCTAGCTACGTAGCTACTGACACATGACATCAGCATAAACATCAAAGAATATTACCAAATCAACCAAAATTGAGAAAGTAAAAGAAAATTGGGCCGTTTAGTTGTGCTGCTACTACAGTAATTACGGTAGACTAAAGGCACTCGTTCGGATTTGATTGGGCTGCTGTAATTACTGTATTAGCAGTGCAACTTCATTTTAAAAGGCAGATTTCTCTCCCAGAGCTCCGCTGCTGTAACGCTCCCAGTGACACCGAGCAGAGGACGGAGATAAACCGTAGCGCTGACGGACCCGGTGGAAATCCCCACTAACCTGTCGAAAATTTATACAGTCATTATCACAACGCGCCAACTTCTTGTTTGAAGTTTGACCCGTTGTTCATGTAGCAGTAGTGCGGATGTAGTTTTCGTGTGCAGTTAGAGATTATTAGCAACTTTGACTGGTTTTTAACTCCAAATACAGATGTGGCATTGTTCCAAAAAATATGAAAAAGGTTAATAAAAGGTTTTTATTTGACTCACATCACAGTAGCACAGAGTCTTCTTCAGAGCGTTTAAAATGGTCTCTGTGTGTGGAGCAAAACAAACCAAATGTGGAGAAACCCCTAAAAAAAAACATGACGGCATCACACAAGGAACAAATAAATCATCAAAAAAAAAGGTAAAACAAAGTAGATATTTTTTGCCATAATCCTGCAGACTGACTTTGAAAACGTAGAAAAAAAAACTTCTGACACGCTGCTCTACAAGAGATGGTATAAAAGCTGCGTCGTCACAGATGTAGACGCTCAGTTATTTCCTCCTTCAATTCGGTTTGTTTTGTTAAGGTGTGATAGATGCTTTTTACTCCTCTGTTCATCCTGGTTCTTTACGCTTCAGCAGCTCAAAAGTTGGCAGGTTAAAAGTTCATGTCGGAGCCTTGAAGTCTGTTTTTCACTAAGAGACTAAGAGATGACTGAAAATGCTAATCTCACTCCTCTCACATTTATATGAGAAAACAAACTTTGGTGCAAATTTAATCTAACCAAACACAGAAAATTACCCCCCAAAAACACGAGGGATCTGGGGTGGAAGCAGAGGGAATGATTGGAATTGGATGGATTAGCTCATAAGCAGAAAACTGAACTACAGACTAAAAAAAAAAAGCAGAAATAAACAACAGAAACTTGGTTAAACATCATTTTCATGTCATGAGATGTGGAAGAACTAAAAAAGAGTTCACGCTTCAGAGGACAAACGCGCCCCGTCCCTGTGTGGAAATGACTGTTCAACATTCAGGTTTTTTAGCCCCCTTCCTCATCTATCTTCCACTCCTCTTCCTCGCCCCGAGCCGGACGTTGTTCCTCCTCCTGCGGTTTTCTGTATGCATGCATGCGTGTATGTTCAGTGAGCTCTGGGGCCGAGCTCAGCGGCTCGCATCAGGAATCAGCACGGCGCTTGGGCTGCCGGGCGCATTTCCTGCGATCAAGAGGAGTGGAAAGAAATGCGGCAGTGTAGAGAGAGTTTAGAGTCTGGTGTTGGTCTGCTGAGGATGTGTCAAAGCCCCCAAACCTTAAACACAGACATCTTTGAATCTGAAACATGGCTGATGATTTTCTCATTGTTTTAACCTCCTGTGACCCTGCAATGACTTTATACTTCATTCTGCTTAATTTTGACCTTTTGCCCTTAATCATGCACACTTTTTTGTGCTACCTCATGGTAGCTAAGGCACAATACAGTGTCAAAATCAGTGTTGAAACTAGTTTGGCCAAGTAGAGTCAGCCCTATGTTCCCACAGTCTTATGTTCCCTCAACCCTATGTTCCCTCAGCACGGGTATGGCCATTCCCTAATGCACATTACGTGTTGTTATTTTTCATACACGAAAATGCTTGAAAGACATGAAATTCTTTATTTTATTATTAAACTGAGGGAACATAGGGTTGTGGGAACATAGGGCTGTAGATATATAAGGCTGAGGGGAACATAGGGCTGAGGGAACATAGGGCTGAGGGAACATAGGATTGAAGGAACATAGGGCTGAGTGAACATAGGGCTCAGGGAACTTCGGGCTGTGGGAACACTGTTGAGGGAATATAAGGTTAAGGGAACATAAGGCTGTGGGAACATTGTGTTGAGGGAACATAGGGCTGTGGGAACATTGTGTTGAGGGAACATAGGGCTGTGGGAACATTGTGTTGAGGGAACATAGGGCTGAGGGAACATAGGGCTGTGGGAACACTGTTGAGAGAACATAAGGCTGTGGGAACATTGTGTTGAGAGAACATAGGGCTGTGGGAACATTGTGTTGAGGGAACATAGGGCTGAGGGAACATAGGGCTGTGGGAACACTGTTGAGGGAACATAAGGCTGTGGGAACATTGTGTTGAGAGAACATAGGGCTGTGGGAACACAGTGTTGAGCGAACATAGGGCTGAGGGAATATAGGGCTGAGGGAACATAGGGCTGGGGGAACATACAACATTAATTGTATTTCTTGTATAGGTGCTACACATTTTTGTCCATTGAGGCTCTTCCAGGTCAAATTTGAGCCGTATCTATTGACATGACTTTTTGTTAAATGAATACTTAATAGTTTTAATAAGATAGTAGTTATGAGTATTTCTTTTCATGAAGTAGCAGTGAAGATAAAAGTGGATCAGGTACAAAACCTTATTAAATTTATATGAGGGGATTCATACTATGAGGGTATGTAAGGGTTAACTTGTTGCTGAAGAAGAAACGATAAGAAAAACATATTTTTGAGCACAAGGGGACTTTAATATTTATCAATAACATCTGCTGTACATCAATTTCAAGTCTTCAAATTGAATACGAGCCATGTTTTTAAAAAAATATAATTTCCTGGATGAAATGTGTCTTCATTACATCAGTAACAGCCTGTAAAACACTGAGCTACTAGGATGACGTGCTGTATCCTAACACAGGATTAATTAAATGTCATTATTCTAGTGTCAGCGACCTTTCATCAGCCTGGAGGACTGAATAAGACAGCTCCTCCTCTTCCTCCTCCTCCCTCCTGGACCTATGTTTCCATACAAAGAGGTCCAGATTTTCTTTTTGCCCGGACTGACACATGTGCTGACCGGCGGCGCTGCGTCTGAAACGTGTTGATGTTTATCATGATAATGGGACAGATTTCATTTCACTTTCATACGCGGCCCACAGCGCAGCATATGTAAAACAACAGACAGAAATAGATGTGATTATGCTGGATTTTACGAGCTGACTGAAGACTGAAGACCAGCGACGCAGAAGAAGACAGACGAGCACTGAGCTGGAAACTCTCCTTCATCACCTCATCTTCCTCTTCTTCACTTTGTTCTTTCCTTCCCCCCCCAACACTATTTCCTCTCCTCTTCTCTCTCTCTCTATCTGATGCTACTATTGTACTTTCTACTTTTCAGATGCAGATTTGACACAATGGATAATATAACAAGCTTTTAAAATACAACACATTGTTAAAGATGAAACCAAAAAGCAGTGTGTAGTCGGCTCACATTTCAGATGTCTATGAGTTGTTAACAGCTCCATCAAATACTGATTTTTCCCTCTAAACTTCTCACATGCTTTCATTTCAATAAATGTTCGAATGATCCAATATTTCAGCAAAAATTTCCTCTTCCATTAATCATCTCAACAGCCCTCACATTTATCTGCTGACCCTTTGGAGGGGCCCCCACCCCTAGGTTGGGAACCACTGGACTAAACTAGCTAACTGTATATAAAGTAGAGTAAACTAGCTAACTGTATATAAAGTAGTGTAAACTAGCTAACTGTATATAAAGTAGTATAAACTAGCTAACTGTATATAAAGTAGTGTAAACTAGCTAACTGTATATAAAGTAGTATAAACTAGCTAACTGTATATAAAGTAGTGTAAACTAGCTAACTGTATATAAAGTAGTATAAACTAGCTAACTGTATATAAAGTAGTGTAAACTAGCTAACTGTATATAAAGTAGTATAAACTAGCTAACTGTATATAAAGTAGTATAAACTAGCTAACTGTATATAAAGTAGTGTAAACTAGCTAACTGTATATAAAGTAGTATAAACTAGCTAACTGTATATAAAGTAGTATAAACTAGCTAACTGTATATAAAGTAGTGTAAACTAGCTAACTGTATATAAAGTAGTGTAAACTAGCTAACTGTATATAAAGTAGTATAAACTCGCTAACTGTATATAAAGTAGTATAAACTAGCTAACTGTATATAAAGTAGTGTAAACTAGCTAACTGTATATAAAGTAGTATAAACTAGCTAACTGTATATAAAGTAGTGTAAACTAGCTAACTGTATATAAAGTAGTGTAAACTAGCTAACTGTATATAAAGTAGTATAAACTAGCTAACTGTATATAAAGTAGTGTAAACTAGCTAACTGTATATAAAGTAGAATAAACTAGCTAACTGTATATAAAGTAGTATAAACTAGCTAACTGTATATAAAGTAGTATAAACTAGCTCCACCTCCAGCAGCTACAACAGTAACATGCTGCTCTAACACTGATGCTTCACTATTAATAATCTAATGATGTCATATATAATAATATATCATTACTTTTACTGTAATACTGCATACTACATCACTCATAATACTGCAGTACTTTTACTGTAATACTGCATACTACATCACTATAATACTGCAGTACTTTTACTGTAATACTGCATATGACATCGCTCATAATACTGCAGTACTTTCACTGTAATACTGCATTACTACATCACTCATAATACTGCAGTACTTTTACTGTAATACTGCATACTACATCACTATAATACTGCAGTACTTTTACTGTAAGGGGATTTGTACATTGTTGTATTGCTGTACACTTTTAGTGAAGTTCTGAGTACTTCTTCCACTTCTCCCTGCCTCATTCCTCTCAATTTTTCTCCCATCTTCCCTTTTTTGTTTTTGTCCTTTTCTCCTTGTCTGTTTCATTTCTCCACTTTCTTTATCTGTCCCGTCTCCTTCCCGTACTCCTCTTTTCTTTCCTCTCCTGCTCTCGGTGTGTTGACAGACCTTCAGAGGCAGAAACACAGGCAGACAGCGTTGTGTTTTTACCTCCTCCTCTCTCTCCTCCTCATCATCCCTCTCTCTCCTCTTTCGTCGTCTCTCACTCTCTCTCCCTCTCTCTCTCTCTGAAGTAAAGTTTTCTTTCTTGTTCGGGTTGTTGTCTCCTTCGCCGCTGTGAGATGACAGAGGTGACAACACAACAGCGAGCGCCGAAGCGCCTTTCAAACCGTACAAATCCCTCCTCAGAACCAGCCGACATCTCTGCTGACGTGTGTGTGTGTGTGTGTGTGTGTGTATTTTTGACTGGGCGAACACAAGCTCCTGCTGCGTGTGATCCTCTCAAAGTTTTGTTTTATTTTTGCCTTTTTTCACTTCTTGTCTTCAGGAGGAACACAGTGGAGATGAAAGATTTAGAAAGACGGTGGATGTTGTAGAGAAAAATGTCACCTCGTCCCCCTTTGGCAGCTTTTTCATTGCTGCTACGTGAACCAATGCAGCTAGTTTAGCTAACAAGACGTTACTACAGACCAGAGACAGACAGACAAACAGACTAAAACTGACTAAAACGCACAAAACAGCAGTTACAACACAAGCTAACGTCATTAAACAGCAACTTCAACTTTTGTTCACAGGCAAACTGCAATTGAGGTTACTGAAGATGTATTTATTTTAACTATTTATTTAAGATTTATTAGGCAGGGACAGTACACATCAATCGACAAATTTTCGATCAAACTGCAGTGCAAATGTGTCAGAGTTAGCCAAGAAGCTAGCTTTCATTTGTGGTCACAATAAAAAAAGAAAAGAGAGACAAAGATATAATATTAAAATAAACATTACATTATGAATTATAACACCTAATTAATACAAACAGTGAATAATAGTATTGTCCACAGTAGAGTCTGGTGGTTATATACAGTTTTGGGGTATGACTGCAGCTCTGTTGTTTGAACCAGTGTTATAGAGTATTTTTAAACAGTGAAAAGGTTGAACAGGTCCTTATATGTTTGGGTAGAGTCCTCCTCCTATAAGGAACAATGTAGTCCCCTTTAAATGTGGACCTTGAGGTTCTGGTTTTGTTCTTTCTGGCCACAAACTGGCTCAGTGGTGGGGGGATTTTAAAAACAAGGCAGGCTTCATTGTACAGTCTGAGATCGTCTTATACTTATGAATGATGTTACAGTGGTGATATCTGTTGGGCTTCTTGTCCTGGATTTGAAGTGCTTGTTTATTGAGGGACTCGAGCTGATTTATTGGAGTTATTCCTGTTTGTCTCAGTTGACAGGTAGGGATGAATGAATCTGAAGTTAGTCAGACCAAACTTCATGGTATGGACGACCTTCTTCATGTGTTTTTTGTGGATCCTCTGATCAGTTAATTGATGGATGATTGGTTTGTTTAAGAGTCTCCAGGTCACAGAAGACATTTGTTTATACAGTATTTTTATCTTTTGGCATTTTGGGAGGAAGAAAAGATCCTGTCAGATTCAGCAACACCGATGAATCTATGTCATGTAAAACTCTGAAGTTAATCTGTAAATCTAGTTTAATTTTCTTTTCATATTTTTATGGTGTTTTTGGAGTTTATGTGTCCCTGAATGGATTTAAGTGGTGGGTGTTTTTTAGTACAAAGACTGGCGCTTATGGTGCTGGAGGAAACATATTTTTGGGGGCGACAGCATAAAGATTTTCACTAAAAAACTAATTAGTGAAATTTATCACAGTGAAACCATTAAACACCAACAGAGTCTGTGAGTTTACTGCTTTTATTTAGTGGTTTTAATTAGCTGTTTGTTGCAGGTCAGTGCACCTCCTCTCAGACTTTTAACTCCACTATCAGACTCATCGTGAAAGCTTTAATCAAACTGTTAAATTGATCATTATACTATTATAAATTAACATAAACTAAATAAATAATGTTGTTCTTCTCTCCCCTGCAGGTGATGAGTGGTACCTGTGCAGGTTGACTCTGAGCATGCCCAGTCAGGCCGACCTGCAGTGGACGATGTTTCCTTCGCCTTACCTGAGCGCCGTCGGTCCAGACGCCACACCTGGCTCTATAGTGTACCGCTTGTCGGCACGGCAACGAGATGGGACGCTGGGACAGATGCAGTTTCTGCTACTGGATGGTGAGTGTTTATTTAGTTTAATGTGACTTTATACGCTTAAATTTTAGAATCTATGTTAGAGATGTGACCAATAATAAAGCTAGATAGATAGATGGAAGAAAACAAAAAACAAAAAAAACACAAAACAATTTCTAAAAGTACCAAAAAGTTGCACTAATAAAACAAATATGCATTTATATATGCAATATCTACTGTAATATGTTTTTTGTTTGATTTTTGTGAGATTAACTCGAATCAGAGCAAACAGATGTGATGAAATAGTGTGTTTATCGAGAATAAACATCCTTAAATCTACTATAATGTAACAGAAATAATATAAAATAGACTATTTTTGCAGTAAAACTTCACCTCTTTCTTCATTATCATCATCATGTTAAGGTGTTTTCTTTAGTATGACAAGCTACAGTATAGAGACACATTACACTGCTAAGCCTTTACTTATTAAAACATTTCATCCACAGATCATAAAAAAACATCTTGAGATCTAAATTTGCTCCTTTGTTCTGATTATTTTAACAAACCGATTGATCTCAATGCGACACAGTTCCCGTATATCACCCACAGACACCAAAACCTGATCCGTCGTTTTTATTCCTGAAACCTGTGATATGTGTTATCTCCTCTTATCTCCTGCCTGTATCTGTAATTAGGTCCGCCGCCGCTGCCGCTGCTCCGCAAGGCACTCTGTGACAAACCTGTTTTGTTCAAAAGGACCGATTTATAAATAAAATTTGACTTGTTGAATTTCAATTACCGTCAAGTGGGAGAGGGGAGAGAAAAACGCACATAAACGGCATGGAGCAGCGCTGTTAATCGCTCCCTGGGGCAAAGAAAGCTCCCAGATTCGGGAATAATAGGAAAGTCTCTGGAGAGGCAGCGGGTGGGAGGGTGGGCGGATGGGCGCCGGTGGCTGTGGATTTTTATTTTTTTTTATTATTTTTTTTAAAGAAAAGAAGAAGAGGATAAAGGAAGGAGTGGAGAGATATTTTGAGAGCTAATTTCTAATGCGTCCATATTAAGAGCCTCTGACTTCCCTTTGGCGTTATGTGTGACTACATGTGTACCAACGAATAATCCAATAATTTACATTTAAAAAAATGGTTTTTAATATCATGCCAGTATGGAAATATATGCACTCGGTGTGTGATGCTAATTAGTGGCATTAATGTGATTTTACTCCGTTTCAGGATGTTAAGTTTACAGTTTGTGTTTGAGCGATGGGACAGAGGAGTTTTATGTGCTTCAAAATTATCATTATTTTAAGATTTTTATTTAATAATATCCACACAAAGGTCTCTTTTCTCCTCCATTATACCTAATAAGAGTTATTACTAAAGAAAGGAGAAAAACTGTGTGTATATTAAAGTCTAAATTGTTAGTTAGGTGTAGTTTTATCGATCGTTTGGTGCTCAGGACTCAAATTCAGAAAGTTGCTGCAGGTTTTGAACACGTGTCTGTTTACCGGTTGCCACATGTGTGTTTACACGTTTTTATCGTTGTCGGAGAATTAAAGGTTAGGAAAAATATACGGAAGTGACGAAGAATCAAAAAGCCTTCTTCTTCTGCACTTACACTTCACTCAAAACGGTGAAAAAATTGAGTGTGGAACTATGAACACTTCTCACCCTGAACACGCGAACACTAGCTTGCAAACTAGCTAATCGTCATTTCCGTTAAATGCCAGGTGGGGAGTTCTGGTCCTCTGAAATGAGGCCAACCAGGAAGTAACTTAGAGCTGCATTCTATCAAAAGGCCACCAGGGGGCGACCGTCTCTATACAAGTCAATGGAGAATTCACCAACTTCTCACTTGATTTCTAACCTCAGTAAACGTTTTCAAAATGTGTTTATGGTCTCAATCGCTAGTTTAAAGCCTTCTTCAATGCAGTATGATGTTCATTTGGGACATTTTGGCCTCCCTGATTTTATATGTGACGATAAAGCAGGGTATGCATTAGGGCGTGGCTACGTCCTGATTGACAGGTTGATTGACCAATGTCCTCGAGATCCAGCCCTTGCAACCATAGCAACCTCCCTGCTCCGCCCATGGCCCCGCCTCATGCCCATATAAGTAGAATCTGTGTTTTTATTTTTCCCAGCATGCACCTGTAATTTGGCGCTGCCTAGATTAGAAACTATTGGCTTCCGAGCAGCAGTCCACAAACCAATGGGTGACGTCACGGATGTTACGTCCATTTCTTTTATACAGTCTATGGTAAATGTGCAACAGCCGTGTTTAATTTGAGCCAACACCAACCTGTCGAAATTTGCATGCCACCCAAGTAAGCACACAGTAGTACGAGATTTGAAACCCAGCTAATAACCTTCTTCATACTCTCATGTTAGACTGAGACTGGACGCTACAGTGACTCACTATCGCCTCTTGAGGTACAATGTGGTATTACAAGATAGGAAACGATTTGAGACACAGACATGGAACACATATTGATCTCATCATTCAGTGTGACTTACAGTTCCCGAGGGTATTATTACCTCTGATGTCCATCACTAGTAAACCTAAATAAATCTGCATAGAAATCAAGAAAAAAGGAGCTGCAGAATCTGCCTGAGAATCATCAGATTTTTAAGTTTTCTTCAGTATCAAAATAATCTGGTGATAGTTGTCTGTATGTTCGTAGCTGCAAAAAGGAGCCACTAACAGCTAATCCAGTAGACATTTAATGGAGACTATTTGACAGATATTGGCGAAAATCATACTTTTATAACATCTGATCAGCGTTTTTTGGGGGGTCTTCCTTCACTTCAGATGGGATTTAAATTACAGGTCGAGCAGTAAATTCATAGAACACAAGTAGGTATTTTCATCTTTAATTATGACTGGTTAGACTGGATTAAAATCACTGACCAGCAGCAGGAGATGTTGAACTCACTCCACCTCTCCTACAGATATAAATCCAGTCTACATGAGGCTAAAGACAATAAAAAGTTAAAATCCCATCTGCAGAAACTAGCAGACACACAGATGAACTCTGAGTGTTTGTGTGTCGTCTCTTCAGAAACATCCTCCACAAATAGAGGCGGCAGCAGGAGATGATTGACAGGTTGGATGCAGCTGTTGCTGGTTCAAAACCCTCTGGTCAACAGCTGGGCTCCTCCATTTTTCCCCTCCTTTTCTCATCTTTCTTTATCTTCCTCACCATCGTTTCCTCTCCTCCCCCTCTTCATCCTTCCATCCATCTTTCTTTGCAGCATTCTCTCTCTTTCTTCACCCAGGGGGGACGTGGGTAAAAACGAACCAACTCTCTTCCTCTGAGTCTTCAAAGAGTGTTAACCAGCTCACAAACACACACACACACACACACACACACACACACACACACACACACACACACAAATAAACACACACACATGGAAATAAACACAGAAATAAACACACATGTTGCTCCAGCTGGCAGAAGCAGTCTCACTTTCAACACACACACACATACACACAAATAAACACACACACACACACACACACACACAAACACAGCAGCCCTCCAGCCCCAATTTGCCTTGTTTGGATTTTCATAACTGTACAGCTGTGAATCTGTCTACAGCATCAAATTATAACTTCTCAATAAAAGCTTTTTTTACATTGATTTCACTACTCACTCGGTTTCTGACATGTTAAACTGAGACTGAGGCTTTTTAACTCATGAGAAATATAGTTAAACAGATAATTTAGTGATTATACTGAGGAGAAACAGAGATAATGATATTAAAAACTCTCACAAAAAGACAAAAATGCTCTTTAACATCTGTTTCAAACTCTCTGCCTCCTTCTAGGTGGCGAGGAGTGCTTCGAGGTGGATCATCGCTCCGGTGAGATCAAGACTACCGGGCGACCTCTGACCCCCAGTAAGGAGTACCTGCTGAGGGTGCAGGCGGTGGACGGGCGCGGCTACAAAGGCCTTCCCGCCACAGTGGCCATCCTGGCAGGCTACCGGCCACCGCAGTTCACCAACACCACCTACAGCCTGAGCGTGCTGGAGAACACACCCGTCAGTCGGCCGTGAGTCAAAAACAGCTTTAGTGCTTTCAAATAACATGATTCATGCTTTATATCACATGATTTATGTCAAAGCAAGTGTGATGTTGATGTAACGGGTGATGAGGTCAGACAGGAGAAAAGGTAAATCCTGCACACATGCTCTAAGTCAGACAGTCAGGTTCTACGTTATTGAAGAGTACGTTATTATTGGGATTTTGAATATATTTAATAAGCTGCGATATATTGCAATTCATTACCTTTTTTCAACCCTAAATTATGTCCCCAAAGGAAAACTTCCTCTTTCACGCTGACTGTCACCTCTGCTGACCTCACCAGAAAACAAACCAGAGCCCTCTAGTGGACTGAAAAAGCAATTGATTTTATTATTATAGTACCAAAAACTTAAATTTTCATTTGCAATTTAATATAATAAAATATCGATATTTAGCATCTGTGTATTTTCCCCCACCCTACTAAAATCTGTCTCACCTAATTTATGTCAATAAAAAATGGCGATACCTTCCTGAATGCACCACAGTTTAATCACATAAGCCTTATATATCATCAGAGGTAACGAGACAACAAGATGATTATCATCAAATCATCAAATAGCCTGGCACAGTGGCCATGCATACAAATAAACACAATGAAGTTGTCTTTATATCCTTGTAAGGACACTCAATAACATAATGCATTCCCTATCCACTAACCCTAACCTTAACCACAGCTGAAAGTCTAAACCCAATCATTTATAACAAACTGAATCGAAACCCAATTATAACTTTTACCTTTACCGCCCAAAATGTCCTCACAATGCTGGTTTTTGCAACTCAAATTGTTTCTCTTAAAGATAGAAAGACCTGCACACACACTCACACACAGCTGACACACAATAGCATCATTAATCAAGAGTATGGATAGAGGTAATTTAATGCCGTTAGCACTAATACCGCTAGCATTAATACTGTTAACACTAATACTGTTAGCACTAATACCACTAGCACTAAAACTGTTAGCACTTATACCACTAGCACTAATACTGCTAGCTCTAATACGTTAGCACTAATACCGCTAACACTAATACCGTTAGCACTATTACCACTAGCACTAATATCGTTAGCACTAATACCGTTAACACTAATACTGTTAGCACTATTACCACTAGCACTAATATCGTTAGCACTAATACCGCTAGCACTAATATGGTAGCACTAATACCACTAGCACTAATACCGTTAGCACTAATACCGTTAGCACTAATACCGCTAACACAGAGGAAAGAACCAGAGAACTGAACCAGCTGAAGACTGCAGAAGAATAATTGTTCAAATCAAACATTTCTACAATAAATGAGGCAAAGAACTCACTAATGAACACTTAGAGCAGCGTTTCCTCCTGGTCGTGACTCCTTTTCATGCTAAAGCACAGGTGTCCCTCCTCCCATTAAAACATAAATACTGTTCATGTGCAGAGTTAATGTTCTGCACCATTACTCCACCTTTGATGTTGTGGAAATGTAATAATTAGACCTTTAAGACTATTTGAGGCACCTCTGGCCTATATGATGTTCTCCTCAAGTGTAACGATGCAAGAACGCTGTTCTACACACACACACACACACACACACACACACAGACAGGAGAATATGAACACACATGAACACACACAACGAGGGACATAATGGAGGCACAGACACACATAACACGCATGCAGAAATACAGAAATACACACACAGACACCCACACACACTGCTCACAGGGTGGCATGGATACTTGGATATTAATATAATGTGGTTTGCGCCAGTAGCCCGGAGGGATTCACACACACACACACACACACACACACACACACACACTCCCCTTCATGTTTATCCAGACCCTCGCTTTTAATAAATATTTGAATTTGCCACACTTTCAAATTCTCAGCCTCAGGCCACACTCATACATCTGGGTCCTCTTCATCCATCCAACCCCCTCCACCTCCTCCTCCTCCTCCTCATCCTCCCCCCTGTCCTTCCTCACATCTCCTCATCCCTCCTTCCTCTTCCTCCTCTTCCTCTTCTTCTTCTTCAACTCCCTCCCTCCTTCCGTCCTTCCACCTCTCCCTTTCCTTCTCCTTCTTCAACTCTTTTGTCTCACTCTACAGGGCTCATCTTTTCATGCATCACATGACGTGCAAAGCCAAAGAGCTGGCTGTGAAAATGCACACGCACACACACACACACACACACACACAGATGCCATTTCCATACTGAGTGTCTGAGGCGCTGGAATGTAATGATGTTTCTGTTAATACGGGAGGACAAAGACAAAGACAGCTGAGAAGAAAACTACAAACACTAACAATACCAAATGTAATACAACAAAAACAACAAATACCAGCAGTTTAATAACATAATGTACATATTTAAAAGGCTGATTGGGGCTGTGATGTAGCACGATATGCACTTACAGACAGATGCTGTGTCTCAAATCACATACTTACTCGTGTAGTGTGCACGTTTCCACAGGTTAGTGTTGTCTAAGATCAAACTGCTGTGTTTTGCTGTGACCTCCATTAAAAGATGTGCAGGCTGTATAATGAGTGAAATAAGAGGGACGGCTTGTTATCTGGCATTTGCAAAACAAGCCGCCACTTAAAAATTCTGACCTATCAGCAGGGTTGGGACGATTACTGTGGAAATGTAATAGGTTACAGATTACTATACTTTATTTAAAATGTAATAAGTAGGGCTGTCAAGGGTAATACGTTGATAAAGCAAATGCATTTTAACAGTGTTATTTTTTTAAATGCGTGATTAACGAGCGCACATTGTGTTTGACCCTTGTCCCGGCCAGTAGTTTGGAAATAAGGAAACAATGCAGCAGTAACGTTTAGGATGACAAGCAAAATCTCAAAAACCAAACATACAGAGAGACGTCATCCCTTATTATTATTTTTTCAGTAATAATAATTCAGTAATGTAGAATTTGGAATATAAAACAAAGATTTATTTACAAAATACATAAAAAAATATTGATTTCAAAGAATTAAAAACGGCAATATATGTATTCAGTAGACACATTACTTACCCACTTAATTACATAACCTCGTTAAGAAAACAGCACTTTATATTCCAGTTAAACCCTTTATGATCCTCACTCTGTCCTCTGTGTGTGTGTTTGTGTGTGTGTGTGTGTGTGCAGAGTTTCGTTGGTCCAGGCCGTCTCCTTCCAGAAGAAGACCCTGTCCTACATGCTGCTGGTGAATCCCGGGAATCTGTTCAGCATCAACCAGGAGAGCGGCGCCCTCAGCCTCACCCGGACCGTCGACTACGAGAGCGGACACAACCTGCACATGCTGCAGGTCCGAGCCTCCGAGCCCGACACCGGCCTCAGCAGCGTGGCCGAGGTACGCTCACACACACACACACACACACACACAGAGATACACATTTGTAGCAGTAAAAGCCCATTTATGCTCAACGTACATATGAAAATGTATACGTGCTTCCGTCACTGCTCACATACTACTATGCGTCCTTTACGTTAGCATGGATGTTAATCAGGCGGGGAGTTCTGGTCCACTGAAATGAGGCCAACGCGGAAGTAACTTCGAACTGCATTCTATCAAAAGGCCGCCAGGGGGCGACCATCTCTATACAAGTCAATGGAGAATTCACCAACTTCTCACTTGATTTCTAACCTCAGTAAACGTTTTCAAAATGTGTTTATGGTCTCAATCGCTAGTTTAAAGCCTTCTTCAATGCAGTATGATGTTCATTTGGGACATTTTGGCCTCCCTGATTTTATATTTGACGATAAAGCAGGGTATGCATTAGGGCGTGGCTACGTCCTGATTGACAGGTTGATTGCCCAATGTCCTCAAGATCCAGGCCCCGCAACCATAGCAACCTCCCCGCTCCGCCCATGGCCCCGCCTCATGCCCATATAAGTAGAATCCGTGTTTTTATTTTTCCCAGCATGCACCTGAAATTTTCAAGATGGCGCTGCCTAGATTCGAAACTATTGGCTTCCGAGCAGCAGTCCACAAACCAATGGGTGACGTCACGGATGTTACGTCCATTTCTTTTATACAGTCTATGTTCTGGATACACAGTCTTGGATCTCATACAAAAATGATGCAGCGAGACGAGATTACAATTTGATATCATCATTTATTTCTTTTTTTTTTATCTCACATACTGAGTCTGACCCTCAGTGTCCTCTGGATGTGATCGTGGTTCAGCTCTGCTCAGGCGGACTGACAACAAAAAAGCTGCAGGGAATTCACTATCAAGCGACTCCAGTTTGATGAGCCAAATTCAGTCTTACACAACAAGCTTGTCAATGAATGAATCATTAATTAAAAAAAGAAAAATCAAACTCTATTGTTCAGCTACACCACAGCAGTCCCTGAACTCTCCCTGACCGGTTCAAGTTCATCTGAATGTTAAAACATAAAACATGCATTTAGATCTGTGGTGTCAAACTCATTTTAGTTCAAGGGCCACACACAGTCTAATTTGATCTCAAGTGAGCCAAAGCAGTTAAACCATTGCATAGTAATCTATAAATCAGGGGTGTCAAACATACGGTCCGCAGGCCAGAACCGGCCCACTGCAGAACTTTGCAGGATTCAGGAGCTAAAGTTAAACTGTGAGGAGCCGACTTCATGTAAAATCCTGCTTCAGAGGTTTTTCCACCTTGACCATGAATACACCTCTCTAAAAAACCAACGAATACATATCATGGTCATATTAAAATCATTCATATACTAAACATCAATCAGCTGCCTCGGTGCAAAATAGTCTGAGATATCATATTGTTGAAATTGCTCATTTTTCGTAAGACATCTCAGGCTGTTCATATGTTTTGTAAATAGATGCTTTATTATAGTAAAGTTATACATATTATATATTATTTATAGGTTATTATGCAATGGTTTTACTTTTCTGACCCACTTGAGATCAAATGTATGTGGGCCTTGAACTAAAATGATAAATAATATATAATAAAACTATATAGCTTGATACTATGCAAAGTTATCCAATCGGCCGGATTGGACTCCTCAGCAGGCAGGTTCTGGCCCGCGAGCCTTATTTTTGACACCCTTGATTTAGATTTAGATAGTCCAACCTTCACGTAGACGTTTTTATGTGTGGTAAAACATGTCAGGTGGGGAATCTTTTAATGCAGCGATGCTTCTGTCGCTGTCGCCATCGCATCTTTTCCTCCGGAGCCGAAGTCATTTCAACCTCTGAGGATTAATCACACATCCATCTCACACTTGAGTTCATGTGACATCATGTGTTGCATCAGAGTATTAAAGTGTGAATCAGTGTCAAAGCACCGAGGACACGAAGGAAGGACAGTGATATCACAGCTCCGCTTCTCCCGATACATAAATACACACCAAACACTTCCACAGCTGCAGAGGAAGAAGTACTCAATGAAGTAAAAGTACTGCACTATTATAGTGATGTAGTATGCAGTATTACAGTAAAAGTACTGCACTATTATAGTGATGTAGTATGCACTATTACAGTAAAAGTACTGCAGTATTATGAGTGATGTAGTATGTAGTATTACCGTAAAAGTACTGCAGTATTATGAGTGATGTAGTATGCAGTATTACAGTAAAAGTAGTGATATATTATTATATATGACATCTTTAGATTATTAATAGTGAAGCATCAGTGTTAGAGCAGCATGTTACTGTTGTAGCTGCTGGAGGTGGAGCTAGTTTATACTACTTTATATACAGTTAGCTAGTTTACACTACTTTATATACAGTTAGCTAGTTTACACTACTTTATATACAGTTAGCTAGTTTACACTACTTTATATACAGTTAGCTAGTTTACATTACTTTATATACAGTTAGCTAGTTTACATTACTTTATATACAGTTAACTAGTTTACACTACTTTATATACAGTTAGCTAGTTTACATTACTTTATATACAGTTAGCTAGTTTATACTACTTTATATACAGTTAGCTAATTTATACTACTTTATATACAGTTAGCTAGTTTACACTACTTTATATATGGTTAGCTAGTTTATACTACTTTATATACAGTTAGCTAGTTTACACTACTTTATATACAGTTAGCTATTTTATACTACTTTATATACAGTCAGTGTTGGGAAGATTACTTTGGAAATGTAGTTGGTTACAATTACAAGTTACCCTGTTGAAAATGTAATAGTAGTGTAACTATTTCAATTACTTTCTGAAAGTAATGTAACTAATTACATTTGATTACATTTAGATTACTTTTCTTAATTTATCTTAATGAATGAATGCTCTTGACTGTTTTCATTTTCACATTTTAAGACCTGATAGTGTTACTGCTTACCTTCGCCGCTGGCAAACACTCTTTGCATTGTACTAATGTTAGGGCTCTTGTCTGCTTTCTGTATGAAGTGTTTGCAGACATCTCAACCTGCAAAAACTCATTTAAGGGAGTTTCGTTCCTGGGGGGTGTTACACTTGGTGTCGGTCCGGGAGAGGGATGCGATCGTTGTCGGTCTAAGCAGCAACAGAGAGCTATAAGGACGCTTTGCTCTCACACGCGCTGCATTTACAGTCACACAAATACAAACACGCGCAGACACTCTCTAGTGTGCACTCTGCTCACTCGTGCATATTCCGGGAGATTGTGTTTTATTTGCGGCCGTCAGGGAGCCGCTATCAATATGCAGGAGATGGGATGTCTGAGTGTTTCTATCACAGGAACGTATTCTTCTGTGCCTCTGACCTGTTGCTGAGTCTGACTGAATGGCACATGACCAGAGACAGCCAATCACAAGATCTAACTTGCGGCTTTGAAAGGTTGATATGAAAAACTATTTGATAAATCCCAGCTTTTGCGGCGATTTTTCAAATGTAACTAAAATTGTAATCATGGAAATTTCCAAAAGCAACTGTAATTTAATTACACATTTTCTTACAGTAATGTAACGGATTACAATTATGTAAATTTTGTAATTAAATTACGTAACGTCGTTACATGTAATTCGTTACTCCCCAACACTGTATACAGTTAGCTAGTTTACACTACTTTATATACGGTTAGCTAGTTTATACTACTTTATATACAGTTAGCTAGTTTACACTACTTTATATACAGTTAGCTAGTTTATACTACTTTATATACAGTTAGCTAGTTCATACTACTTTGTATACAGTTAGCTAGTTTACACTACTTTATATACAGTTAGCTAGTTTATACTACTTTATATACAGTTAGCTAGTTTACACTACTTTATATACAGTTAGCTAGTTTAGTCCAGTGGTTCCCAACCTAGGGGTGGGGCCCCTCCAAAGGGTCAGCAGATAAATGTGAGGGCTGCTGAGATGATTAATGGGAGAGGAAAGAAGAAAAAACAAAGTTCTGATACACAAATGTGTTTTCAGTTTTTGGACTTTTTCTCTAATCTTTGATTTTTGCTGAAATATTGGATCATTTGAACATTTATTGAAATGAAAGCATGTGAGAAGTTTAGAGGGAAAAATCAGTATTTGGTGGAGCTGTTAACAACTCATAGACATCTGAAATGTGAGCCGACTACACACTGCTTTTTGGTTTCATCTTTAACAATGTGTTGTATTTTAAAAGCTTGTTATATTATCCATTGTGTCAAATCTGCATCTGAAAAGTAACTAAAGCTGTTAAATAAATGTAGTGGAGTAGAAAGTAAAATATGAGATATAGTAGATGTACCTCTGAGCATAATGTACAGTGGTTACTTTGACCGCTGCTCTTCGGTCACAGACTCAGATTAAAAAGACTCTCTGACCCTCGACTGCTGAACACGCTGCTCTCTGCTGGAAACTCATAAATTTGAGATGAGACAGAGTGCTGCCGCTGAATCAGATGTGATGCAACTGTTTCGTTTACTGTTTATGCCGCCCGTGTGTTCATTATGCATGTGTGAAACTAAACACACGGCGCCTGTTTTCGCCTCGTTTCCAGCTGCGTCCTGCATGTGAAGCTCTCATGATGAAAAAACTCAAAGCTGATCAAAGCGTTTAAAAAAAAAAAAAAAAAAAGCTCAGCGATCACATCTGATCACTTTTCCGATCAGCAGTTTGACCTCTGTTGATGTTCGCTGCAGCATTATGGATTAACTGTGGGTGCAACAGACACACACACACACACACACACACAGACACAGTAGAGAGTGCTAAGTGCAGAAACCTGGCAGCTAAGTACTGACTCTCATTCTCACAGCTTCTCAGGCTTCAGCAGATAACACATACATCTGTTCACTTTAACACACATACACACACACACACACATGCACACACACACACACACACACACACACCTACAGAACTCCATTATCACCTGCTCTCTCTGTTTCCAGATGGTTGGTACAGACAGAGAATAGCTGCTAAACTACCAGCGTCCCCTAAAGGCCTCTGCTGCTCTATAAACTCAGCTGTATGTGTGTGTGTGTGTGTGTGTGTGTGTGTGTGTGTATTAGCCAGGTGTGTAGTAGAAAGCCTTGTCCTCTTTCTTCTCTTTGTGTAGCATCAGCAGTTTCTGTTGCCTTCAGCTTTTACAGGCGTTTAACTTTACAGACTATAGACTTTATAATGTTAAGACTTACTGAAGTTTGAACTCACTGCACATAAAGTTTTAGTTTTAATTATGATGTTAATGATGAACTTGTGCAATTAATGAGCAACCTGCCGACCTGTGTGGTGTGTGTGTGTGTGTGTGTGTGTGTGTGTGTGTGTGTGTGTGTGTGTGTGTGTTTGTGATATGCAGTCAAGTTTATTGAAGCTTCTGACAAATAAATTAAAAATAAATTAACACCTTGCATCTATGAGTTTTGTTTTGCAATTTATTTTTCATAGCATGTTTAACCCTCCTGTTGTCCTCAGGTCAAGGAAGAAAGGAAGGAAGGAAAGAGGGAAGGGAGGAGGGAGGGAGGATGGAAGGAAGGAAGGAAGGTAAGAAGGAAGGAATGAGGAAGGAAGGAAGGAGGGATGGAGGAAAAGAGGAAGGAAGGAAGGAGAGAAGGAAGGAAGGAAGGAAGGAAAGGAGTAAGGAGGGAGGGATGGAGGAAACAAGGAAGGAAGGAAGGCAATGAGGAAGTTAGGAAGGGAGGAAAGAAGGAGCAGTCAAAAGAGATGGGGTCAATTTGACCCGTGAGGACGACAGGAGGGTTAAAAATACAACATTTTTAAGGTCCTCCATAGAGCTCATATCACCAACATGAAATAATGCAATACAATGAAATGAGCTTCTATATCTGCTGTTTCTAATCTGATTCACACATTTTAAACAGGAATTTATCATAAAATAAGATACTAAATATTTAGTAGCTCAACATTGCATCAGTCTAGTAACTATTCCTATTGAAGTATCACTAACTATTTCAGTGTTTTTCTTACTTTAACTTTTTCTAA
>JAJDFG010000781.1:45000-79470 GCA_021039105.1 Scomber colias
GGATGGTTTACTAGATTCTCCAGAAATGCAGAGTATGCATCAAGAGCTGACTACTCACACTCACATTACCCAAGATGCAACGTTACTTCTGAAAAAAACCCAAAATACAAACGTCACAGATCAGCTACAGCGAGGGTATGTTCGCTTCCTGTTTTCAAAATAAAAGCACCAATTCTATCGTTATAGTTTTCTTAATAATAAAAGGTAACGGGTGTTTTATTTTGTGAAAATGACAGGAAGTGTGTTACTCTCTACGGCTAACTTGAGCGGCTCCGAATTCTCAGGAACAAAACTTTAAACAGGTGTTATTTGGACAAATTAGCGTCACATTGTGGATCTAAAGGGCTACTTTACTTTCTTCCTAAAAAGGTTAGAAATGTGGATAAAGTGGTTTATTTACAGAGTTAGAGCTAAAATGAAATCAGCTTCAGCCTGATGATTTCAGCTCGGGTAGGAACCAAATGCATTGTGGGTTATCGTGTAGTTCACTACAGTGTAAACGGTCTGCTTACTATCTGGTCCTTTAGTGTGTAGTATAGAAGTATGTAGTATGTAGTATAGAAGAATGTAGTATGTAGTATAGAAGTATGTAGTATGTAGTATAGTAGTATAAAAGTATGTAGTATAGAAGTATGTAGTATGTAGAATAGAATAGAAGTATGTAGTATAGAAGTATGTAGTATGTAGAATAGAAGTATGTAGTATAGAAGTATGTAGTATGTAGTATGTAGTATGCAGAGATAACATGACCAAACAGAGGAATGAGATAGACTCTTGTTAGTAGATCACTTCAGTCCTGCTCATTATATTTATCGACTATAAGAAAAATCTATAAAATCTTCATCTTCTTCCTTTAAGATGTTTAGTTGAACAGCATGGTGCTGCTTTGAGCCTGGAGGAGCTGAACATGTGAAGTTATTGGTGCTCGAGGAAACATCATGTCGTCATTAAAATCTAACGAGTCCGTCGTCCAGGGAGCAAGAGACAGATCTAATACTTTAATGTTGTTGTGTTTTTTTAGATGTCTCGCTCTGAGAGTGTAGATGGAACGATATCTATCATAACATCCGCCTCAAAAACAACATCTGTGTTATAATGCAGTTTTCAGATTAATAAAGTTTTTAAATAGTTTTAATAACACAAGATGTCAAAATGTTGATTATTGGATTAGAAATCATAGAATGAGGCGATCTAGTTACATCAATTTCATGGTGGACAGTGACAGGATGTTTGTTTGTGCACATTAGCATAAAAACATGCGTGCAACACTTTTACACACACACACACACACAGTAAAGTGGTTGTTGCTGTGGTAACACGTATTTGGGGATAAAGCTTGGTAGCAATAACAAGGCCAGTGAACCCCCTAGAACGAACACACACACACACATGCACACACACACACACACACACACTCCAAAATACACACATAAATAAGAAAAAACATGAATACATACAATATTATAATTATAATCACTAGAGCTCACACACACACTGTTCAATGTTTCTGGTAGACACGGTTGAATCATTGTAAATATGTGTGTGTGTGTGTGTGTGTGTGTGTGTGTGTGTGTGTGTGTGTGTGTGTGTGTGTGTGTCTGAGACAAAGCGAGACTTTTTGAAGATAAACTTCAGCAGTGTGATGTGCAGTCATGTTTTGCATGTTTATCTTTGCACGCGTGTGTGTCTGTGTGTGGGTTTGTCTTTCTAAGCCTCTGTGTGTGTGTTTGTGTGTGTGTGTGTGTGTGTGTGTGTGTGTGTGTGTGTGTGTGTGTGTGTGTGTGTGTGTGTGTGTGTGTGTGTCACCTTATCACCCAGCATGCACTGCTCCGCTGCTCTGCCACACACATGCACAAACAGATATAAACATGAACATTTGCACATAAATGATATATTAAGACTCTTTCTGTGTCACACACACACACACACACACACACACACACACACAGAGGCGGCAGATGGCCTTTGGCTTGCTCGGCTGTTCTGCTTTGTCACTTCAAAGCGTTGTGAAGTATTTTCATGTAGATGTGTTCGCTCCCTCCCAGCCTCCGTGTCTCTATTCATGTTGCTACCAAAGCTGCTTATTTGTTTGTTTGTTTGCTCCGCTGCTCTGTTATGTTAATGGGGAAGTGATTGTTAGCGCAGAGAAATATGACATTTGTTTTTAGGCCTGAGTCAGAATAATGCAGAGGGAGGGTATTTTTTTTTTGTTTTTTTCGCAGGCTGACGTGGAGAAAGGCCTTCAGAGCTTCACTGTGTTTTAGCTCTGCATGTTTATACTCACACTGTTGCTGTTTTAGAAGCTGGGAAACATACATACTATAAAGTCAAACCTGTAGAGAGAGAAATGGTCGGTCTCTTAATATCAGTGTAATGATTATTTAATATCTATATTTTTCATCTCTTATCCACAAACTTTGTTTAATGAACTATGAAAAGCTTCTTCTCATTAACCCTCCTGTTGTCCTCGAGTCAAGGAAGGTAGGTAGGAAGAAGGAAGGAAGGGAGGGAGGAAGGTAGGAAGGGACGAAGGAAGGAAAGGAGGAAGGAAAGGAGGGAGGAAGGGAGGAAGAAGGACGGAAAGGAGGGAGGAAGGTAGGAAGAAGGAAAGAAAGGAAGGAAGGGAGGAAGAAGGAAGGGAAGGAGGGAGGAAGGAAGGGAGGAAAGGAAAGAAGGAAGGAAAGAAGGGCAGAGGAAAGAAGGAAGGGAGGAAGGAAAGGAAGGGAGGAAGGAAAGGAAGGAAGGAGGGAGGGAGGAAAGAAGGAAGGAAGGACAGAAGGACGGAAGGAAGGAAGGAAGGAAGGGGGGAAGAAGAATGGAAAGGAGGGAGGAAGGAAAGGAAGGAGGGAAGGAAAGAAGGAGGGAGGGAGGAAGGAAGAAGGAAGGAAGGGAGGACAGAGAGAGGAAGGAACGAAAGAGAGAAGGAGGGAGGAAGAAAGGAAGGAAGGAAGGAAGGAATGGAGGAAAGAAGGAACAGTAAAAATAGACGGGGTCAATTTGACCCTGGAGGACGACAGAAAGGTTAAATCAGTCTGTAAGTCTATAAGTCTGAAGAGGTTAAAACACTTTCTCTCTGCTATATTTTACATTTTAATTCATGAAGCTGGACAGATGGACGAAGAAATGAATGAATACTCCTTCCATGCAGCATGTGAGCTATGAACAGCCATGAAACTTCAATGCTTTATTAAACAGGCAGCAGAATTAGCTCTCTAACATTATATGATGAAACTGATGTGAAAATGTTATCAGCAGCTGCAGACGACACTCGTTCATTAAGACTTGAACAGTAATATACATTCAAATCCATCAGAGAGAGAAATATTAGACATTAGAGTCCATTAGAGTCTTCTCGTTAAACATGACGGATGTTGGGTCTCTTTAGATTAAAATTAAAGAGTTCAGTCTAGACCTGCTGAAAAGTTCCTTGAGAAGACTTCTGTTGAGATTTGGATGAATAACATTGGGTATTTCTGTGTGTGTGTGTGTGTGTGTTCAGGCATCATTAAGCTCCGGCGGAGTCCACCTCCCAGACTGAGAGGACCTAAATACGTCCTGAACATCACGGCCACAGACGATAACGCGTCCGGCGGTCCGTTCCCGCTCAGCAGCTCGGCTCAGGTCATCGTAGGAATCAACGACATCAACAACAACAAACCTGTTTTCCAGGAGGTGAATAAACCCGTCACACCCTCTCCACTCTGAGCTTTACCAGGAATACTACTGCAAATAATACTGCATTACACTGCAATAGTACTGCAAATATTACTGCAATACTACTACAATACTACTATAATACTACTGCAATACCACTGAAAATACTACTGCAATACTACTGCAAATACTACAGTATTACTACCAGTGTGAGTACTACTACAGTACTACAGTATTACTACCAGTGTGAGTACTACTACAGTACTACTACAGTAATACAGTATTACTACCAGTGTGAATACTACTACAGTACTACTACAGTACTACAGTATTACTACCAGTGTGAGTACTACTACAGTACTACTACAGTACTACAGTATTACTACCAGTGTGAGTACTACTACAGTACTACTACAGCACAACAGTATTACTACCAGTGTGAGTACTACTACAGTACTACTACAGTACTACAGTATTACTACCAGTGTGAGTACTACTACAGTACTACTACAGTACTACAGTATTACTACCAGTGTGAGTACTACTACAGTACTACAGTATTACTACCAGTGTGAGTACTACTACAGTACTACTACAGTACTACAGTATTACTACCAGTGTGAGTACTACTACAGTACTACTACAGTACTACAGTATTACTACCAGTGTGAGTACTACTACAGTACTACTACAGTACTACAGTATTACTACCAGTGTGAGTACTACTACAGTACTACAGTATTACTACCAGTGTGAGTACTACTACAGTACTACTACAGTACTACAGTATTACTACCAGTGTGAGTACTACTACTTCTGAGCTTTACAGCACCAGAAAGTATTTCATTGTAGTTTAGTTTCATTGCTCTGATGATTTGCTCTCTCAGTGTCAGAACTACAGCCTGAACGCGGCCGTGTTGGAGAACCAGCCGCCGGGTTCGTTCGTGCTGCGCGTCCAGGCCCACGACGATGACATGGGGGTCAACGGAGACGTCAAGTACGGCATCATGCACAGAGACGGGGTGTCGTCCGGGTTCGACATCGACCCCGACACAGGTAGGTTGGATGTGAGCCAGACTTTCAGATCTACCTCTGTCAGGTATAGAAATGCCAAGTGTGACCGTATCCATGGTAACGTCAGAGTTCAAGCTATTTCAGTCAAACAGAGACAGAGACTTCACTGCTCATTACATGGACTAACACACAGCAGCTCACTACATACAACAACTGCATCATGTAGATTACTGCAACAATTAACCACAGAGAGAGATTTCACTGGACATAAGTTGGCCAAACATTTACACACACAACAGCCCACAATTAGGCACAATTAGTTCATATCAAGTACATTGCGACAAGAAATGTTTTATTTTCGCTAATAAGTATGAAAGTATGACGGCACATACCACAAGAGATGTCACTGCTTATTATGTAGACTGAGACATTCACACAGCGGCCAACTACATGCTAAAAGGTACTAGCATGTAGATTACAACAACAATGATTTATTTAATTGAGATATGAAATGAAAAGTTTGAAAGAGAGAGAGAGAGAGAGAGAGAGAGAGAGAGAGAGATTTCACTGGACGTAACTTGGCCCAACATTTACACACACAACAGCCCACAATTAGGCACAATTAGGATCTACCAAGTTGCAACAAAAAATATTTTGTTTTTTGCTCATTACAATATGAAAGTATGACAAGCATAAACACACACACACACACACACACACACACACACACACACACACAGAGAAAGAGATTTCACTGTGCATTGCTTAGTCCAACGCACGCAACAGCCCACAATTAGGCTGTATGAAGTGTACAATTAGGGTCATATATGTTTTAAAAAAAAATTCAGGCCTGGAGGAGGGGGGTAATATTTAGAGAAAAAAGTCAGTGTAAAGTAAGAATAAATATGTGTTCTGAGTTTGACATACCACAGAAAAGTGTGTTGTTAACCACCCTGCCAAATTTGAATGATTAAAAAAATCACCAAATATATGAAATTAGGCTTCAAAGTGGGCGTGTCCTTCGAGTCCGCTGAAACCCCGCCCCCTACCAAGTGTCACCTGTCAATCATAGTCACCACCTCTACCAGAAACATGGACGCTATGTCTAAGAGCTTTCTGCTGCTAACTCAGTTGCTAGCTCGACGGCTAACTCGGCGGTTAGCTCGGTGGCTAACTCAGCGGCTAACTCGGCGGCTAGCTCAGCGGCTAACCCAGCTGCTAGCTCGGCGGCTAACTCGGCGGCTAGCTTGGCGGCTAACTCAGCTAACTGGCTAACTGTAGACTGTAGTAGTAGTAGTGTGTGCTGAATGTATTTATACCTCTACAGCAGCAGGGGCGGGTTTATGCTAATCACTAAATCCTGAACACAGAAATCTTGAAACACAGTTTGTGAAGCCTAGCTCCACAATTCAAATCTAAGTGGTTGAAATGCTTTTTACACCTTTTTTAGAAATACATTTATGACCTATTCAATGTGTTTAGAAGAAAATGTATTTGAAGAAAATGTATTTGTGGATATAATTCTCCAACATTATAAAGTCAAAAAGCTACCAGAAAAAAACACAAAAAAAAGGTGTTTTATTTTTCCAAGCAGTCACAAGGCCTCACTTTACAACACTGGAGAGACAACAAGGCACGACAGCACAAGAGCCTAATATAAAATGTAACTTGAACCCTGTGTAACGTGGTTCTAGTGTAACGTGGTTCTCCTGTAACGTGGTTCTCGTGTCCCTCAGGTGTGATCACCACGGCGATGAGTTTCGACCGGGAGCGTCAGCGGGAGTTCACGCTGTCAGTGACGGCCACCGATCAGGCCGAGGAGCCGCTGATCGGCATCTGTCAGATCACCGTCGTCATCGCCGACCAGAACGACAACGACCCCAAGTTTGAAAACAGCCGCTACCAGTGTGAGTACTACTGAAAATACTACTATAATACTACTGCAAATACTACTACATTACTACTACAATACTACTGCAAATAATACTGCAAATACTACTACAAATACTACTGCAATACTACTACAGATGCTACTGTAATACTACTGCAAATACTACTACAATACTACTGCAATACTACTGCAAATACTACAGTACTACAGTATTACTACCAGTGTGAGTTCTACTGCAGTACTACTGAAAATACTACAGTATTAATACCAGTATGAGTGTACTAATACTGCAATACTACTGCAAATACTACAGTATTACTACCAGTGTGTAGTAGTATTACTGCTCTTGGTGCAGTTACTGCTAATTATATTAGTTCTACCAGTGTGAGTGTGTGTCTCCAAAAGCCAATATTACTGCTACATTACTGCTGGTACTTCTAATAATACTGCTATTACTACCAGTATTACACCTGCTGCTATTGCTACTGTACTTCTACTGATACTTCTACTGATACTACTCCTGCTATTGCTTTTACTACCACTACTACTACTACCAGAATGACTGTTACTGCTGCTGCTCTTTTTAGTAGAACCATTACTCCTGCTGCTATTACCATACAGGTGCTACTACTACTGCTGCTGTTGATGACACTACTGCAGCTATTATTGTTGTTATTACCACTGTTACTGCTACAGGTTGGAATAATACTGCTGCTATAGTACTACACTACTACATTGCTGTTTGTCCTGCTACTTATACAGCCAACTGTGATACTTGTACTGTTTCTGTCACCGTTGAGAAATGAATGGGCTCCTGTTGTGTATCTCTCAGTGTGAAACAAGCTGCTGGGTTAAAAGGTTTATTTCTCTCTGGAGTCGCCCACGCTAACATCTGTGCACTCTCACCGTCCTCTCAGTGTTACGCTACCAAACAGGTGATGGGAGGAAACCGCCTGTTTGTCATCGTCTATCAATCTGCAGGCTTGTAATCCTGGAAAGCTCTTAAGGCTGATGAAATATTTGCCGCTGCCTCCCGCGGGTCCGTGTTTGTTTACTACGTGTGCAAATATGTGTTTTGATAAGCGTCCTGTCAGAAGATCTCCTCGTCAGATTAGGGAAATGTACGCAGTGGCTCATTAACTATTTAACAGGCAGATTGAAATGTTTCTGGGACATGAATTCATTTACAGGCTGTGCTGAGGGGTTTCCTACACAAACAAACTGCTGCTCATCACTGTAGAATTAATGTTTTGTGTGACTTCTGGTCCACACTTTAGGAAAAAACCTGCCAGCTTTTATGAAAATGTTCAACTATTCAACCAAATAAGTTCCTGAATAAATCTGAGGTGCCTAGTTGTGAATAAGTTTATACGATCTTGCATAATAAATTGTATATTTTGAGCAGTACGGAGCCCTGAAAGATAATATTTTATTCTATCAACTGCTGTGAAAAAGATTTGAAAGATTTTTTCTTGTGCACACAAGTTAAAAAAATATGATCTTTTGGGGCTTTTTGGGCTCCGTGTGATGAAATGATGAACAATAAATGCCTCATGTAGAAGCTTATGAAACAGCCTTTCTTAAAACAACAGGTGTGAGTGTCTGCTACTCCTAATACTACTGTAAATACTGCAGTATTACTACAACTACCAGCGTGAGTGTAGTATTGATGTATTGAGGTTTGATTTTGGCTAAACTTTAATACCAAAAGTTAAAACACTTAACACTTTAATTATCCAAATTTTTTTTTTAAAAATCCAATTTTAGTTTAAAACAACAAAACAAACCTCGTCAGGAGATCAACACATTTACAATCTCTCTCTCTCTCTTTCTCATCTCTCTCTCTGTCTCCCTCTCTCTCTCGCTCTCTCTCTTTCTCTCTGTCTCTGTCTCTCTCTCTCTCTCTCCCCGCTCATTGTTGTTGTTGTCGTGGCGATCAGCGCTCGCTGACATCACATCCAGCAGTCAGCAGGATTTGGAGGTCACATTCGCAAATTTTTAAAAATGCATCTCCGTTGACTTTGCAGAGTGAGACCCAGAAATGACAAAACGAGGTGACACCACGCTGCTGACACGACACAACGCTGCGTTCCCATTATTATAATATCTGCTTACCATCACACAACATGATGTTATATTGTGTTCAGTCGGCTCTAATGAAAGTCATCACAGATATCTGACAGAAACAATATCACACTTCTGATGAGTCAAATACAGCTGCTGTTTATTATTTATTTTAATACCTATAGTAGTTGTACCATCATTAGTAACACTGTCAGTAGTTTTTGCAGCAATTAAAGTAAAGTAAATAAATAATTAGGCAGCTACAACAGCAGCAGCAGCTTTATCTGTTGTGACAGATCCAGTAATACCAGTTATAGAAGCAGGAGCGATACTATGATCAGACCTTTAGGGAGGTTCAGCTCCTCATGAGAATTGACATGCAATGCCCTGCAAGTGTTACACAAAAACAATAATTATTTATTTATTTTTAAGGGTGTTAGGGTCAAATTTAGGGTCTGAAATCGCCTCGTTTTTGTCTCTTAAAGGTATTATTATGGAGTTTTTCCTCATCTGAATTGAGGGTGAAAGGGTAGATGATGTCCAGATTGAAGTCTCTTGAGGAAATTTTGTGATTTTGGGCTGTATTAATAAAATTGACAAGACTTGAATGGTAGTATCAATAATGGTAGTACACTTAACGGCAGTACCAGTAGTAGTACTGGTTATAATAGAAGTGGTGCCAGGAAACTGTGTCTAATCGCTAAATGCACTTTATATACCATCTATGCACTTTAAATGATGAGTTTTATCTATGTATATTTGCATGGATATTTGTGTATGTATCTACATGTGTATATATTTATCTAATCCTTTTATTTAGGTATGAGGATGAAGCCGTTTTAAATGTCATTGTATTGACCTCAATGCAATGACAATTAAGACAATTCAATTCAATTCAATTCAAGTAGTTTCAGTACAACAGTAGTAGTTGTAGTAGTATAAGTGTTAGTAGTAGTATTAGTAGTAGTAGTAGTATAAGTATAAGTATTATTATTAGTATTATTATTATTATTAGTAGTAGTAGTAGTAGTATTTTTAGTAGTAGTACCTGTTGAGGTATTTCCAGTGGTACCATTTGCTAGAATAACAAGAGAGTGGCTTAAAACTATTAACGTGAAGTTCTAAATATCATAAATCTATTATTGGACTTCAGATTTATTATGGATATGCAGTAATTCAAACAGACTCATAGAAACATTCCACATATAAGTACAAACTAAAGTAATCAGTATGTTTTGACACAGAGTCGTTCTTCTGGATCAGATAATAAATTAGGGTTCTTATCATGCCAGCTAAGTGATGGATTCTCCCTAATTTTCAGTAAATTTGCACAAACTAGTTGAGACACAGTATGTCTGGAGCTTAATAATACTTTAAATATATATATTTTATGATAATCCAGCCTTGGATTAGTAGCAGGAGGAATAGTAGTCTTACTGTAGTACCAATAAAAGCAGCAGCAGTTCCTGATTGTCTCTTTCTTCCCTCCCAGACTTCCTGCGTGAGGACACTCCGGTGGGAACTAGTTTCTTGCGAGCGGCAGCACACGACGATGACCAGGGGAGCAACTCTGCCATCGCCTACTCACTGTCCAATCAGAAGCCGGCTTACCTGCACATCAACCCCAGCACTGGTTGGATTTACGTCAACCATCCGATCTCACAGGTCAGAAACAAACACACGGCAACGCAGCAGACTCACAACCCAAACAGGATTAATGAAGTCCTGAGAGTAACTCCTTCACACCTGAGTCCTGCAGGGAGTCCAGGTGTGACTCTTGTTTGGATCCCTGTCAGCTGTTATGATTACAACAACTAGTCAGGAGTCATTTTAACCTTCTCATAACCTGAATCTAACCTTAACCTTAAAACCATGTCTTAACCCTCAAACAGGTCTTTGGGAGAAGTGAGGACCACATTATATCCACTTTCCTAAAATGTTCCCAATTTACAAAAGTGTTCCTTTTCAAATCTGCTGATTAAAAAATATCCTCACTCCCAAAAATGATCTGCACTTCTAAAACACTGGACCCAATTTCAGGAAATGACCTCAAGATTAAAGTGTCCTTTCCAAAACTGTCCTGAGTTTCCAAAAGTGTCCTTCTTTGTTTAAAAATATCCTCACTTTTCAAAATTGCCCCAGAACTGTCGTCACTTTTGTAAAACAGTCTTCACCTTCAACTAGTCGGAGGTCTTATTTAAAACTTCTTTCAAAAACCTAAATCTAGCCTTAACCTAAAAGCCATGTCTTAACCCTCAAACAGGTCTTTGGGAGAAGTGAGGACCATAAAAAAAGTCCTCCAAAAATGTTTCCTTTACAAACCTGTTGTCACTTTTCTAAAGGTGTCACCACTTTCTGAAAAATATCCTCACTCCCAAAAGTTATGTATTATAATCTAAATTATCACTTCTAAAAAACTAGACCCATTTTCAAGAAATGTTCTCACTTTTGAAAGTTTCCAAAAGTGTCTTTCTTTGATTCAAAATATCCTCACTTTTCAAAATTGTCCCCAAACGGCCATCACATATGCAAAACAGTCTTCACCTTCAACTAGTTGGGGGTCTTTTTTTAAACTCCTTTTAAAACCTAAATGGACAAAGTGAGGACCACAGTGGGCCCACTTTCCAAAAATGGCCCACTTTGGAAAAATAAAAAGTTTTAAAGTGTTGCCCCAAACATTGCATCACTTTCTAAAAAATATCCTCACTCCCAAAAATGATCTACACTTCTAAAAAATTGGACCCACTGTCAGGAAATATCTTCACTTTTAAAGTGTAAAACAGTCCTCACCTTCAGCTCGTCAGGAGTCCTTTTAACCTTCTCGAAACCTAAATCTAGCCTTAACCTAAAAACTATGTCTTAACCCTCAAACAGGTCTTTAGAAGAAGTGAGGACCATAAAAAAGTCCTCCTAAAAAATGTTCATTTTCCAAACATGTCATCACTTTATAAAAAATATCCTCACTCCCAAAACTTATCTGCACTTCTAAAAAACTGGACCCAATTTCAGGAGTGTCCTGACTTTCCAAAAGTGTCTTTCTTTGTCTCAAAATATCCTCACTTTTCAAAATTGTCCCCAAACTGCTGTTACTTATGCAAAAAAGTCTTCACCTTTAACTAGTCGGAGTCCTTTTAACCTTCTCAAAACTAAATGGACAAAGTGAGGACCACAATAGGCCCACTTTGGAAAAATAAAACGTTTTTAAAAAGTGTCCTCCAAAAAATTTCATCACTTCCTAAACCATGTCTTAACCCTCAAACAGGTCTTCGGAAGAAGTGAGGACCATAAAAAAGTCCTCCTAAAAATATCACTTTTCCAAACATGTCACCACTTTATAAAAAATATCCACACTCCCAAAACTTATCTGCACTTCTAAAACACTGGACCCACTTTTAAAAAATGTCCTTATATGTCAGTGTGCTGACTTTACAAAACTGTCCTCAGTGTCCGAAAGTGTTTTTCTCAAAATATCCTCACATCTGCAAAACTGTCTTCACTTTCCAGAGTCTCTCCAAAATCTTTTTATTTCTCAAAACATTGTATAAACTGTCTTCACATCTTGAACACTTTCCAAAAAATCTACTTCCACTCCAAAGTGCTCACATTCTCAGTTTATGGTCCTCACAAATATAGAAGTATTTACACACACAAGCATAAATCTACATGTAATATATTCATGCGTCTATCACTTCCTGTTGCTCCCTTGATAAAAATCTTTGTATATAAATATACATGGAGGCAGAGAGCTGTGCTGTTTAATAACCGCTAACATGATTGATATGCATCCATAGAGAGGACGTGTGTGTGTGTGTGTGTGTGTGTGTGTGTGTGTGTGTGTGTGTGTGTGTGTGTGTGTAGGGAGGCTTTGTATGTTTTGTTAGATTATATGTATATTTGTAGCTCTGGGCTTTTATGGCTTCATACTAAAGTTTCTGCCAAATAATTCAGTTTTTTTCCCTCTAAAGTCTTTCTTGTTATTCCTCATCTGTGTATTTACATCTGTCCGTCCTTCCTTCTGTCTTTCTTCCCTTTTTTCCTCCCTTCCTTCCTCCTGTCCTTCTTCACTTCCTTCCTTCCTTCCTTCCTTCTTTTCCTTCCTTCCTTTCTTCCTTCCTTCTGTCCTTCTTCCCTTTTTCCATATTTCCTTCCTTCTGTCCTTCTTCCCTTTTTCCATATTTCCTTCCTTTCTTCCTTCCTTCCTCGCTTCCAACCTTCCTTCCTTCTTTTCCTTCCGTCCGTCTTTCCTTCTTTCTTGTCCTTCCTTCTGTCCTTCTTCACTTCCTTCCTTCCTTATTTCCTTCTTTTCCTTCCGTCCGTCCTTCCTTCTTTCTTGTCCTTCCTTCAGTCCTTCTTCACTTCCTTCCTTCCTTATTTCCTTCTTCCCTTTTATCCATCTTTCCTTCCTTCCTTGAATGAAGATGAGTTTGACCCTCCTGTTCTTCATCATGTTTGTTTGAAAACTTTATTGTCCGTCACATCGTGACAGGGCTCAAGACTAGCTGTCAGATTCAAATAAACATGTTGGTGGTGTAAATGAGACAGATAAAACACAAGCCATCTGCAATCTATGCAACGGGAGCATCTGCAAAAAGTTTCAACATGACGACATTGATCGGATCGGCGAATTAATACATTACAGCCATAAAATGCTAAATATCAGCCGATCCGATATAACCGATCAGATCACCGTAAAGCCTAATAAATATACATGTGTAGTATTTTGGTGTTTGCATTGATGATTTGTTGATAAATCAGCTGATGAAGTTATATTCAGACGGTAAATGACGGCAGTCTCTGGGTCACATGGTCACAGGGTCACATGGTCACATGGGGTCAATCTGTCTCCACATCAAACCGACTGTTTTAATCATTTAATGATCGTCTGAGTCGTCTGTTAAATGTCTGTTATGAGTGAAGCCTTTTTTCTTTGTGACTGTCATCTCCTCTTCTGTTCTTCTCTGTTCGACGACACTCATCAATAATTCATCAGACAGATTCACACCCGACACGCCTCCTTTCCCTCTTTCCTTCTTTATTTTTCTCTCTGCTCTGATATTTATTTATTGTACGAGTGGCTCTCTCACATCTGTCAAACAGCCACTTGATCATTAACATTTGATTTTGAAAACACGAGATGATAAAATAATAACAAGATCATTAAATTATGATTTTGTTTCGTCTGCTGTAGACGTCCAGGATCAACCAGCAGATCGTAGCATCTGATGGAGGAAACCGCAGCAGCTCGGTGGAGCTCACCGTCATCATCACCAACGTCCACAACCAGCCGCCTCACTGGGAGCAGTCCGAGTACTGGGTCACCGTACCCGAAAACACCGTCCGAGACGCCAAGATAGTGGTGAGTTATTGATCAAGTATCGTTTAATAAATGACGATACCAGAACCAAACCAAGTGATCCTGATACCAGCTGAGTCCTTCATTAGAAACCCATTAACACATTTAGGTGTCTGTCTTTTATCTGCTGTAACACACTTTAGAGCACGGGACTCAAACATGAGGCCCGTGGGCCAGAACCAGCCCACCGAGGAGTCCAATCTGGCCCACTTTCCTTCCTTCCTTCCTTCCTTCCTTCCTTCCTTCCTTCCTTCCTTCCTTCCTTCCTTCCTTCCTTCTCTTCCTTCCTTCCTTCCTTCCTTCCTTCCTTCTCTTCCTTCCTTCCTTCCTTCCTCTGTTGTTCTTTACCTGAGAACATCTGTAGTGTCTAAATATCAGCAGGAGAATTATGACTTCCCGTAGAAATGTAATAAATTGTGTTGAAATAATTCAGGTTTGTTAAAAAAGGTCTAGCGCATCAAAACACTCTGAGCCTAAATCTACTTCAAGTCCTAGAAATGAGATAATGGAAAAGCTTCAGATTCACTTCATCTCTGTGTCGCTTTAAAATCCACGTTTCTTATTAGAATACACACACACACACACACACACACAAACACACACACACACACACACACACACACAGAGGAAACGCTGAAAGAACAAAAAAGCGGACAAATGTGACGTGTGTTAAAAAGAGGAAAGAAAAGAAATGTTTAAACAGCCGTCTTCCTCCTGCGGGAGTGAAACACTTCTCTTTGGTTTTCATCCTGCTTCACATCTGTGTGGAGAACCCTGAGGATGCTTTCTT
The DNA here is from genome assembly GCA_021039105.1 of Scomber colias. Taxonomy (NCBI): domain Eukaryota; kingdom Metazoa; phylum Chordata; class Actinopteri; order Scombriformes; family Scombridae; genus Scomber; species Scomber colias. The sequence goes on from JAJDFG010000781.1 coordinate 59,767, forward strand.
CCTGTTCTTCATCCCTCCCTTCATCCCTTCATCCATCCATCCCTCTTCTCTCTCTCTCTCTCTCTCTCTCTCTCTCTCTCTCTCTCTCTCTTTCTGTGTCAGCACGTTTAGCCGACTGCTCCCAAACATTTTCTGCCGAGCAAACAACAAACCTGCCCCGAGTCTGTCTCACATGACACACACACACACACACGGCCTGCCTGTTTACCTCCGGTGTTTTTTTTTTCCTCCCCTCTTTTGATCCCTCCATCCTAATTTGCTCTCTTTTCCTGAGCCGCTGGTTTAGAAGGTGGAGGAGTTTTTACCCTCCAGCTGCTCGATTTCATGGAGGTTAGTCAGTTTTCAAACAGTTGTAGGGCGTGTGTGTGTGTGTGTGTGTGTGTGTGTGTGTGTGTGTGTGTGTGTGTGTGTGTGTGTGTGTGTAATCCTGTGTAAGCTTGTGTGTGTTTAAATGTGTGTACCTGTGCTATATATATAATCTCCTCCTCCACTTCTTCTTCTTGCTTTTTCAACCTCACATCATCACTGAAAAGACTGAGAATGATGATGATGATGTCAGTGATGATGATGATGATGATGATGATGATGATGATGATGATTGGAGGTTGTCCCGCCTCCACAGCTCCGTCTGTCAGAGATGATTGACAGGAGAACGAGGTAATTACACCTGCTGTCGGAGCGTCACAATGCGACCTCGTCACCTCAGAAAAACAGAAGCTTTAATTGCTGCGTTTAACCTGACAGGACAGTGTGTGATGGAGAGATGAGGAGGAGGAGGAGGAAGAAAGAGGAGAGAGATTGTGGCTTCAAGTGTTTTGATTTATCATCATGAGTATCAGTGGTCGCTCACAACTAAACTGTTTACTTCAATCATGTAATCTCTGTTTTAAACATCACTGTGAAACTGAAGGGACGAGTCCAATTCTTCCATCCTTCCTTCATTCCTTCCTTCCTTCCTGTCTTCTTTTCCTTCCTTCCCCCCTTCCTTTCTTTCTTCTTTCCCTCCTTCCTTCCTCCCTTCCTTCCTTCATTCCTTCCTTCCTTCCTTCCTTCCTTCCTTCCTACCTCCCTTCCTTCCTTCTTTCCTTCCTTATTTTCCTTCCATCCATCCTTCATCCCTTCCTCCCTTCCTTATTTTCCTTCCTTCCATCTTTTTAATGATCCGGCCCTCATCAGATCAAACTGCTCTGTATGTTTCCTTTGAATGAAGAAGAGTTTAACTCCTCTTCCTTTAAGGAATCGACTGAAATAAATCGATCCTCTGTAGTATGGAAACGTCTCCCGTCAAAGGATACCTGTAATCCAGCTCAACCTTCGATTCATATCTGCATCACAAAGCTCTTCCTCAGCTCAGTATTACACTCATAGCAGCTGAGTATGGGAGCTGCTTTAGCCCAAAATGTGTCCTGCAGTCGGCTCAGTCTGGTTGTTTTGGTTCTCACCGACTTCAACTGCTGCTGTAACATCTGCTTAAATGAACCACAGTAGATTCTCTATGTTCAGTTCTTCATCTGTCCAGATACAGAGATATTTATACTCTGTGACTCTCAATCATCAGTCCATTAGTAGTTAGAAATACTGATATTAAAAATAACCAGACCTGATGACACCAACAAGCTTCTCCTCCTCCTCTTCTTCATCCTCCTCTTCCTCCCTCCTTCCTCCTCCTCCACTGTGTTAATTGCACTGAGGAGGAACTGTTGTTTTAAATTTAGCCGCGTTAATAAGGTCTGTTAATTACATTGTTAACGAGGTAGAGGGAGAGAGACGCTGCTCTGTGTGTGTGTGTGTGTGTGTGTGTGTGTGTGTGTGTGTGTGTGTGTGTCATCGTCATCATCATCATCAGCTGATTTTCCTCCTGTTTGCTTCCTCCTTCCTGTTCATGTGTTTTGCTGCTGCTCGTCAGATGTTGGAGCTCCGATTGAAAAAGGTTGGAAAGTGAGAGAATCACCAGACCAATAAATAACTCTTCATTTAGTCTGAGAGGAGCATGAAGACACCAAACATGCACGTTTTGGTCTAAACCGGGGGTGCCAAACATAAGGCCCGGGGACCAGAACCGGCAAACTGGATAACTTTACAAAGTGTGACAATTGCAGTGAAGTAATTTCCAGTTTATCAATAAACAGAGTTTCTGCTGGGTCTTAAAAAGTCTAAAATACGTCCATATGTTGCTCACTAGGTCTTAAATTACATTCAGTTAAGTCTTAAATATGTTAGATAATTGTGTTGTAGTTCTTTCTGAAGGATCTAAGTAGTGTTTGCTTCAACAATCAGAATTCAGTGTGAGTTTAAGCCAGATTCTGTTCTGTTCAGTTAAAGTACTGGTTTTTCCGATTGTCTGTGAACGCGTCTTGAGAGTGAGATTTGCAGCTAGGGTGTAGGTGTGTTTGTTGTTGTTAGCCTCTGCATAAGAAGACGGTAGCACGTGTGTGGCTAGTGAGCTACTGATGTTAGGTTTTTGTTGTTTTGGCGTTGGCTACGGCCCACAGTAGCCTGTGTAACAGTCAAGAATAAAGAGCCAGCTAAGCCGGGTAACGTCTCGGCATGTGGTTATTGAGGGATGTTACAGTATTATCTCCTAGAAGTCCCTCAAATGAAGCATACTTGGTGTGAAAGCGCTGATGTCACACACGAGATCAAATCAAATATTTAGTTACTTTGAAAGTAATTCTGAGAGATTTTCCTTATTTTGTCGAACTTCGTGTAGATCTTAAATTTAATTCATAATGATCTTAACCCTCCTGTTGTCCTCGAGTCAAGGAAGGAAGGGAGGTAGGAAGGAAGGATGGAAGAGAGGAATAAGGAAAGGAAGGAGGGAAGAAGGAAAAGAGGGAGGAAGAAGGAAGGGAAGGAGGGAGGGAGGAAGAGAGGAAGAAGGAAGGAAAGGAGACTGGAAGGAAGGAAGGGAGGAAGAAGGAAGGATGGAAGAGAGGAAGAAGGAAGGAAAGGAAGGAGGGAGGAAGGAAGGATGGAAGGGAGGAAGAAGGAAGGAAAAGAACGGGGAGGAAGGGAGGAAGAAGGAAGGAAAGGAGACAGGAAGGAAGGGAGGAAGATGGAAGGGAAGAAGAAGGAAGGAAAGGAGACAGGAAGGAAGGAGAGATGGAAGGGAGGAAGAAGGAAGGAAAGGAGGGAGGAAGAAGGAAGCATGGAGGGAGGAAGGCAGGTAGGAGGGAAGGAAAGAGGGAGGGAGGACAGACGGAAGGAAGGAAAGAAGGAACAGTCCAAACAGACGGGGTCAATTTGACCCAGGAGGACGACAGGAAGGTTAAAAAGTCTTAAATTTAACTTGTTCAAACCTGCATTTTCACTCGGGAAATACTCTGAGTGGCCTGTGTGACTCACTTTCTCTCCTGGCCCTAAAAAGTTTGATAACCATGCTTTAAAGAATCCCTACTATCAGTACCAGCTCTTCTCTTAGTGTCTGCCCCCCTCCTCTCCTCAGCAGACGGTTAGCTGCTAGCATGTATCTGACAGGACCATGATGTTCTCCAGCCGGCTGCAGCTCGCTCTGCACCAGCTGCACCGGCTGAGAGGCTGAGAGGCTGAGAGGCTGAGAGGCTGAGAGGCTGACAGGCTGACAGGCTGAGAGGCTGAGAGGCTGAGAGGCTGAGAGGCTGAGAGGCTGACAGGCTGACAGGCTGACAGGCTGAGAAGCTGAGAGGCTGACAGGCTGAGAGGCTGAGAGGCTGAGAGGCTGACAGGCTGACAGGCTGACAGGCTGAGAGGCTGAGAGGCTGAGAGGCTGACAGGCTGACAGGCTGAGAGGCTGACAGGCTGACAGGCTGAGAAGCTGAGAGCGATCTGCTGAGATCTGCTGTGAGCCGTTAATATGTGTGATGATCAGCTCAGCTTCAGCACACTGCCCATGTCTAATGAGATGACTTCTCATTAGCACTGATACTGAACGCTCGGCTGCCTCGGCCCGCGGGGGGTGAGGGGGGGGGGGGGGGGGGGTTCTAACCAATGTTTTCATCTGTTACGGTAAATGTTCCCTCCATCATCCATTCCTTCCTTCCTTCCCTCTTTCCTTCTGTCCTTCCTTCCTTCTGTCCTCTTTCCTTCTGTCCTTCCTTCCTTCTGTCCTCCCTTCCTTCCTTCCCTCTTTCCTTCTGTCCTTCCTTCCTTCTGTCCTCCTTCCTTCCTTCCCTCTTTCCTTCTGTTCTTCCTTCCTTCCTTCTGTCCTTCCTTCCTTCCTTCCTTCCTTCCCTCTTTCCTTCTGTCCTTCCTTCATTCTGTTCTCCTTCTTTCCTTCCCTCTTTCCTTCTGTCCTTCCTTCCTTCTGTCCTCCTTCCTTCCTTCCCTCCCTCTTTCCAGCCCACCGAGGAGTCCAATCTGGCCCACTTTCCTTCCTTCCTTCTGTCCTTCCTTCCTTCCTTCCTTCCTTCCTTCCTTTCTTCCTTTCTTCCTTCCCTTTTTCCTTCTGTCCTTCCACACTGTGCTGATGTCTAATGAGATGATTCCTCATTAGCGCTGATACTGAACGCCTGGCTGCCTCGGCCCGCAGGGGGTAAGGGGGGGCGGGGGGATCAGATCCTCGCTCCGCTCCCTGAGGAGGACCACAGCGTGTCCTGACATGACTCCTCACCTGGAAACTGGACGGATACTGATCTGCCTCCTTATTTAACCCTCCTGTTGTCTTCAAGTCAAGGAATGAAGTTAGGAAGGGAGGAAGAAGGAAGGAAAGGAGGGAAGGAAGGTAGGAGGGAGGGAGGGAGGGAGGACAGAAGGACAGAAGGAAGGGAAGAAGGAAAGGAATGAAGGAAGGGAGAAGGGAGGAGGGAAGGAAAGAAGGACAGAAGGAAAGGAAAGACGGAAGAAAGGAAGGAAGGAAGGAAAGAAGGACGCAAGGAAAGGAAAGAAGGAAGGAAAGAAGCACAGAAGGAAGGGAGAAAGGAAGGAAAGAAGGTAGGAAGGAAGGAAGGAGGGAATGAAAGATTAACAGATGGAAGGAAAAGAAGGAAGGAAGGAAGGAAACAGACGGGGTCAATTTGACCACGGAGGACGACGCGAAGGTTAAATAAAGCTTTAAACATCACTTTTAACTCTTTAATGAGTTACCTGAACCTTCTGTCCTTCCTTCCTTCCTTCTGTCCTGTCCTGTCCTACCTTTCTTCCTTCCTTCTGTCCTTCCTTCTGTCCTTCCTTCTTTCTGTCCTTCCTTCTTTCTGTCCTTCCTTCCTTCCTTCCCTCTTTCCTTTTGTCCTTCCTTCCTTCCTTCCTTCCTTTCTTCCTTCTTTCCTTCCCTCTTTCCTTCTGTCCTTCCTTCCTTCCTTCCTTCCTTCCTTCCTTCCTTCTGTCCATGTATTCAGTAACATGTTAAATATTAAAAAATGAGGAAAAAACCCTCCTGAGTAAAATCTTAAAGGTGTGACTTCACATGTAACTTCCTTTGTGATCATCAACATTTCCATTAGTAACTAGTTTAATGACACATTGAAACGGAAGTGATTTTAAAGACAGAGAGAGAGAGAGAGAGACAGAGAGAGAGACAGAGAGAAAGCGAGAGAGACAGAGAGGAGAGAGAGATAGAGAGAAAGATAGAAATAGAGAGAGACAGACAGAGAGAGAGAGATGGAGAGAGAGAGATAGAGAGAGACAGAGAGAGAGATGGAGAGAGAGAGACAGAGAGAGAGAGATGGAGAGAGAGACAGAGAGAGAGAGGAGGCTGAGAGGTTTTCTGTGTTGTGAAGTGTCAGACAGCGTTTCTCACTCAGCGTTCCTCCGCGTCGCTCTGAGGAAACATTTTACCTGCGGCAGAAACAACGAGGACGGTTTGAAGTTGCTGTGAAGGTGAATTATTTTGACCTGCAGCTTCGCTGGTCGCAGAGAGATCAGAGCTAGTGTGTTTTATAAAGAGGAGGATGGATTGTTAGAAGAGAGTCAGAGGAGATATAATGTCCTGCTTTAATTGATAATACCAACAATGTGTAAGGAGCTCATCCTCATGCTGATAATATAACACAATTCTCAGTTGGTTTCACTTCATGGAATAATGATAATAATAAAATACAATAAGAAAAATCAACTGTAATTAAAAAGAAATAGACGATTAGTAAAATCAGCTGAATTGATGTGCTGTGTTAGAAATAAGAACTGAATGTGAGTCAATGTAGTGTCTTCTAAAGTGATGAAAACAGGAATGTGTGTGTGTGTGTGTGATACAGGTATTCCTCACATTGTGGGGACTTACCTTTTTTATTGGGGTAAAAAAACAACAACAGTTAGTCCCTTTAATGTAAATAATTAATTATAGCTTGATAACTTGGTTTAAAGCTAAGGTTAGGGTTAAGAAAGATTAGGATGAGTCTCTAGGAAATCATGTGTGAGGTGTGTGTGTGGGGTACAGGTGTTCCTACATTATGGGGACTCGCCTCTTTTATTGGGGTTAAAAAACAACAACAGCTAGTCCCTTTAATGTAAATCATTAACTTAAGCTTGAAGTCTTGTTTTAAAGGTAAGGTTAAGGTTAGGTAAGATCAGGATGAGTCTCTAGGAAATGAATGTGTGAGGTGTGTGTGTGGTACAGGTATATATATACGTTATGGGGACCTCTTTTATTAGCTTGAAGACTTAAAGTTAATTTAGTCTGGAGTTATTTTAAGGTTAGGGTTAGGAAAGATTAGTCTCTAGGAAATGAATGTGAGTCAGTGTAATGTCCTCTAAAGTGATGAAAACAAGACTCTGTGTATGTGTGAAACAGGAATTCCTAAACTTGTGGGGACTCGTCTCCTTTAATGGTGTAAAAAAAAAAACGTAAGTCTGCTTAATGTAAATCAATAATTTTAGCTTGAAGACTTAAAGTTAATTTAGTCTGGGGTTATTTTAAGGTTAGTTTTAGGAAAGATTAGTCTAGGAAATGAATGTGAGTCAATGCAGTGTCCTCTAAAGTGATGGAAACAGGACTGTGTGTGTGTGTATATGTGATACAGGTATTCCTACATTGTGGGGACTTACCTTTTTTATTGGGTTAAAAACAACAACAGCTAGTCTCTTTAATGTAAATCATTAATGATAGCTTGATGACTTGGTTTAAAGTTAAGGTTAGGGTTAGGAAAGATTACGATGAGTATCTAGGAAATGAATGTGTGATGTGTGTGTGTGTGTGTGTGTGTCGTACAGGTATTCCTACTTTATGGGGACTTGCCTCTTATATTGGGGTAAAAAAGGAAGTCCCCTTTAATATAAATCATTAATTTTAGCTTGAAGACTTGAAGTTAATTTAGTCTGGGGTTATTTTAAGGTTAGGGTTAGAAGAGATTAGTCTCTAGGAAATGAATGTGAGTCAATGTAGTGTCCTCTAAAGGGATGAAAACAGGACTGTGTGTGTGTGTGTGTGTGAAACAGGTGTTACTGACATTGTGGGGACTCACTTCCTTAAAAACAACAATAACCCAAGTCCCTTTAATGGAAATCATTAATTTTAGCTTGATGACTTGGTTTAAAGGTAAGGTTAGGGTTACGAAAGATTAGGATGAGTCTCTAGGAAATTAATGTGTGAGGTGTGTGTGTGGTACAGGTATTTCTACGTTATGGGGACTATTTTATTGGGGTAAAAAAGGAATGTAAATCATTAATTTTAGCTTGAAGACTTAAAGTTATGGTTAGTTTGGGGTTATTTTAAGGTTAGAGTTAGGCAAGATTAGGATGAGTCTTTAGGAAATGAATGTGAGTCAATGCAGTGTCCTCTAAAGTGATTAAAACAGGACTGTGTGTGTGTGTGTGTGTCAGAGAATATAACATGAGTCTTAAAAGCTCTGCTGGTGGATGTGCAGGTCAGAACAACATCCCAACACACACACACACACACACACACAGGCATCCTAACACATATTTTCTCTCACATTCACACACACAAAAAATAAAACTCATCATCAACAAAGCAGAGACTAAAACCTTTTTAGGCGATGGCAGCAGACGTTCAGCTGCGTCATGTCCATAGAAGGACCGAGCTGCAGCGCCGGCTGTTGAAATGTCGCATTCTTGGAGAAGCAGCTGTGCATTTCACGGTGTCATGTTTTGTCCGTTGGAGCCGTTGAAGCTGCTCTGAAGACGAACGGCCGCGTGATCACATGACGTCTGTGACTCTGCGCTGGATTATAAAGGGAGGAGCGGGAGTTATTGTTTCAGGAGTGGAGATAAATCGTGTCTATAAACTTGGTGTGAGGGGCCAGCGTTTATACTCTGTGTGTGTGTGTGTGTGTGGTGTGTGTGTGTGTGTGTGTGTGTGTGTGTGTGTGTGTGTGTAATCAATCAGATCGATGATTCCTGTTTACATTCTCCAAAGCCTGAAATTAAAAGATCCAGACTCCCTCCAGCAGCTTTTGAAGAGATGCACCTGGAGGAGACGGCAGTGCTGTTATTTGCTCTGCTGCATCAGTTTTTTTGGGAGCAGATTTGTCCAAATTTATGACTCACACAGAGCTGCAAAATGGGAAGTTATTCAAGACACTTTTAATTCCCAATAATGTGTCCCAATTCTCTAAAGAAAAGAAGTGACTCTCAGTTCTCTCCTACAGTTTAGATCAGGGGAGTCAAACATGCGGCCCGCGGTCCAGATATGGCCGACCGATGGGTGCGATCCGGCCCGCTTGCCATCCAGTGCCCTTTTCCTTCCTTCCTTCCTTCCTTCCTTCTGTCCTTCCTTCCCTTCTTCCTTCTGTCCTTCCTTCCTTCCATCTGTCCTTCCTACCTTTCTTCCTTCTGTCCTTCCTTACTTCCATCTGTCCTTCCTACCTTTCTTCCTTCTGTCCTTCCTTCCTTTCTTCCTTCTGTCCTTCCTTCCTTTCTTCCTTCTGTCCTTCCTTCCTTTCTTCCTTCTGTCCTTCCTTACATCTGTCTTTCCTACCTTTCTTCCCTCCTTCCTTTTGCCTGTCTTTCCTTCCTTCCCTTCTTATTTCCTTATCGGCCTTATCAGCTCCAGTTTGTGAAGGATTTTTTTTACATTAAAAAACAGGCAAATATATCACGTTAGTGGCTTCTACAGGTCTGCACCTTGCTATTGGTTAAATGAGACCAGCTGACGTCTTAACTGATGCTCCAGAAACTACAGCGAGGAAGTTATGAGTGAGCTGTGAGAGAGATGAGAAATACAACTATAGATGTGAAAATATATAGTATAGTGTGCATATACTGTTGTTTCATGTTGTGTTTAGAGAGAGAGAGAGAGATAGAGAGAGGGATAGACAGAGAGAGAGACAGACAGAGAGAGAGACAGACAGAGAGAGAGACAGATGTGTATATATATATATATATATATATAAATACATATATATATATATATATACAGAGAGAGAGAGACAGAGAGATATATATATATATATACAGAGAGAGAGAGACAGAGAGATATATATATATATATATACAGAGAGAGAGAACGAGAGCGAGAGAGATACAGAGATAGAGAGACAGACATATAGAAAGAGAGACAGATAGGCAGAGAGTCAGATAGACTTAAATAAAGTGATATTAGTATATTATTACATTATGGGCTCCAGTTATTATTATTATTTGTGAAGGAGCTTTATAGCAGCGGTCTGATGTAGTAACTGGAGGGATGTTTGGGTATAAAGTAGTGATAATTGAGTTAGGAGTGTAGCAGAGGTTGTGATTGGTGTGGCGTCACTTCACTTTAAAATGTTTGGTTAAATTGTGCCAAATCTGCCAAATAGAGATCCAAGACTTCTATCCACACTGCAGCAAGAGATAAATAATATTGATTAAATATCTGTGTGACACAAGCTGCTGAATGTCCTGCTGCAAAAACTGAGCCGAAAGAGAGAAGAGGTCTCACTCTGTTGATTATAGAGAGGATCAACTGTTTAGTCTTGATTTACTGACTTTACATCTCTCTGCTGAGTTTTTAAATACACACCATTATGCCTAATTTAGCCCAAAGGTTGTCTGAGGTCAGAGATGGTTGAGTTTGCATGAATATGAATTTTTGTACCAAATGTTTTTCTGTCTGACTCTGCATTGATAAAAAAAAAAAAAAAAGTCAGCGTGTCTGTGAAATCTCATTGGCTGGTTCGTCCTGCCGTCTCCAGGTGTGCATGACATCAATTTATTTCCCCGTGTCATTTCCTGTCAGTTCGCTTTAGAGAGAGTTTAGAGAAACACTGTGAAGCTTGAATGGATACGGGTCAGTGATAAATAACATGAACAATTCATTAATATGTTAAAGACTAGTTATAAAAGCAGCATCAGGTTTGATTTAGTATTTTTGTTGGTTTTATATCATTTGAAATGACATTTGCACCATTTTTTACCAAAAGTAAGACTGAATGCTCCTGAAAATGTCAAATGGTGTAACCTCAGTAGAATAATAAAGATTAAATGTAATATTTAGAACAATAGTATTCCATTAGCTTTATTTAATATAAAAGTTATAATGTAAGATCATGCCAAACTAGTTGATATGGTGTTTTATTGACTATTTACTGTTTTTAAGCAACGTTCAATTATTTGGTACAAAGTTTTTATGGTTACACCACTAAGACATTTTTACCATAATCCTCTAATATATTCTCTCTAAATGGATTAAAAGCAGAAATTTGATGCTGAGTCCACAAAAAAAGAATGTGTGCAAGTTATTCATACGTTTATTACTCTCTCTCTCCCTCTCCCTTTCTCTCTGTCTCCCTCTCTCTCGCTCTCTCTCTCTCTCTCTCTCTCCCTCTCTCTCTCTCTCTCTCTTTCTCCCTCCCCCTCTCTCTCTCTCTCTCAGACCATAAAGGCCACGTCTCCCCTGGGTGACCCCCGTGTCACCTATAACCTGGAGGAGGGTCAGGTGCCAGAGACCAACATGCCAGTTCGGTTCTACATCAAGCCGAACCGCGCTGATGGCTCAGCGTCCATCCTGGTGGCCGAGAACCTCGACTACGAGACGACGCTGTTCTTCACACTCAGGGTGCGAGTGCAGAACGTCGCCGCCGTGCCGCTCGCCTCCTTCACCACCGTCTACGTCAACGTGACAGGTAAAACGAGCAGGAGGAGTTTACATTTCATACTTTATGTGTTTCCAGATAGTAGTACTTTATGTAGTAGTAGTAGATGTTACAGTAGTAATAATAGTAGTAGTAGTACTTTTTGTAGTCGTTTTAGCATCAAATTCTCTCTAAGGCTGCGTTCAGACTTCTCAAATCTGATTTTTAGTCCTGACTGTCCACACTGTTTTTAGCAAGTGTCCAAATGGGATTTGGCTCTGTTCAGATTGGGCCACATTAATGACCAATCTGACAGGTTGCCGTGGCAACGTCGTCGGAGCGGAGGCGTCATCTAGCGTGTATTGTGTGATGTCATATAATTGCGACAGCAACAACAAACCCTCGAGCTTCGCTTGAACGGAGCCATCTCCCCAGAGATTAAGAATATGGTTTGGTCCTTTGTCCTCCGTTGCCTCCAGTGATATCACCTAGCAACAACAACTGGAATAGGTCCTCCAGTGATATCAGCTAGCAACAACAACTGGAATAGGTCCTCCAGTGATATCAGCTAGCAACAACAACTGGAATAGGTCCTCCAGTGATATCAGCTAGCAACAACAACTGGAATAAGTCCTCCAGTAATATCACCTAGCAACAACAACTGGAATAAGTCCTCCAGTGATATCACCTAGCCACAACAACTGGAATAAGTCCTCCAGTGATATCACCTAGCAGCAACAACTGGAATAAGTCCTCCAGTGATATCACCTACCAACAACAACTGGAATAAGTCCTCCAGTGATATCAGCTAGCAACAACAACTGGAATAAGTCCTCCAGTGATATCACCTAGCAACAACAACTGGAATAAGTCCTCCAGTGATATCACCTACCAACAACAACTGGAATAAGTCCTCCAGTGATATCACCTAGCAACAACAACTGGAATAAACGCAGGTCTGGTGTCTCATAGAGTGACGTAGCGTAGAGACGTAGAGAGATGTCACGGACACACATCTGTCCAAACTTCCTCTCAAAGGTGGTTTCAATCTAGTTTGCAAAAATCGGATTTCATGTGATTTATGACTGTTCAGACTTCATAAGAGCATCTGGTTCCAATCTAGATTGGCTAAAAATCAGATTTTGGCTTGCAGTGTGAACGCAGCCTCAGAGTTTCCCCGTTGAAACATAGAAGATGAAGATTCGACTCATTTGGACGCTGAAGCTTCATATTAGCTTCACATCAACTTTTAAATCCATGTTTCCACAGAAGGAGGACTGTGGATTTAGTCCTCCATCACTTCCATTGTAAACATGATGAAGGATCTAATGGTCAGTATGAACAGGAGGAATCATTACACACACATAAACTGGTTTCATGTTCATTTAAACTCCTGACTGTTAGTTTATAGACTAGAAAAAAGTGAACTCATCCTTTAAATATATGTTCTATCAGAGTTTAATATGAGCTGTGATTAAATCCTCCTTTCATATTCCTCTCATTGTACAGATTAATTTACATATTAATCCCTAAAAATGTAAATAAATCAGTATTTTCAAGACTAAAATCAGTTTTTTTAGTTCATAAAATTGATTTCTTTGTCATTTTAGGTGTTTTTTATCCTCCAATAAGAGCTCATCTAAACTAACAGCAGGAGCCTGTCTGGGAATACTTTTCTATCACTTCTTCTTCACTTCACTTTTTTACTTTAAATTGGGAGCACGTTAACTCGTAAAAAAACTCGACTGTTCATCTCTGACCGGCAGCAATCAGAGAACAGACAGAAGCTCGGCTGTAATGAGCGACGCAGCAGGAAAGAAACGACGAGAAGAAGAAGAAGAAGAAGAAGAAGAAGAAGTAAAAGAAGGAAAAAGAATAATGAATTGTAGTTTATTGTTAAAGAAAAAGAAAAAACTGGTGGTGGTGTTAGCTCTACGGACGCCTCATTTTTAATGGTGACTCATTTCCCAATCAACATCTGAGAGAGAGAGGGAGGGAGAGAGGGAGGGAGAGAGGGAGAGAGACAGAGAGAGAGAGAGTGAGAGAGAGACACACAGAGAGAGAGAAAGGAGAGAGAGAGAGAGAGAGACACACAGAGAGAGAGAGAGACAGAGAGAGGGAGAGAGAGAGACACACACAGAGAGAGACACACAGAGAGAGAGAGAGACAGAGAGAGGGAGAGAGAGAGACACACACAGAGAGAGAAAGGGAGAGAGAAAGGGAGAGAGAGAGAGACAGAGAGAGAGACGGAGAGAGAGAGAGAGAGAGAGAGAAGAAGAAAACACTTCTTGACTTTGATTGGCTTTGAACAAACCCACATCGGACGCTGTAATTGGCTTAGCGGAGCTTGAAAGTGAGCTGACAAGCTGCTTTGTGGACTCTTCGGGGTGTTTGGAGGATAATTCTTCACTAATAACTCTTTTTTTTTTTTCATTAGCGAGAGGAGACGCAAGTCCGACTTCAGCTCTCCGAAAAACCCACAAACTCTTTCTTTTCTCTTTTCTGTCTTTATTCAATCTCCACTTTTTTAATCTGCTGGTACAAATGCTGCAAAAAACTTATTTTCTTTCCTTCTTTCTTTTCGTTTGTCTGTGTTAATTTTCTTTCTTTCCTTTTTTCCCCCTCTTCTGTCAGTTTTTAATCCAATTTAATCAGCTTTCACAGACATGACGAGCTGTTTGTGTTTTACTGCTACATCCTTAAACAAGAAAACACCTACAAAAAAGATACATTTAGGAGAAAAATACCATCATTCTTTCATTCTTTCTTTCTTTCTTTCTTTTTTTCTTTCTTCAGATGTAAAACGACAATGTTCCCTTCTTCCTGTCGTCCACCTACGAGGCGACGGTTCCTGAAGGAGCGGAGATCGGCACTTCGGTGGCTCAGGTGTCGGCCACAGATCTGGACTCTGGTCTGCACGGGATGGTAAGGAAAAGAAGGAAGGAAGGAAGGAAGGAAAGATGGAAGAAAGGGAGGGAGGAAGGAAGGAAGGAAAGAAAAGAAGGAAGGAAGGAAGGAGGGAGGACAAAAGGAAGGAAGGAAGGAAAGATGGAATAAAGGGAGGAAGGACAGAAGGAAGGAAGGGAGGGAGGACAAAAGGAAGGAAGGAAGGAAGGATGGAAGAAAGGAAGGAAGGAAGGAAGAAAGGGAGGAAGGACAGATGGAAGAAAGGGAGGGAGGGAGGAAGGAAGGAAGGAAAGATGGGAGGAAGGAAGAAAGAGAGGAAGGACAGAAGGAAGGAAGGAAAGAAAGAAAGAAAAGAAAGAATGAAGGAAGGAAGGAAGGAAAGAAGGATCGACAGGCGAAGAAGACAGGAAAGGTAGATGGAAGAAAAGGAGGGAGGAAGAAACTAAGAAAGTGAGGAAAGGAAGAAGGAAGGAAAAGAAGACAGGAAGGAAAGCGGGGCCGCATGTTTGACCCCCCTGATCTACCCTCATACATACTTCTCTTCTACTTCTTCTCCTTTATTCTACTTCAGCCTCTTCCCTCTCTTCCAGGTCCACTACGTGATCCTGAAGGACGAGAGCGGTGACTCTCAGTTCTTCAGCATCGACTCGCTCAGCGGAGCCATCGTCACCCGAGCGTGGCCTTCGACCCGCGAGCAGAAAGCCTCGTACCTCATCGAGGTGCAGTCACAGGACGGCTCCGAGTCGGCTCGACCGGGACAGCAGGGACAACCCAACACTGGTAATACACACAGAGAGACAGGCACACACACACACACACACACACACACACACACTTTTCACTGAAAGAAAACAGACGTAAAAATGAGCTAATGATTATTTAGAAGAGCTGCGATCAGTAGTTTACAGTAGTAGTACTACTGTAGTAGTAGTAGTAGTAGGAGTACTTCATGTAAGTAGTAGTAGTAGTAGTACTTTATGTAGTAGTAGTAGCAGTACTTTATGTAGTAGTAGTAGCAGTACTTTATGTAGTAGTAGTAGTATTAGCAGTACATGTAGTACAGAAGTATGTAGTATGTAGTACAGAAGTATGTAGTACAGACTTATGTAGTATAAAAGTATGTAGTACAGAAGTATGTAGTATTTAGTATAGAAGTATGTAGTATGTATTATAGAAGTATGTAGTATGTAGTATAGAAATATGTAGTATATAGTATAGAAGTATGTAGTATAAAAGTATGTAGTATGTAGTATAGAAGTATGTAGTATGTATTATAGAAGTATGTAGTAATGTAGTATAGAAATATGTAGTATATAGTATAGAAGTATGTAGTATAGAAGTATGTAGTATAAAAGTATGTAGTATGTAGTATAGAAGTATGTAGTATATAGTATGTAGTATATAGTATGTAGTAATATAGTATGTAGTATGTAGTATTGAAGTATGTAGTATTGAAGTATGTAGTATGGAAGTATGTAGTATATAGTATGTAGTATGTAGTATTAAAGTATGTAGTATGGAAGTATGTAGTATTGAAGTATGTAGTATAGAAGTGTGTAGTATGTAGTATTGAAGTATGTAGTATAGAAATATGTAGTATGTAGTATAGAAGTATGTAGTATGTAGTATATAGTATGTAGTATAGAAGTATGTAGTGTGTAGTATAGAAGTATGTAGTATGTAGTATAAAAGTATGTAGATAGAAGTATGTAGTATGTAGTATAAAAGTATGTAGTATTGAAGTATGTAGTATGTATTATAGAAGTATGTAGTATGTAGTATAGAAATATGTAGTATATAGTATAGAAGTAGTAGTATAGAAGTATGTAGTATAAAAGTATGTAGTATTGTAGTATAGAAGTATGTAGTATATAGTATGTAGTATATAGTATGTAGTATATAGTATGTAGTATGTAGTATTGAAGTATGTAGTATTGAAGTATGTAGTATGGAAGTATGTAGTATATAGTATGTAGTATGTAGTATTAAAGTATGTAGTATGGAAGTATGTAGTATTGAAGTATGTAGTATAGAAGTGTGTAGTATGTAGTATTGAAGTATGTAGTATAGAAATATGTAGTATGTAGTATAGAAGTATGTAGTATGTAGTATATAGTATGTAGTATAGAAGTATGTAGTGTGTAGTATAGAAGTATGTAGTATGTAGTATAAAGTATGTAGTATAGAAGTATGTAGTATGTAGTATAAAAGTATGTAGTATTGAAGTATGTAGTATAGAAGTATGTAGTATGTAGTATAGAAGTATGTAGTGTGTAGTATAGAAGTATGTAGTATAGAAGTATGTAGTATAGAAGTATGTAGTGTGTAGTATAGAAGTATGTAGTATAGAAGTATGTAGTATTGAAGTATGTAGTATAGAAGTATGTAGTGTGTAGTATAGAAGTATGTAGTATGTAGTATAAAAGTATGTAGTATAGAAGTATGTAGTACGCGGCTTCGAACACAGCCTCAGTGGTTCTTTAAAACAACGTTTACAGACTTGAGCTACAGACTGGAAATGATGAGTGACCTCCTTTCTAACTCATGCTTTTTATGTTGGGGTGGGGGGGTTGTGTGTGTGTGTGGGGGGGGGGGGGAGGCTGTGGGGGGGTCACTGTGAGTTTTTAACTTCAGTTTTTTGTAGTTTAGCTCAGTTTAACTTTTAAGTTTTTTAAGTAGGGCTGCAAGCGAAAGCCTCACAGTGGACATCAAGGAAATTACAAATGTGTCCTCCAGGTTTCCCCCCCTCACAGCCCAAACACACACACAAGAGTCTGTAGGGGCTGTAGGTGTGTGTGTGTGTGTGTGTGTGTGTGTGTGTATGTGTGGTTGGCCGTGACTGTGCACAAAAAAAAAACAAAAATAAAAGGATGAAAAAGTGAAAAAATAAGCACTTGAACTATGGCTGCAGGCAAATTCAGTAAAAAAAAAAAAAAAAAAAGACCTGACTGCTGTTTTCTTGATTCTTGTTGTATTTCGGTTGGTTTCTTATTGTGACTTTATTAACATTCATACATATTTGACAGCAAAAATAAACACAGGAGAAGTTTTTAAGGAGACTGTTTGTCATGCACAGCTTATTTTCTGCTTATTGTCACTTTTTTGGACACTAACCGCTTTGCAACCTGTTCCGACTAAAACATCCTTACACACTGTCTGCAGCACAGGACTGATCAAAGTAAAGGAAAGATGGAAGAAAGGGAGGAAGGACAGATGGAAGGAGGGAGGGATTAAAAGAGGAAGGAAGGAAGGAAGGAAGGAAAAGAGGGAGGGAGGGACGGAGGGAGGGAGGGAGGTAAAGGGGACAGGAAGGAAGGAAAAGAGGGGAGGGAGGGACGGAAGGAAAAGAAGGATAGATGGAAAGAAGTAAGGACATAAGGAAGGAAGGAAAGAAGGAAGGGAGGTAGGAATGACAGATGGAAGGAAGGAAAAGAAGGATAGATGGAAGGAAGGAAAGAAAGACAGAAGGAAGGAAGGAAGGAAGGGAGGGAGGAAGGAAGGAAGGAAGGAAGGAAGTAAAATAAGGCTAGATGGAAGGAAGGAAGAAAGTCAGAAGGAAGGGAGGAAGGAAGGAAGGAAGGAAGGAAGGAAGGAAGGAAGTAAAAGAAGGAAGCAAGGAAGGAAAAGAAGACAGGAAAGATAGATGGACCGCATGTTTGACCCCCCTGATCTACACTCATACATACTTCTCTTCTACTTCTTCTCCTTTATTCTACTTCAGCCTCTTCCCTCTCTTCCAGGTCCACTACGTGATCCTGAAGGACGAGAGCGGCGCCTCTCAGTTCTTCAGCATCGAAGTAAAAAAAAGTAAACAGCAAATATTAACTATGACATCATCTGAATCTGTCGTTCTCTGTTGATATCCAGACACGGCCTACGTCAGGATCTTCGTCACCCGACGTTCAACGACAACGCTCCGGCGTTCGCTCGGCCGGGTGTACGAGGTGAGCGTGGAGGAGGACAAGGAGGTCTGGCTTCGTGCTCATCACCGTCACCCCCGCCAACGACGAGGACGAAGGTGAGTCACGTCTGAAACAACGAGTATCATCATGAATAACCATAGACTGTATAGAAGAAACGGACGTAACATCCGTGATGTCACCCATTGGTTTGTGGACTGCTGCTCGGAAGCCAATAGTTTTCTAATCTGGGTAGAGCCATCTTGAAAGTTTCAGGTGCATGCTGGGAAAAATAAAAACACAGATTCTACTTATATGGGCATGAGGCGGGGCCATGGACAGAGTGGGGAGGTTGCTATGGTTGCCAGACTCCTTGTTTGGTCTTTTTCTCTCCTTTCCTATCTTTTCTCTCTCCTCCTCTCTCTCTCTCTCTCTCTCTAACCCACCTCTCTTACTTTCCTTTCCCCCTCCCCTCTTCCTCTCTCCTCCCTTTCTCCTTTCTCTTCCTCTTCTTTCCTCTCTCTTACCCTCCTCCTTCCCCCTTCCCCTTTTCCTTTCTTCCAGCCTCTCTCCTCTCCTCTCCTTTCCCCTCCCCTCTTCCTCTCTTCTTCCAATCCACTTCCTCTCTCCCTTTCTCCTCTCTCTTCCTCCCCCACTTCCTCTTTCCTCTCTCTTTCTCCTCTCCTCTTCTCCTCCTCTCCTCTCTCTTCCCCCTTTCCCTTTCCCTCTTTCTTCCAGCCCCTCTCCTCTCCTTTCCCCTCCCCTCTTCCTCTCGTCTTCCAATCCTCCTCCTCTCTTCCACTCTTCCTCCCCTCTCTTCTTCTCTCATTCTCTCCTCTGTCTTCCATTCCTCTCTCTCTCCTTCCCTCTTCCCCTCCTCCTCTTTCCTCTGTCTCTCCTCTCCCCTCTCTTCTTCTCTCTTCTCTGTCTTCCACTCCTCCTTTCCTCCTCCTCTTCCTTTTCCCTTTTTCTTCCAGCCTTCCAGCCAGCCTACCTTCCTTTCTCCCTCCCCTCTTCCTCTCTTCTTCCAATCCTCCTCTCTCCTCCTTTTCTCCTCTCTCTTCCTCCCCTCCTCTGTCTTCATCTACTTCCCTCTCTTCCACTCTTCTCCCCTCTCCCCCTCTCTTATACTCTCCCCCTCTCCTCTGTCTTCCTCTACTCCTCCTCTCATCTCCCTTTCTCTTCTCTCCTGCATTTCTCTCTCTCTCTCTCCACTCGTTTCCCCTTCCCTCCTCTCTTTCCTCTCCTCCTCTCTTCCTCCCTTTCTCCTCTGTCTTCCTCTACTTCCCTCTTTTCCACTCTTCTCCCCTATCCTCCTCTCTCATACTCTCCTCTCGCCTCCCTTTCTCCTCTCTCTTCCATTCCTCTCTGTCTCCTTCCTTTTCCTCCTCCTTCCTTTTCCTCTTTCTTCCAGCCCATCTCCTCTCCTTTCCTTTCTCCTCCCCTCTTCCTCTCTTCCCCAATCCTCCTTCTCCCTCCTTCCCTCCTTCCCTCCCTCTCCTCCTCTCTCCTCTCTCTTCCCCTCTCCTTTCCTTTCCCCTTCCCTCTTCCTCTCTTCTTCCACTCCTCCTCCTCCTCCTCTCTCTCTCTCCTCCTCTGTTCTTCTTCTTCTCTTGCTGTCACAGCTCGTTAGCGAGCGTTGTTTTTCTCCCTTGAGGTCGACAGTTTTGATGTTTGTCTCTTTGTTTGTGTTCGTACCCCTCGTTCCTCTTCCTCCTCCTCTTCCTCCTCTTCCTCCTCCGCTCAAAACCAATAAGTAGCAGGAGGGGGAAAAACTGAAACAACAAGAAAACAAGCATCTCTCTCTCTCTTAATGACGGCTCTGTAGCTGCTGTTGGCGTCGGCTCGAAACCTCGGGGGGGGGGGGGGGGGGGGGGGGGGGTGTCTTTTTCTTTTACTCGGCGCGTGAGTGAAGAGTGACATCTGATTATTTATTTTCTCTCTCTCTCTGTCTCTCTCTCTCTCTCTGTCCC
>JAJDFG010000782.1:0-67500 GCA_021039105.1 Scomber colias
ATAATAATTAAAGCTGCAATGAACCAGCGATGAACCAGCCCTCGTGTTTGAAAACTCCCTCCTTCTTTCCTTCCTTCCTCCATCCTTTCCTATTCTCTCCTTCTTTCCTCCCTCCCTCCTTCCACCTTCTTTCTTTCCTTCCTTCATCCTTCATTTCTCCCTCTTTTCCTTCCTTCATTCCTCCCTCCTTTCCTTCCTTCATTCCTTGCTCCCTCCTTTAATTGACTTAATTGACTTATTATGCCTTACTGTACAGATTTCCTTCAGCATGACATCATCGTTTGTCACAAGTCACTGTTACATAATAATAATAATAATTATAATAATATATAATAATAATAATAATGATAATAATGATAATAATGATGTTAGATAACACACATAGACCATGAGGACCACAGGTGTTGTTATGCCTTTTTTTAAATCTGTCCTTACTCGTGTTTGAAAACTGGAAATAACCAGCAGTCCCTTGTGTCCACTATCACAAATCTGTCCTCTGAAAACATGGAAGTGGCCTCACTCACACACACACACACACACACACACACACACACACACACACACACACACACACACACACACACACACACACACACACACACACACACACACACACACACACACACACACACACACACACCATCTGACCTGCAGTTACAACAGCTGCCGGACTGCATCTGTCACTCAAAGGTAACTAAAGGTCATGTGACGGCCGACCTGTTGTGTTGTTTGTCTTGAGGACACACACACACACACACACACACACACACACACACACACACAGCAGTAGCAGCGTGTGAGCGTGTTAGCGTGCTGACATTAGCATTGAGATCAGGTACAGTACATCGTGTTCTGTTGTTTGCCTCTCTCACAGCTGCTGTTTTAGGTTTTTTATATCTCACTCCGCTCCACTGAACACTGAACATTCACCCCAACCCCCCCCTCCTCCTCCTCTTCCTCCCCCTCCTCCCCTTCCTCCTCTTCCTCCTCCTCCTCCTCCTCCTCTGGAAGGAGCCCAAAGTTCATCGTGCTCTGATTGTCATTGTGTGTCTTCAGGGACTTCCTTCTGTCCTTCCTTCCTCACTCCCTCCTTCTTTCCTTTCCTTCTTAAGACTTCCTGTCGTCCCTCCCGGGTCAAATTGACCCCGTCTGTTTTGACTGTTCCATTCTTTCCCTTCCTTCCTCCTTTCCTTCCTTTATTCCTCCCTCCTTCCTCATTACCTTCCTTCATTCCTCCCTCCTTTCCTTCCTTCCTTCCTCCCTCCTTTCCTTCCTTCTTCCTTCTGTCCGTCCTTCCTCCTTCTTTCCTCCCTTCCTCCTTTTCTTCATTCCTCCTTCTGTCCTTCCTTCCTCCTTCTGTCCTTCCTCTTACTTTGTTCCTTCCTCCTTCTTTCCTTCCTTCCTCCCCTCCCTCCCTCCCTTACTTTATTCCTTCCTCCTTCTTCTTTCCTCCATTCCTTCTTCCTTCCTCCCTCCTTTCCTTTCCTTTCCTTTCCTTTCCTTTCCTTTCCTTCCTCCCTTCCCTCATTCCTTCATCCTTCTTTCCTCCCGTACAACAGGAGGGTTGAGACTTCTTAAAATGTTTATGGTTTCCCAGGAGGAAGTGAGGCGATACCAAGATATAAAGAGTGTTTTTACTCTCTTATCACTTTAATAGCTGTGGTGTGTGTGTGTGTGTGTGTGTGTGTGTGTGTGTGTGTGTGTGTGTGTGTGTGTGTGTGTGTGTGTGTGTGTGTGTGTCAGAGTGTTGTGGGAAATATCCACAACCACTGATTTAATATGAGATTATACAACATGTTGGGATCAAACTGATGAACTAAGCTTCATTTGTCAGCTCTTAGATTCATTGTAAAGAAACCGGTTATTTTATCTATAAATGCTTTCTCAACTGAGCTTGCAGAAAATGTAATATATCAAGTGGATTGTGGAAATAAAATGACTTTTACTGTGATAGATGAATTCACAGTTATCGCCCACTGCTACCTCTGTTACCTCTCATAGACTGTATAAAAGAAATGGACGTAACATCCGTGACGTCAACCCATTGGTTTGTGGACTGCTGCTCGGAAGCCAATAGTTTCGAATCTAGGCAGCGCCATCTTGAAAATTCCAGGTGCATGCTGGGAAAAATAAAAACACGGATTCTACTTATATGGGCATGAGGCGGAGTCATGGACGGACGTATGGGCGGGACCAACGGCGGAGCGGGGGAGGATGCGATTGGTTGCGAGGGTTGGATCTGGAGGACATTGGTCAATCAACCTGTCAATCAGGACGTAGCCACGCCCTAATGCATACCCTGCTTTATCGTCACATATAAAATCAGGGAGGCCAAAATGTCCCAAATGAACATCATACTGCATTGAAGAAGGCTTTTAAACTAGCGATTGAGACCATAAACACATTTTGAAAACGTTTACTGAGGTTTAGAAATCAAGTGAGAAGTTGGTGAATTCTCCATTGACTTGTATAGAGACGGTCGCCCCCTGGTGGCCTTTTGATAGAATGCAGCTCTAAGTTACTTCCTGGTTGGCCTCATTTCAGAGGACCAGAACTCCCCGCCTGCTACCTCTGCTGGGGCTCATTCAGGATCTGAGCTTTTAGTCCCTGAAGGAAAAGAAGGGGCATGAAGAATAAAACTCTGAGCTGCTGAAGATAAAAAATAAAAAATAAAGAGGAGAAAAATGAGGAGATGATGGATAGACTACCACTACACACACACACACACACACACACGTACGTTTACACATCCTCTGTGTTCATTTAAGCTTCCTGTCGGCCTCAAGGGTCAAATTGACCCGTCTGTTTTGACTGTTCCTTCTTCCCTTCCTTTCTCCCTTCCTTCCTTCCTTCCTTCCTTCCTTCCTCCTTTCATTCCTTCTTTATTCTTCCTTCCGTCCCTTTCCTTCCTCCCTCCCTACTTTCCTTCCTTCTTCCTCCTTTCCATCCTTCCTCCCCTCCCTCCTTTCCTCCCTTCCTTCCTCCCGTCTTCCTCCCTCCTACCTTCCTTCCTTCATCCTTTCCTTCCTTCCCTCGTTCCTTCCTCCCTCCTTTCCTTCCTTCTTCATTCATGCCTCCCTCCTTCCCTTCCTGCCTTTCTTCTTCCTCCCTCCTTCCGTCTTCCTTTCCTTCCTTCTTCCTCCCTCATTCCTCCCTCCCTCTCTCTAACTCGAGGACAACAGGAGGGTTAAGCTCCTCTACAGTAGCTTATATCCTTCACTACTACTCTTTCTTTCCTCCTTCTCCTCCCGTTATATCTCTTTATTCTTTCCCTCCATCCTTCCTTCCCCTGCCTGTGTTTCTCTCATCAGCACCAGCTTGTTCCCTTCCTTCCTTCCTTCCTTCCTTCCTCTCTTCATTTCTTCCCGCTCTCCTCTGTCCCTTCTCTCCCTCAGAGGTCCAGACGTGTGGCTGTTGGGTAGAGATAAAGGCATCAGACGGTGACTCATTATCCTGCTGCAGGACCGAGGAGGACGTGGCTCATATTTTAAGGGTCTGCTTCCTTATGGAAATATTTGAGTAAAGCCTCAAAAGGTTTCAAACTCAAACTGAGAGAGAGTCGAGAACCAGAAAACCTCGTGTTAGGGATGTTTAACGAAGGTAATCTGATTATCTGTGAGGAGATTATAGTTTATAGTCTAAGTTAGAAAGGTTTGACCCTGTCTGTTTTAACTGTTCCTTCTGTCCTTCCTTCTTTCTGTACATCCTTCCTTCCTTCCTTCTGTCCTTCCTTCATCTCTCCTTCTGTCCTTCCTTCCTTCCTTTCCTTCCTCTCTCCCTCCTTCTTTGCTTTGCTTCTCCCTCCCTCCTTCTGTCCTTCCTTCCTTCTTTTCCTTCCTCCCTCCCTCCATCCCTCCTTCACTCCTTCTTTCCTTCTTCCATCCCTCCTTCTGTCCTTCCTTCCTCTCTACCTCCTTCTTTCCTTCCTTGCTTGCTTTGCTTCTCCCTCCCTCCTTCTTTCCTTCCTTCCTTGCTTTGCTTCTCCCTCCCTCCTTCTGTCCCTTCCTTCCTTCTTTTCCTTCCTCTCTCCCTCCTTCTCTTTTTCCTCCTCCTTTCCTCCCTTCCATCTTTCTTTCCTCCCTCTCTCCTTCTTTCCTTCCTTACTCCCTCCATCCTTCTTTCCTTCCTTCCTTGCTTTGCTTCTCCCTCCCTCCTTCTGTCTTTCCTTCCTTCTTTTCCTTCCTCTCTCCCTCCTTCTCTTTTTCCTCCTCCTTTCCTCCCTTCCATCTTTCTTTCCTCCATCCCTCCTTCTTTCCTTCCTTACTCCCTCCCTCCTTCTTTCCTTCCTTCCTTGCTTTCCTTCCCTCCCTCCCTCCCTCCTCCTTCTTCTTTCCTTCTTTCCTCCCCTCTTTCCTTTCTCCTCCTTTCCTTCCTTCCTCTTTCTTTCCTCTTTCTTTACTCCTTCCTTCCTTCCTCTTTTCCTCCATCCCTCCCTCCTTTCCTTCCTCCCTTCTTTTCCTTCCTCCCTCCCTCCATCCCTCCTTCACTCCTTCTTTCCTTCTTCCATCCCTCCTTCTGTCCTTCCTTCCTCTCTACCTCCTTCTTCCTTCCTTGCTTGCTTTGCTTCTCCCTCCCTCCTTCTTTCCTTCCTTCCTTGCTTTGCTTCTCCCTCCCTCCTTCTGTCCTTCCTTCCTTCTTTTCCTTCCTCTCTCCCTCCTTCTCTTTTTCCTCCTCCTTTCCTCCCTTCCATCTTTCTTTCCTCCCTCTCTCCTTCTTTCCTTCCTTACTCCCTCCATCCTTCTTTCCTTCCTTCCTTGCTTTGCTTCTCCCTCCCTCCTTCTGTCTTTCCTTCCTTCTTTTCCTTCCTCTCTCCTCCTTCTCTTTTTCCTCCTCCTTTCCTCCCCTTCCATCTTTCTTTCCTCCATCCCTCCTTCTTTCCTTCCTTACTCCCTCCCTCCTTCTTTCCTTCCTTCCTTGCTTTCCTTCCTCCCTCCCTCCCTCCCTCCTTCTTCTTTCCTTCTTTCCTCCCTCTTTCCTTTCTCCTCCTTTCCTTCTTCCTCTTTCTTTCCTCTTTCTTTACTCCTTCCTTCCTTCCTCTTTTCCTCCATCCCTCCCTCCTTTCCTTCCTCCCTCCCCTCCCTCATTTCCTTCCTTCCTCCCTACCTCCCTTTCCTTCCTTGACTTGAGGACAACAGGAGGGTTAAAGTTTGGTTTAGTAGAGCTGTGTCATAACATGTTTTTTTTTAGCAGCTGCAGCAGAAAAGGTAAAAGATGACAGTGTGAATAGTTTATTAGGAACACCTGTGCAGTCTAATGCCGGCCAATTTGTATCACATTAAAATTGATGCTTGAATTTTGTCCACATCTGTTATCGTACTTAAGTGGGGCAAAAATATTAAGAGTACACATTCTTTTTTTGTGGACCCAGCATCAAGTTTCTGCTTTTTAATCCATTTAGAGAGAATATATTAGAGGATTATGGTAAAAAATGTCTAAGTGGTGTAACCATAAAAACTTTGTACCAAATAATTGAACGTTGCTTAAAAAACAGTAAATAGTCAATAAAACACCTTTCCTTCCTTCCCTTCCTTCCTTCCTTTCCTTCCTTCCTTCCTTCCTTCCTTCCTTCCTTCCTTCCTTCCTTCCTTCCTTCCTACCTAACACCATATCAACTAGTTTGGCATGATCTTACATCCTTCCTTCCTTCCTTCCTACCTACCTAACACCAATATCAACTAGTTTGGCATGATCTTACATCCTTCCTTCCTTCCTTCCTTCCTTCCTTCCTTCCTACCTAACACCATATCAACTAGTTTGGCATGATCTTACATCCTTCCTTCCTTCCTTCCTTTCTTCCTTCCTTCCTTCCTTCCTTCCTTCCTACTAACACCATATCAACTAGTTTGGCATGATCTTCCATCCTTTCTTCCTTCCTTCCTTCCTTCCTTCCTTCCTTCCTTCCTTCCTTCCTTCCTACCTAACACCATATCAACTAGTTTGGCATGATCTTCCTTCCTTCCGTCCTTCCTTCCTACCTACCTAACACCAATCAACTAGTTTGGCATGATCTTCCTTCCTTCCTTCCTTCCTTCCTTCCTTCCTACCTAACACCATATCAACTAGTTTGGCATGATCTTACATCCTTCCTTCCTTCCTTCCTTCCTTCCTTCCTTCCTTCCTTCCTTCCTTCCTTCCTCCCTTCCTTCCTTCCTTCCTACCTAACACCATATCAACTAGTTTGGCATGATCTTACATCCTTCCTACCTTCCTTCCTTCCTTCCTTCCTTTCCTACCTAACACCATATCAACTAGTTTGGCATGATCTTACATCCTTCCTTCCTTCCTTCCTTCCTTCCTTCCTTCCTACCTAACACCATATCAACTAGGTTTGGCATGATCTTACATCCTTCCTTCCTTCCTTCCTTCCTTCCTTCCTTCCTTCCTTCCTTCCTTCCTTCCTTCCTAACCTAACACCATATCAACTAGTTTGGCATGATCTTACATCCTTCCTTCCTTCATTCCTTCCTTCCTTCCTTCCTTCCTTCCTTCTTTCCTACCTAACACCATATCAACTAGTTTGGCATGATCTTACATCCTTCCTTCCTTCCTTCCTTCCTTCCTTCCTTCCTTCCTTCCTTCCTACCTTCCTTCCTACCTAACACCATATCAACTAGTTTGGCATGATCTTACATTATAACTTTTATATTAACCCCCCTGTTATCCTCAAGTCAAGGAAGGAAAGGAGGAAGGAAAGAAGGAAAGGAGGGAGGGAGAAAGGGAGGAAGGAAGGTAGGAGGGAGTGAGGGAGAAAGGAAGGGAGAAGGAAGGAAAGGAGGGAGGAGGAAGGAAAGGAGGAAGAAGGAAGGAAAGGAGGGAGGGAGAAAGGAAAAGAGGAAGGAAGGAAGGAAGGAAGGAAGGAAGGAAGGAAGGAAGGGAGGGAGGAAGAAGGAAGGAAAGGAGGGAGGGAGAAAGGAAGAAGGAAGGAAAGGAGGGGGGGGAAGGAAGGAAGGAAGGAAGAAGGAAGGAAAGGATGGGGGAGAAAGGAAGAAGGAAGGAAAGGAGGGAGGGCGAAAGGAAGGAAGGAAAGGAGGAGGGAGAAAGGAAGGAAGGGAGGGAAGAAGGAAGGAAAGGATAGGGGAGAAAGGAAGGAAGGGAGGAAGGAAGGAAGGAAGGAAGGAAGGAACAGTTAATCATAAACTACTGACTTTAATGGCTGCCACAGAAAATCCACATTTAAATTTAGAAGTGTTTTATTATTTTTAGCGACGTCGTGAAACACAGTTTTAAACTTCCTCTTTCTTCCTCTCGTCTTTAAACTTCACTGTCACTACAAATAAAGATGAACTTCCTGAGAGAACCTCGGAGGAAATAAAAACTAAAAACACCTCTGAGTCGCAGCTCTTAAACAGATCAAGCAGCTACAAAAAAGAAAAGAATAGAAGAAGAAAGAGAGCGAAGAAGAGGAGGAGGAAGAGGAAGAAGAGGAAGAGGGAAGAGGAGAGATGAAGCTCAGGATTTATTTTCTCCTCAAACAAACTTCACTCACTACAAACATTGTTTTCTCTCAAACAGATGAGTCGGCTTGTCTCGCTACTCTCAGGTTACACACACACACACACACACACACACACACACACACACACACACACACACACAGAACAAAAAGACGCACCACACACACACACACACAGACACACAGAAAACACACACCAGATATTACTAATGCTGCTGTCAACAAGGACGCCAGTGTCTGTGTGTGTGTGTGTGTGTGTGTGTGGTTATGTGTGTCTGTGTGTGTGTGTGTGTGACTGTGTGTGTGTGTGTGTGTGTGTGAGCGTGAGTGTGAGTGTGTGTGTGTGTGTGTGTGTTGGAACTTACTTCTTCTCGCTGCCCTTCCTTCATATTTGATCTCTGAAATGGGAAGGAACAGAAATGAGAGGAGGAAGAGAAGGGAGAGAGAGAGAGAGAGAAGAGGATGAAAGGAAGAGAGAAATGAAAGAGAATGGAAGAGGAGTTTCATCAGTGGGTGTGTGTGTGTGTGTGTGTGTGTGTGTGTTGTGTGTGTGTGTGTCAGAGATAGAGGGGAAAACAGAAACAAGAGAGGGCTAAAGGCCCGTCTAGGGAGCAAGCCGGCAGGCTGCTGATAACACACACACACACACACACACACACACACACACACTCATAAACCACACACACACACACACACACACACACACACACACACACACACACACACACAAACACACACACACACACTCGTGACAAAGCCAGTTAAGTTTCACGTCTTTTTTTGTAGCTGATTATTTACTGACTGTTTGCTTGTTGCCAGATTATCCTCATTCACTGGCACCTAAATTGACCCCATCTAGTGTGTGTGTGTGAGTGTGTGTGTGTGTGTGTGTGTGTGTGTGTGTGTGTGAGTGTGTGTGAGTGTGTGTGTGTGTGTGTGTGTGTGTGTGTGTGTGATGAGAGTGAGAGAGAGTGTGAGTGAAAAGGGGGCGGCAGGGGGGGTAATGAAAGAATGAGGCCAAATTGGTATGGGTTTTTGTACTGGTGCTTAAATCAAGGTGTGTGTGTGTGTGTGTGTGTGTGTGTGTGAGTGTGTGTGTGTGTGTGTGTGTGTGTGTGTGTGTGTGTATGTGTGTGTGTCGTTCGGGGAGTGAGAGACATTTTGCTTTTCCAATCTGAGACCGACAACAAGAACAAAAACAAATTGCCCTGTCAACGCAAATTGTTCTGTCAACTTCACCGGGACACTGCGGAGCGAGCACACACACACACACACACACACACACACACACACACACACACACACACACACAGACACACACACACACACACATTCACACACACGCTCACCACACATGAATAGCAATTATTGGGTCACACACACACACACACACACATAACAACACACCATCAATACCTCCCGCCAGCTCACCCCCCCCCCCCCCCGCCCCCCCCGAAGGTAATTGGATTTAAAATTAGAAAAAGCCAACAAATTGATTATTGAGGCCATTAGCCGGGTTTGCTGTGAGCTGATTGGCTGCGCTCCTCTGCGGGGGGGGTGGGGGGGGGGGGGGGGTCTTGATAGCGGAGCAGGAAGCTGTATGAGAGCGAGCGGCAGCGTCACACGCCGGTGGGCTAATCCATACGGTTAGAAAGACCCGATAAAAAGAGACTGAGAACTCTCTCTATCTGGAAGGTGTGTAAGACCCTCCTCAGTGTGTGTGTGTGTGTGTGTGTGTGTGTGTGTGTGTGTGTGTGTGTGTGTGTGTGTGGTGTGTGTGTGTGTTAGTACATATTTTGACCAGCAGGATTCCTCCTTCCTTCCTTCTTTCCTCCCTCCCACCTTCCTTCTTTCCTCCCTTCCTTCCTTCTTTCCTCCCTCCCTCCCTCCTACCTTCCTTCTTTCCTCCCTCCTACCTACCTCCCTCCCTCCTTTCTTCCTTCTTTCCTCCCTCCCTCCTACCTTTCTTACTCCTTCCTTCCTTCCTTCCGTTCATTCCTCCTTTCCTTTCCTTTCATTTCCTTCCCTCCCTTCCTTCCTCCCTCCATCCTTCCTTCCTTCTCCTTCCTCCCTCCACCTTCTTCTCCATTCCTCCCTTCCTTCCTCCTACCTTTCTTCCTTCTTTCCTCCCTCCCTCCTACCTTCCTTCTTTCCTCCCTCCCTCTACCTTCCTTCCTTCTTTCCTCCATCCTTCCTTCCTTCTTTCCTCCCTCCCTCCTAACCTTTTTAGCAAACTGAATTCCAACTTATTACCACATATTTTAACATTTAGTGTCTAATTAAATCACTTTTCTTCATCATTTTTATAATATATTTGATCTCACACACAGCAGCAGATGTTAAGAATGATGACATCATAATTAACATAAAGCGATGACATCATCATCATCATCATTCATTCAGGTATTTAAGTCTCATTGTAGTTGTTTTTTAAAGCTTTTCTTTTCACCAAAAAAAAAATCCTGTTCAATTTTACATACTGTTCTGGTCAAGTTTTAACATTTAAAAGCTTGTAAAAACATCCCAAATGTCTTTTATTTTGAAATTTGATGATATATCATAAACATAAAGCGATGACATCATTCATGTCTTAATCTTATTGTAGTTGTAGTTGTTTTTTAAAGTTTTTTCTTCTCACCAGAAAATACATTAAGTTTTACATACTGTTCAGAATCTAATTTGACCTGTTTTGACATTTAACAGCTTGTAAAAACACCACAAATGTCTTTTATTTTGAAATTTGATGACTTTTCCTGTAGTGGCCCAAAATGCACCAAAATGAAAATATATTAAAATGTTATATTTGTGTATAGAAGCTACAAATGTTTGTCCATTGAAGCTGTTCTGGGTGCATACATACTCTCACATTTGAACAGCTGTAAATACACCACACGTATTTTATTCTGAAATTTGAAAAGTCATACGATCAAAAGATAGAAGTGACTTTAAAAAAGGTGAAAATAAATTCCGACATACAATTGTATTGATTGATTGATTTGTCCCATGAAATCTTGGGAGTTTCTGCATTAACCCTTTCATACTGTTCAGGGTCTAATTTGACCCATTTTGACATTTAATGGCTGTAAAAACACCCTAAATGTTCTTTTATTTTGAAATTTGATGACTTTTCCTGTAGTGGCCCAAAATGCACCAAAATGAAAATATATTAAAATGTTATATTTGTCCATTGAAGCTGTTCTGGGTACATACATACTCTCACATTTGACCAGTTTTGACATTTAACAGCTTGTAAAAACACCACAAATGTTCTTTTATTTTGAAATTGGATGACTTGTCCCAAAATTGGCCCAAAATGCATTAAAAAAAAGTTTATTTGTTTTGTGCTCCAATACGACTGAGATCACTAGTTCATAATAAATTAGATCAGGGGTGTCAAACCATGCGGCCCGTGGGCCAGAACCGGCCCGCCGAGGAGTCCAATCCGGCCCACTTTCCTTCCTGCCTTTTCTTCCTTCTATCTGTCTTTCACTCCTTCCTTACTTTCGTCTGTCCTTCCTCCCTTCCTTCCTTCCTTTCTTTCATCTTTCCTTACTGTCTTCTCTCCTCTTCCTTCCATCCTTCCATCTTTCCTTCCTTCCTACCTTCCTTCGATCCTCCCTTTCTTCCTTCCGTCTTTTCATCCTGTCTTCTCTTCCATCCTTCCATCTGTCTTTCCTTACTTCCATCTGTCTTTCCTCCCTTCCTTCCTTCAATCTTTCCTTACTGTCTTCTCTCCTCTTCCTTCTATCCTTCTTTCTTTTCATCCTGACTTCTCTTCCTTGCTTCCATCTGTCTTTCCTTCCTTCCTTCCTTCCTTCCTTCCTTCCTTCCTTCCTTCCTTCCTTCCTTCCTTCCTTCCTTCCTTCCGTCTGTCTTTCCTTCCTTCCTTCCGGCCCACATAAGATCAAATTGGGCTGTATGTGGCCCTTGAATGTAGATGAGTTTGACTCCTCTGAATTAGATCCTTTTATGATGAACCCAACACTAACTCACAAAAAAAAAAAAAAATGTGGCTGAAGGAAATGTTCAAGAAAGAAAAGAGAACCATGAGCCATCTTTAGGTTTGTATGTCTAATGAGATCAGATATTTACCAAAGTACTGTTTCAGCCTGATTGTAATGTAACGCTGATTATAACAACGCTCCTTTTTTTGGTGGGGAAAAAAATCCTTTCTGAACATATTAATCAAGAAGAAAAAGAAGAGAAGTGAGTTCTCCTCCTTGAAGCCCTTCATCTCATAAAAAGTGAAATAATACTTCCATTAAAGCAGAACGTAAATCCCACATTCTCTCTCTCTGTCTCTCTCTCTCTCTCTCTCTCTCTCTCTCTCTCTCTATGTCTCTCTCTCTCTCTCCTTCTTCCCTTCCTTCCTTCCTTCCTTCCTCCATCCTTTCCTTCCTTCCTTCCTCCCTCCCTCCCTCTCTCCCTCCTCCTTTCCTTCATTCCTTCCTTCCTCCTCTTTTCCTCCCTCCTTTCCTTCCTTCGTTCCTTCTTCCTTCCTTCCTCCTTTCCTTTCCTCCTTTATTTCTTTTCCTCTCTATTTACCTTCATCTTGTTATTATTGTCTTCATTTTCTCTGTCTCTCTCTCTCTCTCTCTCTATCTCTCTCTCTTTCTTTCTCTCTCTCTCTCTGTCTGTCTATCCCTCTCTCTCGCTCTCTCTCTCTCTGTCTCTCTCTGACTCTCTCTCTCTCTCTCTCTCTCTCTCTCTCTCTCTTTCTCCCTCTCTCTGTCTCCCTCTCTCTCTCTCTCTCTCTCTGTCTCTCTCCCTCTCTCTCTCTCTGAAACCATCAAAATTATTTCCTCTGACAGTTAGCGGTTTTCAGACTCTCTCTCTCTCTCTCTCTCTCTCTCTCTCTCTCTCTCTCTCTCTCTGAAACCATCAAAATTATTTCCTCGACAGTTAGCGGTTTTCAGACAGTCTCTCTCTCTCATCATCAGTGACAGCAGCAGTAATATCTCCTCCCTGCTTAAACAGATTAAAGAGTAGAGAGTCTAGAAGTATCAGCAGACTGGAAGAAACTCACTCGCCTTGCTACAAACAACCAATAATATAAAGTACTTTACCGTAATGAATGTATTAGTAGTTTACCATAATGAATGTATTAGTAGTTTACCGTAATGAATGTATTAGTAGTTTACCGTAATGAATGTATTAGTAGTTTACCGTAATGAATGTAATATTAGTAGTTTACCGTAATGAATGTATTATTAGTAGTTTACCGTAATGATTGTAATATCAGTAGTTTACCGTAATGAATGTAATATTAGTAGTTTACCGTAATGAATGTATTAGCAGTTTACCGTAATGAATGTAATATTAGTAGTTAACCGTAATGAATGTAATATTAGTAGTTTACCATAATGAATGTAATATTAGTAGTTTACCGTAATGAATGTATTAGTAGTTTACCGTAATGAATGTAATATTAGTAGTTTACCGTAATGAATGTAATATTAGTTGTTTACCGTAATGAATGTAATATTAGTAGTTTACCGTAATGAATGTAATATTAGTAGTTTACCGTAATGAATGTATTAGCAGTTTACCATAATGAATGTAATATTAGTAGTTTACCGTAGTGAATGTAATATTAGTAGTTTACCGTAATGAATGTAATATTAGTTGTTTACCGTAATGAATGTAATATTAGTAGTTTACCGTAATGAATGTAATATTAGTAGTTTAAACCGTAATGAATGTATTAGCAGTTTACCGTAATGAATGTAATATTAGTAGTTTACCGTAATGAATGTAATATTAGTAGTGTACCGTAATGAATGTATTAGCAGTTTCCCGTAATGAATGTAATATTAGTAGTTTACTGTAATGAATGTAATAGTAGCAGTTTACCGTAATGAACGTAGTATCAGTAGTTTACAGTAATGAACATAATATTAGTAATTTACCGTAATGACTGTAATATTAGTAGTTTACCATAATGAATGTAATATTAGTACTTTATCGTAATGATTGTAATATTAGTAGTTTACTGTAATGAATATAATATTAGTAGTTTACCGTAATGAATATAATATTAGTAGTTTACCGTAATGAATGTAATATTAGTAGTTTACCATAATGAATGTAATATTAGTAGTTTACCATAATGAACGTAATATTAGTAGTTTACCGTAATGATTGTAATATTAGCAGTTTACCGTAATGACTGTAATATTAGTAGTTTACCATAAAGAATGTAATATTAGTAGTTTACCGTAATGAATGTAGTATTAGTAGTTTACCGTAATGAATGTATTATTAGTAGTTTACCATAATGAATGTAATATTAGTAGTTTACCGTAATGAATGTAATATTAGTAGTTTACCGTAATGCATGTAATATTAGTAGTTTACCGTAATGAATGTAATATTAGTAGTTTACCGTAATGAATATAATATTTGTAGTTTACCGTAATGAATGTAATATTAATAGTTTCCCGTAATGAATGTAATATTAGTAGTTTACCGTAATTAATGTAATATTAGTAGTTTACATAACCGTAATGAATGTAATATTAGTAGTTTACCGTAATGAATGTAATATCAGTAGTTTACCATAATGAATGTAAAATTAGTAGTTTACCGTAATGACTGTAAAATTAGTAGTTTACCGTAATGAATGTAGTATTAGTAGTTTACCGTAATGAATGTAATATTAGTAGTTTACCGTAATGAATGTAATATTAGTAGTTTACCGTAATGAATGTAATATGAGTAGTTTACCGTAATGAGTGTATTAGTAGTTTACCGTAATGAATGTAATATTAGTAGTTTACCATAATGAATGTAATATTAGTAGTTTACCGTAATGAATGTAATATTAGTAGTTTACCATAATGAATGTAATATTAGTAGTTTACCATAATGAATGTATTAGTAGTTTACCATAATGAATGTATTAGTAGTTTACCGTAATGAATGTAATATTAGTAGTTTACCATAATGAATGTAATATTAGTAGTTTACTATAATGACTGTAATATTAGTTTACCGTAATGAATGTAATATTAGTAGTTTACCGTAATGAATGTAATATTAGTAGTTTACCGTAATGAATGTAATATTAGTAGTTTACCGTAATGAATGTAATATTAGTAGTTTATATTAGTTAACCTCTTCCACTAGAACCTGTTCTTGCAGCTTTCTGCTCGTCCAAACTCTCCATTAAGACAAAACACCCTCATTTAAATACTGCTGAAAATGAAGCTTGTGTCCTCTGAAGGACGCAGTGGAGTCACTCAGGTTACCCATCAGCCATCTGTGCAGACGCCAGGAGTCAGTGGTCACTTTTGTTTTTTTTTGCTAAACATGACGTCTGGACACGAACCAACGTGAAGTCAACGACCATCTGGAAGGAATTAGTAGATAAATGTCAACCTGTGAGTACAGAGAGAGAGGAGAGGAGGAGCTGCTGTCTGATGGGTCAGACCACAAAAACTATCTTGATCTTGATATTCATCCTTCCTCCTTCATTCCTTTCCTCCCTTCCTTCCTTCCTTCTTCCCTTACTTCTTTCCTTCCTTCCATCCTTCCTCAAAGACAGAGAAGTACTGAGCCGTTAAACTCTCAATCAACTCACATACCCCCAAAAAAAGAATAAGTTTCCTTTCTTCCTTCCTTTCCTCCCTCTCCTTCATCCCTTCCTTCTTTCCTTCCTTCCATCTGTCCTTCCTTCTTCTCTCCCTCCTTCTCTCCTTCCCTCCTTTCCTTTCCTCCCTCTTTTCATCCCTTCCTTCCTCCTTCTTTCCTTCCCTCCTTCCTTCTTTCCTTCCTTCCTTTTTCCCTTTCTACCTCCCTCCTACCTTCCTTCGTTCCTTCTTTCCTTTCCTTTCTTACCTTTCTTCCTTCTTTCCTTTCCTCCCTTCCTTCCTCCTCATTTCTTCCTCCTCCTTCCTTCCTCCCTCCCTCCTTCCCTTCCTTCTTTCTCCCTTCCATCCTTCCTTCCTCCCTTCCTCTTTCCCGTTCTACCTCCCTCCCTCCTTCCTTCCTTCTTTCCTCCACTCCCTCCTATCTTCTTTCTTTCCTCCTTTCGTTTCCTTCCTTTCCTATGTCCTTTCCTCCCTTCCTTCCTGCTTCCTTCCTCCCTCCCTCCTTTCCTTTCCTTCCTCAGAGACAGTACTACTGAGCCGTTAAACTCTCAATCATCTCATATCACAAACTAAATAACCATAAAAAACTTTGAAGTGTTTCCTCTGGAGGACGCAACAGTTTAAAAAACAATAAACTTCACTCTCATTATTTCATCAGCTGTTTGTTTCTCTGAGCTCAGACTCACACAGCGGGAGGTCGGGAAGGTTTGCGGAGAGGAAAACAATAACCCACAACCGTTAACGTTTCATATCGA
The DNA here is from genome assembly GCA_021039105.1 of Scomber colias. Taxonomy (NCBI): domain Eukaryota; kingdom Metazoa; phylum Chordata; class Actinopteri; order Scombriformes; family Scombridae; genus Scomber; species Scomber colias. The sequence continues at coordinate 15,801 of JAJDFG010000782.1, forward strand.
TTTGTTTCTCTCGGATAATTTGGGGATCCATTTTAATCTGCTTGTGACCGGCCTCGGGGGAAATAACAAATTATAAAGCACTTCTCTCTCACACACTCTGACTTCACTGAGTTCCCCCTCGGTATCATTTAGTGCTGAGGCGCGGCGATATTACAACAGGAAGGAGAAGTTATGATTTAGTTGGATTATAACAACTTTATAAAATACAGCGCAGGTCTTTTATGACCCGAACAAGTGACGAATAATTCAGTAAAACTCACTTTTATTCTGACTTACTCTCACTTTCCATTTAGTTTAGTTTATTTGGATCCCCATTAGCTGTTACCCCAGGCAACAGCTACTCTTCCTAGGGTCCATTATCAGTCAAGCTTTCTTAACCTTCCTGTCGTCCTCCCGGGTCAAATTGACCCCATCTGTTTTGACTGTTCCTTCCTTCCTCCCTACCTTCCTTCCTTCCTTCCTTCCTTCCTCCATCCCCCTTTATTCCTTCCTTCTGTCCTTGCTCCTTTCCCCTTCCTTCCTTCCTTCCGACCATCTATCCTTCCTCCCTCCCTCCTTCTTTCCTTCCCTCCTTTCCTTCCTCCATCCCTCCTTCCTTCCGTCTGTCCTTCCTTCCTCCTTCTTTCCTTCCCTCATTCCTTTCTTCCTTCCTTCTTCTTCCTCCATCCCTCCTTCTCTCTTTCTTTCTTCCCCCCTACCTTCCTCCCTTCCTTCTTTCCTCCCTCCCTCCTTCTCTCTTTCTTTCCTCCCCCCTACCTTCCTCCCTTCCTTCTTTCCTCTGTCCTTTCTTCCTTCCTTCTTCCCTTCCTTCTTTCCTCCCTCCCTCCTTCTCTCTTTCTTTCCTCACACCTTACTTTTCTCCCTTCCTTCCTTCCTCTGTCCTTCTTTCCTTCATTCCTCCCTTCCTCTTTCCCTTTCTACCTCCCTCCATCCTTCCTTCTTTCCTCCCTTCTTTCCTTCCTCCTTCTCTCCTTCTCTCTTTCTTTCCTCCCCCTACCTTCCTCAGAGACAGAGCAGCTCATATAAAACACAAAACAACCATAAAAACTTTGAAGCCTTTCCTCTGGAGGACGCAACAGTTTAAAATGATGATGATTTAGTTGGATTATAACAACTTTATAAAATACAGCGCAGGTCTTTTATGACCCGAAGAAGTGACGAGTAATTCCAGTGTTTCTATTCTGACTTATTCTAACTTTCCATTTAGTTTAGTTTATTTGGATCCCCATTAGCCGTTACCCAGGCAACAGCTACTCTTCCTAGGGTCCATTCACAGTCAAGGTTTCTTAAGCTTCCTGTCGTCTTCCCGGGTCAAATTGACCCCCGTCTGTTTTGACTGTTCCTTCTTTCCTCCCTACCTTCCTTCCTTCCTTCCTTCCTTCTTTCCTCCCTCCCTTCCTTCCTCCCTCCCTTCCTTCCTTCCTTCCTTCTTTACGTCTTTCCTTCCTTCCTTTCTCCCTCCCTTCCTTCTTTCTTTCCTCTTTCCCTTCCTTCCTCCTCCATTCCTTCCTTATTTCCTTCCCCTGTCCTTCTTTCCTCTTTTCCTCATCCCTCCTTCCTTCTTTCCTCCCTTCCTTCCTTCTGTCTTTCCTTCCTTTCTCCCTTCCTCCCTCCTTCCTTCTTTCCTCCCTTCCTTCCTCCTTCCTTCCTTCCTCCCTCCCTTCCTTCCTTCCTTTCTTCCTTACGTCTTTCCTTCCTTTCTCTCTTCCTTCTTTCTTTCCTCTTTCCCTTTCTACCTCCCTCATTCCTTCCTTATTTCCTTCCCCTTCCTTCTTTCCTCTTTTCCTTCATCCCTCCTTCCTTCTGTCTTTCCTTCCTTTCTCCCTTCCTCCCTCCTTCCTTCTTTCCTTCCTTCCTTCCTTCTTTCTTTCCCTCTTCCTTCCTCCCTCTCTCCTTTCTCTCTTTCTGACTTCACTGAGTTCCCCCTCGGTATCATTAGTGCTGAGGCGGCGATATTATAAACAGGAAGGAGAAGTTATGATTAGTTGGATTATAACAACTTTATAAAATACAGCGCAGGTCTTTTATGACCCGAAGACGTGACGAGTAACTTCTATTCTCACTTATTCTCACTTTCCATTTAGTTTAGTTTATTTGGATCCCCATTAGCTGTTACCCAGGCAACAGCTACCTTTCCTAGGGTCCATTCACAGTCAAGCTTTCTTAATCTTCCTGTCGTCCTCCCGGGTCAAATTGACCCCGTCTGTTGTTGACTGTTCCTTCGTTCTTCCTTCCTTCCTCCTTCTTTCCTTCCTTCCACCCTTCCTCTTTCTACCTCCCTCCCTACTTCCTTCTTCCTCCTTTCCATCCTTCCTTATTTCCTTCCCCTTCCTTCTTTCCTCTTTTCCTTTCTCCCTTCCTTCTTTCTTTCCTCTTTCCCTTCCTTCCTCCTCCATTCCTTCCTTATTTTCCTTCCCCTTCCTTCTTTCCTCTTTTCCTTCATCCCTCCTTCCTTCTTTCCTCCTTCCTTCCTCCTTCTTTCCTTCCTTCCACCCTTCCTCTTTCTACCCTCCCTCCCTACTTCCTTCTTCCTCCTTTCATCCTTCCATATTTCCTTCCCCTTCCTTCTTTCCTCTTTTCCTTTCTCCCTTCCTTCCTTCCTTCCTTCCTTCCTCCCTCCCTTCCTTCCTTCCTTCCTTCCTTACGTCTTTCCTTCCTTTCTCCCTTCCTTCTTTCTTTCTTTCCTCTTTCCCTTCCTTCCTCCTCCATTCCTTCCTTATTTCCTTCCCCTTCCTTCTTTCCTCTTTTCCTTCATCCCTCCTTCCTTCTTTCCTCCCTTCCTTCCTTCTGTCTTTCCTTCCTTTCTCCCCTTCCTCCCTCCTTCCTTCTTTCCTCCATTCCTTCCTTCCTTCCTTCTTTCTTTCCCTCTTCCTTCCTCCCTCTCTCCTTTCTCTCTTTCTGACTTCACTGAGTTCCCCCTTGGTATCATTTAGTGCTGAGCGGCGATATTATAAACAGGAAGGAGAAGTTATGATTTAGTTGGATTATAACAACTTTATAAAATACAGCGCGGGGTCTTTTATGACCCGAAGAAGTGACGAGTAACTTCTATTCTCACTTATTCTCACTTTCCATTTAGTTTAGTTTATTTGGATCCCCATTAGCTGTTACCAAGGCAACAGCTACTCTTCCTAGGGTCCATTCACAGTCAAGGTTTCTTAACCTTCCTGTCGTCCTCCCGGGTCAAATTGACCCCGTCTGTTTTGACTGTTCCTTCTTTCCTCCCTACCTTCCTTCCTTCCTTCCTTCCTTCCTTCCTTCCTTCCTCCATCCCCCTTTATTCCTTCCTTCTGTCCTTGCTCCTTTCCCCTTCCTTCCTTCCTTCCTCTGTCCTTCTTTCCTTCCTTCCTCTTTCTACCTCCATCCCTACTTCCTTCTTTCCATCCTTCCTTCTTCCCTCCCTTCCTTCCTTCTTCCCTCCCTCCCTTCCTTCCTTCCTTCCTTCTTTCTTTCCTCTGTCCTTCCTTCCTCCCTTCCACTTTCCCTTTCTACCTCCCTCCCGCCTTCCTTCCGTCTGTCCTTCCTTCCTTCTGTCTGTCCTTCCTCTTTCCTCCCTGTCTCCTTCTCTCTTTCTTTCCTCCCCCCTACCTTCCTCCCTTCCTTCTTGCCTCCATCCTTTCCTTTCTACCTCCTTCCTTCCTTCTTTCTTTCCTTTCCTCCCTTCCCTCCTCCCTCCATCCCTCCGTCTTTCCTTCCCTCATTCCTTTCTTCCTTCTTTCCTCCCTCTCTCCTTCTCTCTTTCTTTCCTCCGCTCTACCTTCCTCCCTACCTTATTTCCTCCTTCCTTCTTTCCTCCCTCCCTCCTACCTTCCTTCCTTCTTTCCTATCCTTTCCTCCCCTTCCTTCCTTTTGTTTTAGGTATAAACAGATCAAACTTGTACATTTGCATTTATAAAAAAAAAAAAATGTATCAGCTGCACAGAGATTAAAATGTGATGCATTATATTTCTAGTTGTGTGTACTGTGGGTCACATCAGGATTACATCTGCCAAAATAAATATGTATATGGTGTTTTAACATTTCTCTAATATTTAAAAAAATGGGTCAAATTTGATCCTGAACAATATATAAAAAGCTTCAAGTGATCATTTTAAACCCAAACCGTGATCATGTGCTAATCCTAAACCAGCCTGAACCTAACCAGATTATCTAACAGATTTATAAAACACTGATATTAGGAAACACACAGAGAGCTATGTGGTATTTTATTGTGGAGGGTTAGGGTTGGGGATGAGCTGGTACACGAGAGCTATGTGGTATTTTATTGTGGCGGGTCAGGGTTGGGGATGAGCTGCTACAGAGAGCTATGTGGTATTTTATTTTGGAGGGTTAGGGTTGGGGATGAGCTGGTACAGAGAGCTATGTGGTATTTTATTGTGGAGGGTTAGGGTTAGAGATGAGCTGGTACAGAGAGCTATGTGGTATTTTATTGTGGAGGGTTAGGGTTAGAGATGAGCTGGTACAGAGAGCTATGTGGTATTTTATTGTGGAGGGTTAGGGTTAGAGATGAGCTGGTACAGAGAGCTATGTGGTATTTTATTTTGGAGGGTTAGGGTTAGAGATGAGCTGGTACAGAGAGCTATGTGGTATTTTATTGTGGAGGGTTAGGGTTAGGGATGAGCTGGTACAGAGAGCTATGTGGTATTTTATTGTGGCGGGTCAGGTTTGGGGATGAGCTGGTACAGAGAGCTATGTGGTATTTTATTGTGGCGGGTTAGGGTTGGGGATGAGCTGGTACAGAGAGCTATGTGGTATTTTATTGTGGCGGGTTAGGGTTGGGGATGAGCTATCACAGAGAGCTATGTGGTATTTTATTGTGGAGGGTTAGGGTTGGGGATGAGCTATCACAGAGAGATATGTGGTATTTTATTGTGGCGGGTCAGGGTTGGGGATGAGCTGGTACAGAGAGCTATGTGGTATTTTATTTTGGAGGGTTAGGGTTAGAGATGAGCTGGTACAGAGAGCTATGTGGTATTTTATTTTGGAGGGTTAGGGTTAGGGATGAGCTGGTACAGAGAGCTATGTGGTATTTTATTTTGGAGGGTTAGGGTTAGAGATGAGCTGGTACAGAGAGATATGTGGTATTTTATTTTGGAGGGTTAGGGTTAGGGATGAGCTGGTACAGAGAGCTATGTGGTATTTTATTGTGGCGGGTTAGGGTTAGGGATGAGCTGTTACAGAGAGATATGTGGTATTTTAATTGTGGCGGGTCAGGGTTGGGGATGAGCTGGTACAGAGAGCTATGTGTTATTTTATTTTGGAGGGTTAGGGTTAGGGATGAGCTGGTACAGAGAGCTGTGTGGTATTTTATTTGTGGCGGGTCAGGGTTAGGGATGAGCTGGTACAGAGAGCTATGTGGTATTTTATTGTGGAGGGTTAGGGTTAGAGATGAGCTGGTACATAGAGCTATGTGGTATTTTATTTTGGAGGGTTAGGGTTAGAGATGAGCTGGTACAGAGAGCTATGTGGTATTTTATTGTGGAGGGTTAGGGTTAGAGATGAGCTGGTACATAGAGCTATGTGGTATTTTATTTTGGAGGGTTAGGGTTAGAGATGAGCTGGTACAGAGAGCTATGTGGTATTTTATTGTGGAGGGTTAGGGTTAGGGATGAGCTGGTACAGAGAGCTATGTGGTATTTTTATTGTGGAGGGTTAGGGTTAGAGATGAGCTGGTACATAGAGCTATGTGGTATTTTATTTTGGAGGGTTAGGGTTAGAGATGAGCTGGTACAGAGAGCTATGTGGTATTTTATTGTGGAGGGTTAGGGTTAGGGATGAGCTGGTACAGAGAGCTATGTGGTATTTTATTGTGGCGGGTCAGGGTTGGGGATGAGCTGGTACAGAGAGCTATGTGGTATTTTATTGTGGCGGGTCAGGGTTGGGGATGTGTTCTGTGGTTTCAATGCAGAAATTAATCATGTTTGAAGTGTTTAACCTTCCTGTCGTTAAACTGACCCCTCGGTCTCTTTTGACTGTTCCTTCTTTCCTTCCTCCCTCCCTCTTCCTCCTTCCTTTAATTTTTCCTTCATTCTTTCTTTGCTTCCTCCTCCTTCCATACTTCTTTCCTCACTTTCCTTCCTTCCTACTCTCTTTACTTCCTTCCTCTATTCCTCCCTCCCTCTCTCCCTCCTTCCCTTCCTTTCTTCTCTCCTTACTTCCTTCCTCTATTCCTCCATTCCTCCCTCCTTGCGTCCTTCCTTCCACCTTTCCGTCCTCCCTTCTTTCCTCACTTCCTTCCTTCTCTCCTTCCTTCCTTACTTCCTATTTTCCTCCCTCCCTCCCTCCTTTCCTTCCTTCTCTCCTTACTTCCTTCATCTTTTCCTCCTTCCCTCCCTTCCTCCTTCCTTCCTTCCACCTTTCCTTCCTTCCTCCCTCCCTCCCTCCTTCCCCCTTCTTCTTTCCTCACTTCCTTCTTTCCTTCTCACCTTACTCCCTTCCTCTTTTCCTCCCTCCGTCCTAGTGACTCACAAACTGTAGCAGCTGTTAAAATATTCAGCGTGCTGCTGGAAGGTGAACTCTGCTGACAAAACGGCAGCGATAACGTTGTTAACTTTATGTCATCCAACCCGTCAGACAGCAGCGTATGTGTTCAGACAAACGCATGCTCACTGCCTTTTTTTTCTCTTTCTTTCTTACTCTTGTCTTTTCTTTTTTTTCTTTTTTATATCCAGCTGCTGTTTGACTGACAGGCCTGAGATGAAGGTCAGGACACTCAGATACCTGTAACGATCAGCTGTCATCATCTCACAGTGATCGGTGGTTTGTATGGCACATGGGCTGCCTGATAATGCCCTGTGTGTGTGTGTGTGTGTGTGTGTGTGTGTGTGTGTGTGTGTGTGTGTGTGTGTGTGTGAGGTGTTAAAACAACTCAGTGATGGTACGCAGCTCTTTTTTCACGCTGTCATGGCAGCTGTTGGCGGTCGTCGTGCAAACGCAGCAGTTACAGTCACAGAAGGACTTAAAGGAAAAAGTATGCGCTTTTATAACCTCGCCCTACTGTTGTCCTCGAGTCAAGGAAGGAAGGGAGGAAGGAAAGGAGGAAGGAAGGGAGGAAATAAGGAAGGATGGAAGGGAGGAAGGAGGAAGGAAGGAAGGGAGGAAGAAATAACGAAGGGAGGAAGGAAAGGAAATATCGGGGGAAGGAAAGAAGGAGGGAGGGAGGAAGGAAGGACAGAAGGAAGGAAGAACGAAGGAAGGGAGGGAGGAAGGAAGGGGGGAAAGGAAAGAAGGAAGGACGGAGAAAAATAAGGAAGGAAGGAAGTTATGAGGGAGGGAGGCAGGGAAGGAGGAAAAATGGAAGGGAGGAAGGAAGGAAAGAAGGACAGAGAAAAGAAGGAGGAGAGGAGAAAGAAAGAGAGAAGGAAAGAGGGAAGGAAAGAAGGAGGGAAGGAAGGAGGAAGGACAGAATGAAGGAAGAAAGGGGGATGGAGGAAGGAAGGAAGGGAGGAAGGAAAGGAAATAAGGAGGGAAGGAAAGAAGGAGTGAGTGAGGAAGGAAGGACAGAAGGAAGAAAGAAGGAAGGAAGGGAGGGAGGAAGGAAGGGGGGAAAGGAAAGAAGGAAGGACGGAAGGACGGAGAAAATAAGGAAGGAAGGAAGGTATGAGGGAGGGAGACAGAGAGAGGGAGGGAGGAAAAATGGAAGGGAGGAAAGAAGGAAAGAAAGAAGGACAGAGAGAAAGACGGAGGGGAGGAAAGAAAGAGAGAAGGAAAGAGGGAAGGAAAGAAGGAGGGATGGAGGAAGGAAGGACATAAGGAAGGAAGAAAGGGGGATGGAGGAAGGAAAGAAGGAGGGAGAGAAAGAGAGAGGGAGGAAAGAAAGAGAGAAGGAGGGAGGGAGGAAGGACAGATGGAAGGAAGGAAGGAAGGAAGGAAGGAAGGAAGGAAGGAAGGAAGGAAGGAAGGAAACAGCTCTCCAATGTTAAATCATGTCACATCTGACCCTGAACAGTATGTCAGGGCTATTTCTGTCTCTGCAAAACACCAAAACCTTTCAAAGTCACAAAAAAGTACAAAAACTAAATCATTATAGCATTACATCCAGCTCTGAGGGGGTCATCATCATCATCATCATCATCATCATCATCATCATCCTCCCGACCCGACCTCACCTCCTGCCTCCTGCCTCCTGCCTCGCCTGCCTCACCACAGACCCTGATGGTGTGAACTTCTAATTGCCGTCTTGTTACAAAGAGGATTACAGGGGGGACGAGACTAAGATTATACTGGACATTATGGCAGAGGGGAGGGATGGAGGGATGGAGGGATGGAGGGGATGGAGGGATGGGAGGGATGGAGGGATGGAGGGATAAAGAAAACAGAGAGCTGCCAGGGAGCTTAATTTGTTCTGTAGCTCCTTGCATCCATGAACATGTTATAAATCCCACTAATGAGGGAAGACACAAACATGAGAAGCAGAGAAGAAGAAAAAAAGAGAAGAAAACGGCACACATGAGGGAATAAAGGAAGGAGAAAAGAGAAGAGGAGGAGAAGGAGGAGAGAAGATGAGAGGTTTTAAGGACTGGAAGAAGAAGATAAGAAGAAAAAAGGGAATGATAGGAAGGAGGAAAGGAAGAAGGAAGGAAAAGGACTTTTTATGTCCAATAAACAAAAGGTGCTTAAAAATAACTGCTACCTTTCTTCCTTCCCTTCCTCCCTTTCTTCCTTCCCTCCTTCATTCCTCCTTTCCTTCTTTCTTCATTCCTTCCTCCATTCCTTTCCTTCCTTTCTTCCTCCCTACCTTCTGTCCTTCCTTCCTTCTTTCTTCTGTCCTTCTTTCCTTCCTTCCTCCCTTCCTTTCCCTTCTTTGTTCCCTTCCTTGCTCCCTTCATTCTCTCCTCTGTCTTTCTTTCCTTCCTTCCTCCTTTCCTTTCCTCCCTTTCTTTTTTCCTCCTATCAATCCATCCATCCATCCATCCATCCTACCTTCCTTCCTTCTTCCTCCCTTCCTTCCTTCCTTCCAACTTTCCTACCTTCCTTCCAGCTTTCCTTCCTTCCTTCTTCTTCCCTTCCATCATTCCTTCCTTCGTCCTCCCTCCTATCCTCTGTCTTTCTTTCCTTCCTTCCTCCCTTTCTTTTCCTCCCTTTCTTTTATCCTCCCATCCTTCCATCCATCCATCCATCCTACTTTCCTTCCTTCTTCCTCCCTTCCTTCCTTCCAACTTTCCTACCTTCCTTCCAGCTTTCCTTACTTCCTTCTCCTTCCTTCCTACTTTCCTTCCTTCTTCCTCCCTCCTTTCCTCTGTCTTTCTTTCCTCCCTTCCATCCTCCTTACCTTCCTTCTTCCTCCCTCCCTTCCACCCTTCCATCCATTCATCCATCCTTGCTCCTTCCTTCCTTCATTCCTTCCTCCTTTCCTCTGTCTTTCTTTCCTCCCTTCAATTCATCCATCCTTCCTTCCTACTTTCCAGCTTTCCTTCCTTCCTACTTTCTTTCCTTCTTCCATCCATCCCTTCCTTCATTCCTCCTTTCCTTATTTCTTCCTCCCTTCCATCCTTCCATCTTTTTCTTCTTTCCTTCCTTCCTTTCAGCTTTCCTTCCTTCCTTCCTACTTTCCCTCCTTCTTCCTCCCTTCCATCCATCCTTCCTTCCTTCCTTTCCTTCCTCCCTTCCCTCCTTCATTCCTCCTTTCCTTTTTTCTTCCTCCCTTCCATCCATCCATCCATCCATCCATCCTTCCTTCCTTCCAGGTTTCCTTGCTTCCTTCCTCCTTTCCTTCTTTCTTCCTCCTTTCCATCCATCCATCCATCCATCCATCCATCCTTCCTTCCTTCTTTCCAGCTTTCCTTCCTTCCTACTTTCTTTCCTTCTTCCATCCATCCATCCATCCATCCATTCCTTCCTTCATTCCTCCTTTCCTTATTTCTTCCTCCCTTCCATCCTTCCATCTTTTTCTTCTTTCCTTCCTTCCTTTCAGCTTTCCTTCCTTCCTTCCTACTTTCCCTCCTTCTTCCTCCCTTCCAACCATCCTTCCTTCCTTCCTTTCCTTCCTCCCTTCCCTCCTTCATTCCTCCTTTCCTTTTTTCTTCCTCCCTTCCATCCATCCATCCATCCATCCATCCATCCATCCATCCTTCCTTCCTTCCAGGTTTCCTTGCTTCCTTCCTCCTTTCCTTCTTTCTTCCTCCTTTCCATCCATCCATCCATCCATCCATCCATCCTTCTTCCTCCCTTCCTTCCGTCCTTCCTTCCTTCCTTCCTTCCTTCCAACAGGAGGGTTAATAACCTCATTTCATCCCAATTTCTTCTTAACCAAGCACACTCCTTCCACCTGACTCCTCTTTAATCCCTCCTTTAGCAATTACAGTCCTCCACTCTTCCCCCTGTTAACTTCCTCCCTTCATCCACTAAATCTGCTGAGGCCTGAGTCTCTTCACCCATCGCTCACTAACACTCAACCATCATCTGCATAAGTGGAGATAACCACAAGGGAGTCGAGACCCCTACTCCCCCTCCCCCTCCCCCTCCTCCTCCTCCTCCAAGCGCCAACATCATCACCACTTCCATCCATCCATCCTCCTTCCTTCTTCCTCCCTTCCATCATTCATTCCTTCCTCCCTTCCTTTCCTTTCCTCACTTCCTTCCTCCCTACCTTCCTTCCTTCTTTCCCTCCTTCCTTCCTTCCTCTGTCCTTCCTTCCTTTCCTTTCTCCATTCCTTCCTTCATTCCTCCTTTCCTTATTTCTTCCTCCCTTCCTTCCTTCCAGCTTTCCTTCCTTCCATCCTTCCTTCCTCCCTCCCGTCTATCCTCCTTTCCATCCTTCCAGGCATACATCCTTCCTTCCTACATTCCTTCCTTCTTCCTCCCTTCCATCATTCCTTCCTTCCATCATTCCTTTCTTCCTTCCTTCCTTCCATCTTTCCCTCCTTTCTTCCTCCCTTCCTTCCTTGACTCGAGGGCAACATCATCTGCATAAGTGGAGATAACCACAAGGGAGTCGAGACCCCTACTCCCCCCCTCCTCCTCCTCCTCCTCCTCCTCCTCCTCCATCATCACCACTTCCAATTCATTTCTCCAGAGAGAGAGAAGGAGAGAGAGGAGGAGAGAAGGAGAGAGTGGGCTCAGAGCCTAATGTATACATCTGCCCAGATAGTGAGCATGTGGTTATGTTTAAAGCCACTTTAATCAAACATGAGACCCCAGAGAGTAACATTTAACCCACAAACCGCTCGCCACAGTCTCACTGGCCAACGGGGCGATCTCAGACCGACGATACATGCTGACTAAACCAAGCCTGTGTTGTTTTACTGTAATAAGAAAAGGAAGGAAGGAAGGAAAGATGGAAGAAAAAGAAGACAGGAAGTAAGGAAGGGAGGGAGGAAGGAAAGATGGAAGGAAGGAAGGAAAGATGGAAGAAAGGAAGGAAGGAAAAGAAGACAGGAAGGAAGGCAGGAAGGGAGGGAGGGAGGGAGGGAGGAAGGAAAGATGGAGGGAAGGAAGGAAAGAAGGAAGGAAGGAAAGATGGAAGAAATTAAGGAAGGAAAAGAAGACAGGAAGGAAGAAAGGAAGGGAGGAAGGGAGGGAGGAAGGAAGGAAGGAAAGAAGGAAATAAGGAAGGGAGGAAGGAAGGAAGGAAGGAAGGAAGGAAAGAAGGATATAAGGAAGGGAGGAAGGAAAGATGGAAGAAAGGAAGGAAGGAAAAGAAGACAGGAAAGATGGAAGAAAGGAAAGAAGGAAATGAAGACAGGAAAGATGGAAGAAAGGAAGGAAGGAAAAGAAGACAGATAGGAAGTAAGGGAGGAAGGAAGGAAAAGAAGACAGGAAAGATGGAAGAAAGGAAGGAAGGAAAAGAAGACAGGAAAGATGGAAGAAAGGAAGGAAGGAAAAGAAGACAGGAAAGATGGAAGAAAGGAAGGAAGGAAAAGAAGACAGGAAAGATGGAAGAAAGGAAGGAAGGAAAAGAAGACAGGAAGGAATGCTGACTAAACCAAGCCAGCTGTTCTTCCTCACATTACATCCCTACACATGGATCCCTACTGAGTCTGTGGCCTGAAAAACCTTCCTTTTAAATCCCTGCTTTGAGTTTGTTCTGGTCTCATTTTGCTTTTTGGAGATGATATTTAATATGAATAATAATACTTTTATTTAATGGGGGGGCTTTCAAAGCACTCAAGGACTCCTTAAAAGGCTCATATAACACAACAACAGTACTTCAAACAATATAAATAAGGTAACATTTGGTGCAAAGATAAAGAATAAATATGAATGTGACTACAAAGTGCATTAGTACTATAAATAAACAAGAAGGTCTCTGCTCACACACACTTTATACTCGTTGGTTAAATGGTCATCATTGTTCATGCACAGACTTTTGCATTGGTATAAAGTAAGGCTGTCAGCGTTAACGCGTTAATCACGATTAGATTAATGCAATCCATAATGTGTTTTTTTTTTTTTTTTTAATCGCATTTTAATGTTGCAAGCCTTTTTGTCCCTTCTACTCCCCCGTAGACGGCTCCTCTAGCTGTAGCGCTATGCTTTGAAGTGGCCTCCTGCAGTAAACCTACCGCGCTGATGGAAAGTAAGAGAGCTACTGGACTTTTGAACGGCTTGTTTAACTTTAAAACACTTCCAGACGCTTCAGTTGACAAGTCAAAAGTAAAATGCAACCTGTGTCAAACGGAGTTTAACTACCACCGGAGTACGTGGAGTTTGAGTTAGCACCTCCACGCTAAACACCCAGGTGCAGCCAAGCCAGCCTCAGCTCCACCAAAGGACCATTTTGGAGTGTGGGAGTCGCAGCAGAGCCGTGATTGATTCCCAGTTAAGACACTCTGGTAAGAAATGCTTTACATTATGGGCTTAAAACTGCCTTCAAATGGAAAATAACAGGATTTTAAACATGCAATTCAAAACGTGATTAATCGTGATTAACTATGGAAACTCTGCATGTTTGACGCCCCTGACCTAAGGTAACCTTTCGGCCTGTTTGCCAAAGACTGAAAGTAGATCTGAAGTCTACAGAGAGCCTCCTCCAGTTCCCCCAAAATCACTTAGATCACCTTTATTAGATTCAGAGACTGAACACTGCTCTATAACAGCTGAGCTCACCTGCACACACACACACACACACACACACACACACACACACACACACACACACACACACACACACACACACACACACACACACACACACACACACACACACACACACACACGTCAAACCAGTCAAGATCAATTATTGTCCAGATCTTTTTATATGAGTCCACAGATTGAACCGTCAAACCCTGGAGAAACTGCTTCAGAGTCTAACTTGCTCCATAAAAAGCTTAAATATAATCTTAAGTAAAACATTAAACACACACAGAGTCACACACACACACACACACACACACACACACACACACACACACACACACACACACCAGCAGCTTAAAGATCTATGAAGAATAACCGAGCAGCCGCCTCCTTCATTTCATTTCACACACCACAGCTGTTATCTGCCCATCAGCTAAATCTACACTATGCATTTGTTTATCTTCCTCCCCCCCTCTTCCTCTTCCTCTCCTCCTCTCCCCCACTCCCTTTCTCCCTCCGTTTCTTTTCCAACCCAAAAAACAAAGAGGTCGCCGCATCCGAGGGAGGAGGTGAGAAGAAAGGAGGGGAGATGTTAGAAGAGATAAAAAGGAGAAATGGTGATAAGAGAAGAGGGGGAAAAAAGAGAAAGGAGGAGGAGAGGTAATGAAATGGAGAGAAGGGAATGAAGAGAAAGGAGGACAAAGAAGAGGGGATGATGAGTGAGAATAGAGAAATGTCACGAAGAGGAGGAAAAAAAAGGAAGAAACAAAGAAAGTGAAGTAAAAAAAAGATGAATGGGAAATGAGATGATGAAAGAGATGAAAGGAAAAGGAGAAGAAAGGTGATGATGTGAGAATTGAGGAAAGGAGGGGAGGAAAGGGAGACGGAAAAAAGAGGAAAGAGGGGGAAAGAGAAAGGATGATGAAAAACTAAAGAAGGATTGATGTCGAGAGAGGAGGAAGAGAAAAAATGAGAGATTGGAGAAAGGGGGATGAAAAGAGAAGGACAAACAGTAGAAGGTGGGGTGAAGGAAGGAGAGAAGAAAGAAAGGATGAGAGAAAATGAGAGGAAATGAAAATCCCATGAGAGAGGAAGACAATAAGAAGAGGGGATGATAAGACGGAGAAGGAAAAGAGGAGAAAAGAAAGGAGATGTGATGAAGAGGGAAAGAAAGAGGAAGTAATAAGAATGAGGAAGGAAGGAAAGGAGATGAGGAAAGAGAAAGAAAGGATGAGAGAAGATGAGAGGAAATGAAAATCACATGAGAGAGGAAGACAATAAGAAGAAGGGATGAAAAGACAGAGAAGGAAAAGAGGAGAAAAGAGAGGAGATGTGATGAAGAGGGAAAGAAAGAGGAAGGAAAGGAGAGGAAGAAAGAGAGGATAGAGATAGTGGGAGCAATGAGGAGAAGGAGGAGAGGAAAGGAATAAGATAAAGGAATGATGAAGGAAACAAGAAAAGAGAGGAGGAGGAGAAAAAAAGGAAACAAAAAGGAAGAGACTTTGTGTGTCTCCTGTCAGTCAGAAGCTGCAGAGTCAGCACTTTACACATAATCAGTGGAGAAAAATAACAAATGAAAAGACACACACACACACACACACACGCACGCACTCACACACACACACACACACACACATACAGACACACACAAAGAAACACACACACACACACACACACACGCACGCACTCACACACACACACACACACACACACACATACAGACACACACAAAGAAACACACACACGCACTCACACACGCACGCAGAGAAACACACACACACACACACACACACACACACACACACACACACACACATACAGAAACCAAACACACACACACACACACACACACACACACACATACAGAGAAACACGCACAGAGACAGACACACACACACACACACACACACACACACACACACACACACACACACACAGACACAGACACACACAGAAACGCACACACACACACTGAAACACACAGACAGAAACACACACACACGTACACACAGAAACACAGAAACACACACACACACACACACACGCACTCACACAGACAGACACATACACAGAGAAACACACTCACACACACACACATACAGAAACAGAAACACACACACACACACACACACACACCGAAACAGACACACACACACACACACACACACACACACACACACACACACAGAAACACACACACACACACACTGATGGAGAACCAGAGGAAAGTCTCAGAGCTGTTAATAATGAGACTGAGAGCAGAAGAAGAACTACATGAAGATTACTGCTGTTATGTTTCAAAAGGGATTTACACACACACACACACACACACACACACACACACACACAGAAACACACACACACACAAACACACACACACACACACACACACACACACACACACACGCACACACACACACACACACACACACACACACACACACACACACACAGAAACACACACACACACACACACACACACACAAACACACACACACACACACAAACACACACACACACACACACACACACACACACACACACACACACACACACACACACTAAAATAAATTCATGTATTTTTTAATTGATCTTAAATCCCATCGCTGCGGTGCAACGACAGAAATGTATCATTAAAAAAACTTATTATTAAAATTTAAAATGAAATGAGTCGGGGGGGGGGGGGGGGGGGGGGTTATTAGATTTGGTTTGACGTCACCTGTTGGTTCGGTTTGGAGCCCAAAGTTTCAGACAGAGATGTGCAGGTTGCTATGGAAATGTAATAGATTACTCTGTTTAAAGTGTAATCAGTAATGTAACTATTTCAATGACTTCAAAGTAATGTAACTTATTACATTTGATGACTTTTCATCTGTTAGGGTAAATGTTCCTTCCTTCTGTCCTTCCTTCCTTCCTCCTTCCTTCCCTCCTTCCTTCTTCCTCCCTACTTTCTTTCTTCCTCCCTCCTTTCCTTCCACCCTACTTCCTCCCTCCTTCTGTCCTTCCTTCCTTCCTTCCCTCCTTCCTTCATTCTTTCCTCTCTTCTTTTCTTTCCTTCCTACCGTCCTTCCTTCCTTCCTTCCCTACCTCCTTCCTTCCTTCCTTCCTTCCTACCTACCATCTTTCCTTCCTTCCTTCCTTCTTTCCGTCCTTCTGTCCTTCCTTCCCTCCTTCCTTCATTCTTTCCTCTCTTCTTTTCCTTCCTTCCCTCCTTCCTTCATTCTTTCCTCTCTTCCTTTCCTTCTTCCTACCTACCGTCCTTCCTTCCTTCCCTCCTTCCTTTCTTTCCTTCCTTCCATCCTTCCTTCCTCCCTTTCTCCGTTCGTTATTTACTCTCTTCCG
The DNA here is from genome assembly GCA_021039105.1 of Scomber colias. Taxonomy (NCBI): domain Eukaryota; kingdom Metazoa; phylum Chordata; class Actinopteri; order Scombriformes; family Scombridae; genus Scomber; species Scomber colias. The sequence continues at coordinate 32,160 of JAJDFG010000782.1, forward strand.
GAGGAAAGAAGGAAGGAAGAAAGGAAGGAAAGGAAGATATAATAATAAAACATATACAACAGTACTTCTACACGCGTTTTGACTTTTACATCAATTTAAAATCTCTTCTCATCAGTAAAACTTGCTCATAGCTTCTTTAAGCTCCACATAGAAACCCTCTAACGTTGTGTGAAGCTGTTATAAACCAATAAATCATTCATCAGGACTTTCTAACATGTTAACAGACTCGTCTCCACGGTAACGACATGCCAAACACAATCATCTAGTAGTGAACAGATGGCCTCACTTTGTCACAACTACAACACACAACACACAGTATATCCATTATGTTGACTTACTGCTGGTGACAGTCCAACACGCCTACTGCACCTGAGGTTAACACACACACACACACACACACACACACACACACACACACACACACACACACACACACACACACACAGGCAGTGCTGCATCTGCAAACACGCAGGCTGCTGAGCTCGCTGAGTTAATCATTCAGAAAATAATTAAAATCAATAAAGCAGAACAGATTGAATGAAAGAGAAAGGGAGGAAAAAAAAGAAAAGAAAAAACAACAACCACAGTCTGAAGCGGCGTCTCTTCCCAGGAGAGAGAGAGAGAGAGAGAGAGAGAGAGAGAGAGAGAGAGAAAGAAAGGAGGAGGGAAGAAAGGAAGATTGACTCAGAGCAACAATCACTCAGTAAGTTTTGTGTGTGTATAGATTATTTTGTGTTAGTGACCTGCTGACCTTTCACTCGTGTCCCAACTGATAGAAACTAAGATTTATCTCTCATAAAAATTGATGAGTTGAAAAAAAAAAATCTGACCTAAGCTCAAAAGTAGAGAGTAACGAGAGCATCAATAGAAATGTAGTGGAGTAAAAAGTACAATATTTGTCCTTCGAATGTAGTGGAGTGAAAGTAAAAGTATCCCCCAAAAATAATACTCAAGTACAGATACTCAAAAACTGTACTCCAGTAAATTTACTTTGTTACTGTCCACCACTGGACATAGATACGGAGATCATCTGACCCAGAACAGCCTCAATGGACAAAGTCATCAAATTTCAAAATAAAAGCACATTTGGATTGTTTTCTACAGCTGTTAAATGCCCACAGAAAACCCAGATGAGCATAAATACTTGATAACTTCTTATTCCAGTGTATTAACCTGCATGTTAACGTATTGACAACCTTCTGTCAGTACTTCTCAGGCGTCTCCATTAACCATCATGCATCAGTTAACAGCACAAAGCAACCTGAAGAACATTCAACACAATAAAAGCACCAAAATAAAGCTTTGCTACCAACATAATGATCTCTATTGTTCCCCAACGGTCTTCCCAAAGGTCTTAAAGCTCTAAAAACACAATCAATCATCCAACAACACAAATCCACCAGAACAGAGCAGCAGCTTAAAACAAGAGAGTTTGGTTTGTCTTACCTTTAGTGTCCGAAGAAGAAGAGGAGGAGGAGGAAGAGAGAGCAGCACCGAAAAGAGAAAAAAAGAGAGAGATTTATTAGAATTAGAGTAAGAATGACTTTACATACTGTTGTTATTCTGACTCATAATCAGTCTCTTCATTAATTCACATTCATAAACTCCACCAACAATCATTAATTAAGAGTATATTATATTTATTTATGGGAGAAAAAGACATTTAACCCTAAAATATGGTTCAATTTTGACCCATTTTTACATTTGACAGCTGTAAAAACACCTTAAACATTTATTTATTAGCCAGAGTTTTGCTAATGTGACCCACAGTTAGCAATAAATGAAATAAAATGCATATTTTTTTTTGTATTTTGTGCAGCTGATACACATTTTTATGGATGCAAATATACAAACAAACTCAAAAACCAGCATTAAAACATGTTTGTATTCATTATATACTCTAATAATGCTCTCCTGGATCATAACATGTTATTTATTAAACACTGTGTAAAGTGAATTCAGACATTTTCTTCTAAACACATTAAATAGGTCATAAATGTATTTCTAAAAAAGGTGTAAAAAGCATTTCAACCATTTAGATTTGAATTGTGGAGCTAGGCTTCACAAACTGTGTTTCAACATTTCTGTGTTCAGGATTTAGTGATTAGCATAAACCCGCCCCTGCTGCTGTAGAGGTAGAAATACATTCAGCACACACTACTACTACTACAGTCTACAGTTAGCCAGTTAGCTGAGCTAGCCACCGAGCTAGCAGCTGAGCTAGCAGGCGAGTTAGCCACTGAGCTAGCAACTGAGTTAGCAGCAGAAAGCTCTCAGACCTAGCGTCCATGTTTCTGGTAGAGGTGGTGACTTTGATTGACAGGAGACACTTGGTAGGGGGCGGGGCTTCAGCTGACTCAACTTTGAAGCCTAATTTCATATATTTGATGATTTTTTTTAGTCATTCAAATTTGGCAGGGTGGTTAACAACACACTTTTCTGTGGTATGTCAAACTCAGAACACATATTTATTCTTACTTTACACGGACTTTAACTTAAGGCACATAACACACCTGAGAACATTTAAAGAACATCAGAATTACAGTCTATGCAACACAAAAACAAGATATAACAGCTTCCTGTGTTCGGTCCAGCAGACACACACACACACACACACACACACACACACACACACACACACACACACACTCACACACACACACACACACAGACAGACATGAAGCTAATCTGTAGAAGAGAAGTAGTTCACTAATAAAGAGAGGAATTACTGTACTGAGGAGGACAGATAAGAGGGACGAGGACGAGTGACAGATAAGCAGAGGAGGGCAGAGTGGAGGAGAGAGAGAGAGAGAGAGAGAGAGAGAGAGAGAGAGGCCATCCATAAGAACAAAAGACTAATTTGAAGAGCTGCCAGCAGAAAGCTCAGGGGTCCGACGTAGAAGAGTTCAAAAATAATCAGAGTTTTTTAAAAAGTGAGTGACAGACTGGTGAGACGGAGCTTTAAACAGCTTCACTTCTATTTCTGTCTGATACCAGTGAAGTTTTCTTCTTCTGCTGCTGCTTTATAAATACACTTCAGCTGTTTGAAGAATGTGAAATAACTGACACACACAGAGGGACGTCTTAAAAAAAAAAAAAAAAAAAAGGACCTCTTCAGAAATATGCTAGGAGAACTGCACGAATAAGTACAACTATTCACAAATGTGTCAATTAAAAAAAGATGAGAAATTAAAAAAAGAAAAAAACTGAGTCACGACCAATGCAAAACCAACTTCAAGACTATTACTGTAATCATAATAATCATACGGCTCGACATTTACATTATTCTTCTGATAAAAAGAAAAAGTATTATTTAGGAATAGTTAGTAAAAAAAATAAATAAATAAAATAAAATCATGCTTTTATTTTGAAAATCTGGGAAAAGTCACTTCACTATTTATCTGCTCCTTCTGATCTCAAAACCAAATGTAGTGCAGCAACAAGCATTTAAGTACTGCAATTAAACATAACACTTTTATTTTGAAAATCTAGAAAAGTCACTTTAACAAATGCAGTGCATAAGCAATTAAATACTGCAATTAAACATAACCCTTTTATTTTAAAAATCTGAGAAAAAGAAAGAAAAAAAGGAATAGTTAGTAAAAAAAAAGGTCATGCTTTTATTTTGAAAATCTGGGTAAAGTCACTTCACTACTATTTCTCTGCTCCTTCTGATCTAAAACCAAATGTACTGCAGCAACAAGCATTTAACTACTGCAATTAAAGATAACACTTTTATTTTGAAAATCTGGGAAAAGTCACTTCACTATTTCTCTGCTCCTTCTGATCTTGCATCAACAACCAACGTGCACAAGCATTTAACTACTGCAATTAAACATAACCCTTTTATTTTGAAAATCTGAAGAAGAAAAAAAGGAATAGTTATCGACATTTACATTTAGAAAAAAAGATCACGCTTTTATTCTGAAATTCTGGGAAAAGTCACTTCACTATTTCTCTGCTCCTTCTGATCTAAAACCAAATGTACTGCAGCAACAAGCAACGTGCACAAGCAATTAAATACTGCAATTGAACATAACCCCTTTTATTTTGAAAAAAAAAACAATATCACTGCAGCTGTTGTCTCGACTGGTCTTGAGATAAAAGTCAGAGTCCATTTCATCTGAGACTGAATCAAAATGACTTGATTTCTTTCTCCTGTGTGAAATCATTCCTCTCTAACTGAGTGAAGCTCGGTCAGTCAGACATCCACGGCTGCAGCCAGACATGAAGCTGAGCGGCTCGCAGTTTCACTTTATTGATTCAGTTTATTAAAGTTTATTAAAGTAAATGTGCTGCATGTCCAAACTGCACCAAACCCAATAGTGAACATGCTTGAGTCCCCAGTTATACATCTGCCGAGTGTGAAATCAATCAGTTGAACTGTTTCTGAGATATGTGAAGGACAGACTTTATATGATAGTATAATAGTATATATATACTGTTTATCGTATTACAGTCACGGTTATCATGTAGTTGTATAATGTTTTGTAGCATTTATACACAGAAAACGTGTTTTAATAAAAGCTGTTTTAATATTATTAGGGCTGAGCATTTTATCATTTAATCATTCATCATTCCAACACATACCCATCCATCGTTAATATAATGATGAAACCTGTTTTAATATCACAGCACAACCGACTCTTCACCTGCATGAAATACAAATACTCATATATTACCATAGACTGTATAAAAGAAATGGACGTAACATCCGTGACGTCACCCATTGGTTTGTGGACTGCTGCTCGGAAGCCAATAGTTGATAATCTAGGCAGTGCCATCTTGAAAATTTCAGGTGCATGCTGGGAAAAATAAAAACACGGATTCTACTTATATGGGCATGAGGCGGAGTCATGAACGGACGTATGGGCGGGACCAACGGCGGAGCGGGGAGGTTGCTATGGTTGCGAGGGCTGGATCTCGAGGACATTGGTCAATCAACCTGTCAATCAGGACGTAGCCACGCCCTAATGCATACCCTGCTTTATCGTCAAATATAAAATCAGGGAGGCCAAAATGTCCCAAATGAACATCATACTGCATTGAAGAAGGCTTTAAACTAGCGATTGAGACCATAAACACATTTTGAAAATGTTTACTGAGGTTAGAAATCAAGTGAGAAGTTGGTGAATTCTCCATTGACTTGTATAGAGACGGTCGCCCCCTGGTGGCCTTTTGATAGAATGCAGCTCTAAGTTACTTCCGCATTGGCTTCTTTTCAGAGGACAGGAACTCCCCGCCTGTATATTACTGCACAATTATGATTTCAACAATGACACTTCTGTTTAAAAGGACAACAAAAAAAGCCACGAATAGTCTTAGGTAGCCAAAAAAGTATATATAGACATGGGCCGGTATGTGATTCTGGCGGTATGATAACCATAAGAAACAATATCACGGTTTCATGGTATGGCGGTATTGTGATTACAGCTCTAAAATGTTCCTAAAAGGAAGAAAAATAAAGACAGACATGTTAATTTAACCTGAATCTGTAATGACAGTGTGAGGGGTCGTGATACTCTACGCTGCTGCTGCACCACCTGAGGGATTTCTGACCAGCACTTCCTGTCTTTGACCAGCACTTTCTGTCTTTGACCAGCACTTCCTGTCTTTGACCAGCACTTCCTGTCTTTGACCAGCACTTTCTGTCTTTGACCAGCATTTCCTGTCTTTGACCAGCACTTCCTGTCTTTGACCAGCACTTCCTGTCTTTGACCAGCACTTCCTGTCTTTGACCAGCACTTCCTGTCTCTGACCAGCACTTTCTGTCTTTGACCAGCACTTCCTGTCTTTGACCAGCACTTCCTGTCTTTGACCAGCAAAGAAAAAACAGCTCATACCTTAGTAACGGTATGACAGAACATTTGGCGGATTCGGTTATTGTGGTTTTTTCATATCACGGTATCACATAGCACTTCCTTTCTTTGACCAGCACTTCCTGTCTTTGACCAGCACTTCCTGTCTTTGACCAGCACTTCCTGTCTTTGACCAGCACTTCCTGTCTTTGACCAGACTAAAAACAGCTCATACCTTAGTAACGGTATGACAGAACATTTGGCGGATTCGGTTATTGTGGTTTTTTCATATCACGGTATCACATAGCACTTCCTTTCTTCCTTCTTCCCTCCTTTCCCACCTCCCTCCTTCCTTCCTTCCTTTCTTCCTTCCCTCCTTTTTTCCTCCCTCCTTTTCTTCCTTCTTCCTTCCTTCCTTCCTTCATTCCTTCCTTTCCTCCGTCCCTCCCTCCCACCTCCTTCCTTCCTTCATTCCTTCCTTTCCTCCGTCCCTCCCTCCCACCTCCTTCCTTCCTTCTCTTTCCTTCTTCCCTCCTTTCCCACCTCCCTCCTTCCTTCCTTCCTTAATTCCTTCCTTCCTTCCTTCCTCCTTCTCTCTTTCATTCCTTCCTTCTTCCCTCCTTTCCCAACTCCCTCCTTCATTCCTTCCTTTCCTCCGTCCCTCTCTCCCACCTCCTTCCTTCCTTCTCTATTTCCTTCTTCCCTCCTTTCCCACCTCCCTCCTTCCTTCCTTCCTTCATTCCTTCCTTCCTTCCTCCTTCTCTCTTTCATTCCTTCCTTCTTCCCTCCTTTCCCAACTCCCTCCTTCCTTCCTTCCTTCCTCCTTTCTTTCCTTTATTCCTTCCCTCCTTCTTTCCTCCCTCCTTTTCTTCCTTCTTCCTTCCTTCCTTCATTCCTTCCTTTCCTCCCTCCCTCCCTCCCTCCTTCCTTCCTTCTTTCCTCTGGCCTTCCTCCCTTCCTTCCTTCCTTCTTCCCTCCTTTCCCACCTCCCTCCTTCCATCCTTCCTTCCTTCCTTCTTCCCTGCTTTCCTCCCTTCCATCCTTGAGGACAACAGGAGGGTTATAAAACATGTAAGCCCTCAATATATCACATTTAATGCAGATCTGGAGTCAGATTCAGCGTTGACTGGGAATGAATGAAAGAGAATGTGTTACACGGGGAACATCTGAACCCTTCATCGTCTTCTTATCTCATCTTCTTCAAATCTCTGTGAATCTGTGAAAGCTCAAATATTCACCAAAGCTTGAAGGAAAATAAAAAATAAAATAAAATAAAATAAAATAAAATAACTCCCCGTCGGATCGTTTCACTTCTCTCCGTCACATGATGTAAGAACTGTGATTTATTGGCGTTTTAACACTCCATCTCTTTTGACTGTTCCTTACATCCTTCCTTCCTCCCTCTTTAATTTTTCCTTCCTTCCTTCCTCCCTCTTTAATTTTTATTTTGTTCTTCCCTCCTTCCATCCTTCCTTCCTTCCTTCTCTCCTTACGTCCTTCCTCCCTCCCTCCTTACTCCTTTCATTCCTTCGTCCCTGCTTACTCCTTTCCTTCCTTCTTACTCTTTTCCTTCATTCCTTACTCCTTTCTTTCTTTCCTTCCTTTCTTCCACCCTCCTTACTCCATTCCTTCCTTCCTCCTTACCTTCCTTCCTGACTCCTTTCCTTCCTCCTTTCCTCCCTCCCTACTCTTTTCCTTCCTTCCTTCCTCCCTCCTTATTCCTTTCCTTCCTTCCTCCCTTCATTCTTTCCTTACTTACTTACTCCTTTCTTTCTTTCCTTCTTTCCTTCCTTCTCTCCTTCCTTCCTTCCTCCCTCCCTCCCATCTCCTTTCCTTCCTTCCTTGCTTCCCTCCTTACTCCTTTCCTTCCTTCCTCCTTTCCTCCCTACTGCTTTCCTTTCTTCCTCCCTCCCTCCCTCCTTACTCCCTTCATTCTCTCCTTACTTACTCCTTTCCATTCTTACTTACTCCTTTCCATCCTTCCTTATTCCTTTCCTTCCTTCCTTCCTTAACCTGAAGACAACAGGAGGGTTAATGGATTATTTTTTTTCCAGCTGTGACTGTTGAAACATTTAAATGGCAGCTTGTGATTTACACTGAATGACGAAGCGCTCTACTTTATACATCTTCTGCTCCGTGAAATGAAAAACATACATCAACTACAACAACACAAGTAAAAAAAAACACGACATGCTTCTTCTACACTTCCTGTTTTGTTGAGATTTTAAATAAATTTGACGCCTCAAATCCACAAAAGACTGGAGCGAGAGAGAGAGAGAGATTACAGCTTTAGGAACAAGCAGAGGTGTAAGAAGTGTGGAGTGAGGAGTTATTAAAGATGAATATGAAGCGAGCGTTGACTGACAGCGACGTGCACGCTCCCAGCAGACCGCGGCATGGATGTGATTATCCCGGGATAATGCTGTTTCCTCTTAGAATAGACCTCCGCTGTCTCAGAGGGGAAGGATTAGATTTAATTAGTCTCTCTTTCTCGCTGCTGCCTCTGACTCCAACATACATCCTGACGAACACACCAACAACTTCAGCGGCAAACTGGGCAGTGATGAAGGAGCGAGGGAGGGGAAAGAAGGGAGGGAGTGTGAGGTGATGGAGGAGGTGGAGGGAGACCTTGTGGCCGGCACTTTGTCATCAAAACCTCTTTTTCACCTCCTCTCCATCTATCTGCCTCGCTCACCAGCTTTTCCTTCCCCTGTCTGTGTTGCCCTAACAGTCATCCTTCCTCCGTCAGCGCCGAGTGAAAGCCTGCGGTGGCATGTTTAGCAGAGCAGAGAGGAATTTACCAAATAAAAAAAATACACACACACACACATACACCAAAGAAAGATGCTGTAAGTCAAGTGGTCGTATTTTAAAGCACCTCTGAGTCTTTTATGTTGTTGCTAGTGGTGGAAATACAATGTTGAGGTACTGTAGTGTTTCCATGTGATGCTACTTTCTACTCCACTATGTTTATTTAACAGCTATAGTTACTTTTCAGATGATCATATAACAAGCTTTTAAACTACAACACATTGTTAAAGTGTGTGTAAAGTAAGTATAAAATAAATATGTGTTCTGAGTTTGACATACAACAGAAAAGTGTGTTGTTAACCACCCTGCCAAATTTGAATGATTAAAAAAAAAATCAACAAATATATGAAATTAGGCTTCAAAGTTGTGTAAAGCTGAGAGATTTCTGTCGCTAGCTCAGCTGCTAGCCCGGAGGCTAACTCGGCAGCTAACTCGGTGGCTAACTTGGTGGCTAAATCGGCTGCTAGCTCAGCAGCTAACTCGGCGGCAAACTCGGTGGCTAGCTCGGCGGCTAACTCGGTGACTAGGTCAGCAGCTAAGTCGGCGGCTAACTCGGAAGCTAACTCGGTGGCTAACTTGGCAGCTAACTCGATGGCTAACTCGGCAGCTAACTCGGTGGCTAGCTCGGTGGCTAGCTCTGCAGCTAACTGGCTAGTGTTACATGTAGTAACAATAACTCGCCACTAGGCAGGTTAAGCGGACTCTCGGTCTTATATAGTAGAGGAGGGACCAAGCCTTTTTTTGCATGCTCAAAAAATCAGAAAAAATGAGGCTGAGAAACAGTTTAAGGCCTTATCTCCACAATTCAGTACTGCATAGTTATCAGCCTTTTCACATGTTTTCTGTAACCATTTTCCAACATGTATAATATGTCTAGAAGTAAATCAGTGAGTTGACTTTACACAGACTTTAAAAGGAGACTTGAGCCGCTGCCTGTTGGCCTCCCAGACATTATATTCCTGTGACATCCAGCGTGACTACAGACTATTATTGTCATCACACATCATGTAACACATTACTCCAAGGTGTTAAAGTTGCCTGATATCAATGGTATGATGCACTTAAAACACACAACGGATATAAAGGACACTTTCCTCTGACTGTAACAGATTAATCAGAGTTTCTAGCATCACATAGTCAAAGATGAAACCAGTGGTGTCCGACCTTTTTTGGCTTTGGGCGTCTTAGTCTGGGTCACATTTCAGATGTCTTTGACCCTGTTTACTTGGTGTTAACATGAGTCTAATCTGATCTGATCACAAGTGGACAGCTGAGACACTTGGCCGTTCACACCTGTCACTGGTGTTCAGATTTTGTTACTGCCTGCATCACTTCTGTTAGAAGGTCAAACGGACCCGCTCGCTGTTATTACATCAGTCAGACAAGCAGCAGATTTGTGATAGTGGAAAATAGCTATGATTCAAGACTAATATAAATGTATGAGCTGCTCAGATTAATCCAAACACAATCATCTGAGCTCCACTCCATCATTTCAACCATTTACCAAAACAACCAACACATCCTTTGTTTTTTCTTCTTTCCCAGCCCTCACAATTATCTGCTGACCCTTTGGAGGGGCCCCACCCCTAGGTTGGGAACCACTGGATTAAACTAACTAACTGTATATAAAGTAGTATAAACTAGCTAACTGTATATAAAGTAGTGTAAACTAGCTAACTGTATATAAAGTAGTATAAACTAGCTAACTGTATATAAAGTAGTATAAACTAGCTCCACCTCCAGCAGCTACAACAGTAACATGCTGCTCTAACACTGATGCTTCACTATTAATAATCTAATGATGTCATATATAATATATCACTACTTTTACTGTAATACTGCATACTACATCACTATAATACTGCAGTACTTTTACTGTAATACTACATACTACATCACTATAATACTGCAGTACTTTTACTGTAATACTGCATACTACATCACTATAATACTGCAGTACTTTTACTGTAATACTGCATACTACATCACTATAATACTGCAGTACTTTTACTGTAATACTGCATACTACATCACTATAATACTGCAGTACTTTTACTGTAATACTGCATACTACATCACTATAATACTGCAGTACTTTTACTGTAATACTACATCACTATAATACTGCAGTACTTTTACTGTAATACTGCATACTACATCACTATAATACTGCAGTACTTTTACTGTAATACTGCATACTACATCACTATAATACTGCAGTACTTTTACTGTAATACTGCATACTACATCACGCATAATACTGCAGTACTTTTACTGTAATACTGCATACTACATCACTATAATACTGCAGTACTTTTACTGTAATACTGCATACTACATCACGCATAATACTGCAGTACTTTTACTGTAATACTGCATACTACATCACTATAATACTGCAGTACTTTTACTGTAATACTGCATACTACATCACTATAATACTGCAGTACTTTTACTGTAATACTGCATACTACATCACGCATAATACTGCAGTACTTTTACTGTAATACTGCATACTACATCACTATAATACTGCAGTACTTTTACTGTAATACTACATACTACATCACGCACAATACTGCAGTACTTTTACTGTAATACTGCATACTACATCACGCACAATACTGCAGTACTTTTACTGTAATACTGCATACTACATCACTATAATACTGCAGTACTTTTACTGTAATACAGCATACTACATCACTATAATACTGCAGTACTTTTACTGTAATACTGCATACTACATCACTATAATACTGCAGTACTTTTACTTGTAATGTAGTATCTGTACATTGCAGTATTAGTTCTTTTACTGCAGTAAAGTATCAGAGTACTTCTTCCAGTACTGCTGCTGACAGTTTCTACAGAGGATCATGTGACTGTCAAAGGTCGACATTTATCAGCAGAGTTTCTGGATAAGATGAACTTTGGTTTTATTTGCTTGTATTTCAAACACAAACAACATGATTCAAATATAAATGTGTTACAGTAAAGTTAAATGTTGAGCAGCTTTTATCTGAGACTTTACTGTAAATGAGGAAACACAGTTTGAATCCACAGTGCGGCTCCTCGTCCTGATAACCGTCCCTGTTCTTTAAACACAACAAGCTCCACTCTGGGATCAGAGTTCATTGTTCTCTTCCTTTAGATTTACAGTTTATAGATGTGACGCAGCACAGAGCTGTCAGGCTGCATATATGACTAAATCACATGATCAGATCAAAGTTCAAACCTGTTTCCCTTATCAGATCAGAAATCAAACATATAAAACTCATCAGGAGGTGAAGCTCAGACAGTCGTTGCCTCTGAGAGAGTCAAGAGCTGAAATGGCGCAGAGAGATCAGCTGGACCGAGACTCAATCAGCTGTTCCATCTGTCTGGATCTACTGAAGGATCCGGTGGCAATTCCATGTGGACACAGCTACTGTATGAGCTGTATTAAATCACACTGGGATGGAGAGGATGACAGGAGGATGTACAGCTGCCCTCAGTGCAGAGAGGCCTTCACATCGAGGCCTGTCCTGAAGAAAAACACCATGTTAGCAGCTTTAGTGGAGCAGCTGAAGAAGACTGGACTCCAAGCTGCTGCTGCTGATCACTGCTATGCTGGACCTGAAGATGTGGCCTGTGATGTCTGCACTGGGAGGAAGCTGAAAGCCTTCAAGTCCTGTCTGACGTGTCTGATCTCTTACTGTGAGAATCACCTCCAGCCTCACTTTGAATCAACCAAATTAAAGAAACACAAGCTGGTGGAGCCCTCGGAGAAGCTCCAGGAGAACATCTGCTCTCGTCATGATGAGGTGATGAAGATATTCTGCCGTACAGATAAGAAGTGTATCTGTTATCTGTGCACTATGGAAGATCATAAAGGCCACTACACAGTCCCAGTTGCAGCAGAAAGGACTGAGAGGCAGAGAGAGCTCGAGGTGAGTCGACTAAACATCCAGCAGAGAATCCAGCACACAGAGAAAGATGTGAAGCTGCTTCAACAGAAGGTGGAGGCCGTCAGTCGCTCTGCTGATAAAGCAGTGGAGGACAGTGAGAAGATCTTCACTCAGCTGATCCGTCTCCTCCAGAAAAGAAGCTCTGATGTGAAGCAGCAGATCAGATCCCAGCAGGAAACTGAAGTGAGTGGAGTCAAAGAGCTTCAGGAGAGGCTGCAGCAGGAGATCACTGAGCTGAAGAGGAAAGACGCTGAACTGAAGCAGCTCTCACACACAGAGGATCACATCCAGTTTCTACACAACTACCCCTCAGTGTCACAACTCCGTGAACCTACACACTCATCCAGCATCAATATCCAACCTCTGAGATACTTTGAGGATGTGACAGCAGCTGTGTCAGAGCTCAGAGATAAACTACAGGACCTCCTGAGGGACAAATGGACAAACATCTCACAGACAGTAACTTATGTGGACGTTTTACTGCCACAACCAGAACCCAAGACCAGAGCTGAGTTCTTAAGATATTCATGTGAAATCACTCTGGACCCAAACACAGCAAACGCATATCTGTTATTATCTGAGAGGAACAGAAAAGTAGGATATACGGGACAACCACAGTCTTATTCTAGTCACACAGAAAGATTCACTAATTATCTTCAGGTCCTGAGTAGAGAGAGTCTGACTGGACGTTGTTACTGGGAGGTGGAGTGGAGCGGGAAAGGAGTTTATGTAGCAGTCGCATACAAGAATATCAGCAGAGCAGGAGAAGAATCTCAATTTGGACGTAATGACAAATCTTGGTCTTTAATTTGTTCCACTAACAGGAATGGATTTTGGTTCAACAGCATAAAAACTCCCGTCTCAGGTCCTGGTTCCTCCAGAGTCGGAGTGTACCTCGATCACAGAGCAGGTATTCTGTCCTTCTACAGCGTCTCTGAAACCATGACTCTCCTCCACAGAGTCCAGACCAGATTCACTCAGCCTCTCTATGCTGGAGTTCATCTTTATGGTGGATCCAAAGCTGAGTTGTGTCAAATGAAATAGACAGAAGTCATTTCAGACTTCATGTGTCAGATGTTGTAATTCTTCATGTTTTTGTCTCCATGTTTCTGAGCTGCTCAGAGATCAGCTAATAGGGATATTCAACACTTCATTTTACTTTATATATGTGTCGTTGATATATTCAGTTTCTTTAAAGACCATGTAAAGTGAATTCAGACATTTTCATCTAAACACATTAAATAGGTCATAAATGTATTTCTATAAAAGGTGTAAAAAGCATTTCAACCATTTAGATTTGAATTGTGGAGCTAGGCTTCACAAACTGTGTTTCAACATCTCTGTGTTGAGGATTTAGTGATTAGCATAAACCCGCCCCTGCTGCTGTAGAGGTAGAAATACATTCAGCACACACTACTACTACTACTACTACAGTCTACAGTTAGCCAGTTAGCTGAGTTAGCAGCAGAAAGCTCTCAGACGTAGCGTCCATGTTTCTGGTAGAGGTGGTGACTTTGATTGACAGGTGACACTTGGTAGGGGGCGGGGCTTCAGCGTTTGGGAGCAGAGAAAGAGGCTGATTTTTACACAACTTTGAAGCCTAATTTCATATACATTTTTTTAATCATTCAAATTTGGCAGAGTGGTTAACAGCACAGTTTTCTGTGGTATGTCAAACTCAGAAGACATATTTATTCTTACTTTACACAGACTTTAAATGTAACTTTTTACCGTGTGTTTTTATCCATGGAGGCTCTCACTGCTCATCACCATGTTTTTAACCTTCACTGACATTTCTTCAGATGAAATGTGAACTTCTCTTTGTTCTAAATGTTAGTTTCATGTTTGTATTGATGTATTTGTGTCTGTTGTTTCTTAAACAGAGAAAACAGCAGAACTTCCTTCATCACAGATATTTTGTTCTCATCATTTTGTAAATTCATAAAGAAATGTTCAATCAAACTGTAATGATCATGATAATAATCATTAATGATGTTCTTGTACATAGCTGACATTCTGGGTTAAACTAACTGACTGTGTGGATGAAGTCAATCTCAACATGAAATCATTGATCACACTTTACTGATTGGATGTGTCAACAATCTGAAGCTTCAATAATCAATAAAGATGATTTTTATCAACAGTGATCAAAGTGTTTTCTTCTCATTCAAAACTTGTGGAGAAAATGTGAAACTACAATGAGAGTTTATTAGATGCAGTTTTCCTCCTGAAACACCACAAGGTTCACATAATAATACTGCAGTACTTTTACTGTAATACTGCATACTACATCACTATAATACTGCAGTACTTTTACTGTAATACTGCATACTACATCACTACAATACTGCAGTACTTTTATTGTAATACTGCATACTACATCACTATAATACTGCAGTATTAGTACTCTTACTGCAGTAAAGTATCAGAGTACTTCTTCCAGTACTGCTGCCGACAGTTTCTACAGAGGATCATGTGACTGTCAAAGGTCGACATTTATCAGCAGAGTTTCTGGAAAAGATGAACTTTGGTTTTATTTGCTTGTATTTCAAACACAAACAACATGATTCAAATATAAATGTGTTGCAGTAAAGTTAAATGTTGAGCAGCTTTTATCTGAGACTTTACTGTAAATGAGGAAACACAGTTTGAATCCACAGTGCGGCTCCTCGTCCTGATAACCGTCCCTGTTCTTTAAACACAACAAGCTCCACTCTGGGATCAGAGTTCATTGTTCTCTTCCTTTAGATTTACAGTTTATAGATGGGTGTAACCAACATGTGACTCAGCACAGAGCTGTCAGGCTGCATTTATGACTGAATCACATGTTCAGATCAAAGTTCAAACCTGTTTCCCTTATCAGATCAGAAATCAAACATATAAAACTCATCAGGAAGTGAAGCTCAGACAGTCGTTGCCTCTGAGAGTTGAAATGGCGCAGAGAGATCAGCTGGACCGAGACTCAATCAGCTGTTCCATCTGTCTGGATCTACTGAAAGATCCGGTGACTATTCCCTGTGGACACAGCTACTGTATGAGCTGTATTAAAGGATGCTGGGATGGAGAGGATCAGAGGAGGATGTACAGCTGCCCTCAGTGCAGAGAGGCCTTCACATCGAGGCCTGTCCTGAAGAAAAGCACCATGTTAGCAGCTTTAGTGGAGCAGCTGAAGAAGACTGGACTCCAAGCTGCTCCTGCTGATCACTGCTATGCTGGGCCTGAAGATGTGTCCTGTGATGTCTGCACTGGGAGGAAGCTGAAAGCCTTCATGTCCTGTCTGACATGTTCAGCCTCTTACTGTGAGAATCACCTCCAGCCTCACTTTGAATCAACCAAATTAAAGAAACACAAGCTGGTGGAGCCCTCGGAGAAGCTCCAGGAGAACATCTGCTCTCGTCATGATGAGGTGATGAAGATATTCTGCCGTACAGATAAGAAGTTTATCTGTTATCTGTGCACTATGGATGATCATAGAGGCCACTACACAGTCCCAGCTGCAGCAGAAAGGACTGAGAGGCAGAGAGAGCTCGAGGTGAGTCGACTAAACATCCAGCAGAGAATCCAGGACAGAGAGAAAGATGTGAAGCTGCTTCAACAGGAGGTGGAGGCCGTCAGTCGCTCTGCTGATAAAGCAGTGGAGGACAGTGAGAAGATCTTCACTCAGCTGATCCGTCTCCTCCAGAAAAGAAGCTCTGATGTGAAACAGCAGATCAGATCCCAGCAGGAAACTGAAGTGAGTGGAGTCAAAGAGCTTCAGGAGAAGCTGCAGCAGGAGATCACTGAGCTGAAGAGGAAAGACGCTGAACTGAAGCAGCTCTCACACACAGAGGATCACAACCAGTTTCTACACAACTACCCCTCAGTGTCACAACTCAGTGAACCTACAGACTCATCCAGCATCAATATCCGTCCTCTCAGATACTTTGAGGATGTGACAGCAGCTGTGTCAGAGCTCAGAGATAAACTACAGGACATCCTGAGGGACAAATGGACAAACATCTCACAGACAGTAACTGAAGTGGACGTTTTACTGCCAGAACCAGAACCACAACCAGAACCCAAGACCAGAGCTGAGTTCTTAAGATATTCACGTGAAATCACTCTGGATCCAAACACAGCAAACCCAAATCTGTTACTATCTGAGGGGAACAGAAAAGTAAAATATACGAGACGTCAGTCTTATTCTCGTCACAGAGACAGATTCACTGGTTGTCCTCAGGTCCTGAGTAGAGAGAGTCTGACTGGACGTTGTTACTGGGAGGTGGAGTGGAGAGGAGGGATAGGAGTTTATGTAGCAGTCGCATACAAGAATATCAGAAGAGCAGGACGTGAAACTGGGTTTGGATATAATGACAAATCTTGGTCTTTAGTTTGTGACACTAACAGTTATGTATTTTACTTCAACAGCATTAATACTCCCATCTCAGGTCCTGTTTCGTACAGAGTCGGAGTGTACCTGGATCACAGAGCAGGTATTCTGTCCTTCTACTGTGTCTCTAAAACCATGACTCTCCTCCACAGAGTCCAGACCACATTCACTCAGCCTCTCTATGCTGGACTTAATGTTTATTCCACAGCTGAGTTGTGTAAAGTGAAATAGACAGAAGTCATTTCAGACTTCATGTGTCAGATGTTGTAATTCTTCATGTTTTTGTCTCCATGTTTCTGAGCTGCTCAGAGATCAGCTAATACGGATATTCAACACTTTATTTTACTTTATGTATGTGTCGTTGATATATTCAGTTTTTCTTTAAATGTGACTTTTTCCTGTGTGTTTTTATCCATGGAGGCTCTCACTGCTCATCACCATGTTTTTAACCTTCACTGACATTTCTTCAGATGTAAATGTGAACTTCTCTTTGTTCTAAATGTTAGTTTCATGTTTGTATTGATGTATTTGTGTCTGTTGTTTCTGAAACAGAGAAAACAGCAGAACGTCCTTCATCACAGATATTTTGTTCTCATCACTTTGTAAATTCATAAAGAAATGTTCAATCAAACTGTAATGATCATGATAGTAATCATTAATGATGTTCTTGTACATAGCTGACATTCTGGGTTAAACTAACTGACTGTGTGGATGAAGTCAATCTGAACATGAAATCATTGATCACACTTTACTGATTGGATGTGTCGACAATCTGAAGCTTCAATAATCAATAAAGATGATTTTTATCAACAGTGATCAAAGTGTTTTCTTCTCATTCAAGACTTGTGTACTTTTACTGTAATACTGCATACTAAATCACTATAACACTGCAGTACTTTTACTTGTAATGTAGTATTTGTACATTGCAGTAAGGTATCAGAGTACTTCTTCCAGTACTGCTGCTGACAGTTTCTACAGAGGATCATGTGACTGTCAAAGGTCGACATTTATCAGCAGAGTTTCTGGATAAGATGAACTTTGGTTTTATTTGCTTGTATTTCAAACACAAACAACATGATTCAAATATAAATGTGTTGCAGTAAAGTTAAATGTTGAGCAGCTTTTATCTGAGACTTTACTGTAAATGAGGAAACACAGTTTGAATCCACAGTGCGGCTCCTCGTCCTGATAACCGTCCCTGTCCTTTAAACACAACAAGCTCCACTCTGGGATCAGAGTTCATTGTTCTCTTCCTTTAGATTTACAGTTTATAGATGGGTGTAACCAACATGTGACGCAGCACAGAGCTGTCAGGCTGCATTTATGACTGAATCACATGATCAAATCAAAGTTCAAACCTGTTTCCCTTATCAGATCAGAACTCAAACTTCTTAAACACATCAGGAAGTGAAGCTCAGACAGTCGTTGCCTCTGAGAGCTGAAATGGCGCAGAGAGATCAGCTGGACCGAGAAACACTCAGCTGTTCGATCTGTCTGGATCTACTGAAGGATCCGGTGACTACTTCCTGTGGACACAGCTACTGTATGAGCTGTATTAAATCACACTGGGATGGAGAGGATCAGAGGAAGATCTACAGCTGCCCTCAGTGCAGAGAGGCCTTCACACCGAGGCCTGTCCTGAAGAAAAACACCATGTTAGCAGCTTTAGTGGAGGAGCTGAAGAAGACTGGACTCCAAGCTGCTCCTGCTGATCACTGCTATGCTGGACCTGAAGATGTGGCCTGTGATGTCTGCAATGGGAGGAAGCTGAAAGCCTTCAAGTCCTGTCTGACATGTTCAGCCTCTTATTGTGAGAATCACCTCCAGTCTCACTTTGAATCAACCAAATTAAAGAAACACAAGCTGGTGGAGCCCTCGGAGAAGCTCCAGGAGAACATCTGCTCTCGTCATGATGAGGTGATGAAGATATTCTGCCGTACAGATAAGAAGAGTATCTGTTATCTGTGCACTATAGAGGATCATAAAGGCCACGACACAGTCCCAGCTGCAGCAGAAAGGACTAGGAGACAGAGAGAGCTCGAGGTGAGTCGACTAAACATCCAGCAGAGAATCGAGGACAGAGAGAAAGATGTGAAGCTGCTTCAACAGGAGGTGGAGGCCGTCAGTCGCTCTGCTGATAAAGCAGTGGAGGACAGTGAGAAGACCTTCACGGAGCTGATCCGTCTCCTCCAGAAAAGAAGCTCTGATGTGAAGCAGCAGATCAGATCCCAGCAGGAAACTGAAGTGAGTGGAGTCAAAGAGCTTCAGGAGAAGCTGCAGCAGGAGATCACTGAGCTGAAGAGGAAAGACGCTGAACTGAAGCAGCTCTCACACACAGAGGATCACAACCAGTTTCTACACAACTACCCCTCAGTGTCACAACTCCGTGAACCTACAGACTCATCCAGCATCAATATCCGTCCTCTCAGATACTTTGAGGATGTGACAGCAGCTGTGTCAGAGCTCAGAGATAATCTACAGGACATCCTGAGGGACAAATGGACAAACATCTCACAGACAGTGACTGAAGTGGACGTTTTACTGCCACAACCAGAACCAAAGACCAGAGCTAAGTTCTTAAGATATTCACGTGAAATCACTCTGGAGCCAAACACAGCACACACAGATCTGTTATTATCTGAGGGGAACAGAAAAGTAACATATACAAGACAACCACGGTCTTATTCTCGTCATCCAGACAGATTCATTGATGATTATCAGGTCCTGGGTAGAGAGAGTCTGACTGGACGTTGTTACTGGGAGGTGGAGTGGAGGGGAGCAGTTTTTGTAGCAGTCGCATACAAGAATATCAGCAGAGCAGGAAGTGAATCTCTATTTGGACATAATGACAAATCTTGGTCTTTATATTGTTCCACTAACAGTTGCGTATTTCACTTCAACTACATTAAAACTCCCGTCTCAGGTCCTGATTCCGCCAGAGTCGGAGTGTACTTGGATCACAGAGCAGGTATTCTGTCCTTCTACAGCGTCTCTGAAACCATGACTCTCCTCCACAGAGTCCAGACCAGATTCACTCAGCCTCTCTATGCTGGACTTTATGTTTATTCCACAGCTGAGTTTATTCCACATCTGACACTTGAAGTCAATTCAGACTCCATGTGTCACATGTTGTAATTCTTCATGTTTTTGTCTCCATGTTTCTGAGCTGCTCAGAGATCAGCTAATAGGGATACTCAACACTTTATTTTATTTTATGTATGTGTCATTGATATATTCAGTTTTTCTTTAAATGCAACTTTTTCCTGTGTGTTTTTATCCATGGAGGCTCTCACTGCTCATCACCATGTTTTTAACCTTCACTGACATTTCTTCAGATGTAAATGTGAACTTCTCTTTGTTCTAAATGTTAGTTTCATGTTTGTATTGATGTATTTGTGTCTGTTGTTTCTTAAACAGAGAAAACAGCAGAACTTCCTTCATCACAGATATTTTGTTCTCATCACTTTGTAAATTCATAAAGAAATGTTCAATCAAACTGTAATGATCATGATAATAATCATTAATGATGTTCTTGTACATAGCTGACATTCTGGGTTACACTAACTGACTGTGTGGGTGAAGTCAATCTGAACATGAAATCATTGATCACACTTTACTGATTGGATGTGTCAACAAACTGAAGCTTCAATAATCAATAAAGATGATTTTTATCAACAGTGATCAAAGTGTTTTCTTCTCATTCAAAGCTTGTGTACTTTTACTGTAATACTGCATACTACATCACTATAATACTGCAGTACTTTTACTGTAATACTGCATACTACATCACTATAATACTGCAGTAATTTTACTGTAATACTGCATACTACATCACTCATAATACTGCAGTACTTTTACTGTAATACTGCATACTACATCACTATAATACTGCAGTACTTTTACTGTAATACTGCATACTACATCACTATAATACTGCATACTACATCACTATAATACTGCAGTACTTTTACTGTAATACAGCATACTACATCACTCATAATACTCCAGTACTATTTCTTGTAATGTAGTATTTGTACATTGCAGTATTAGTACTTTTACTGCAGTAAAGTATCAGAGTACTTCTTCCAGTACTGCTGCTGACAGTTTCTACAGAGGATCATGTGACTGTCAAAGGTCGACATTTATCAGCAGAGTTTCTGGATAAGATGAACTTTGGTTTTATTTGCTTGTATTTCAAACACAAACAACATGATTCAAATATAAATGTGTTACAGTAAAGTTAAATGTTGAGCAGCTTTTATCTGAGACTTTATTGAAAATGAGGAAACACAGTTTGAATCCACAGTGCGGCTCCTCGTCCTGATAACCGTCCCTGTTCTTTAAACACAACAAGCTCCACTCTGGGATCAGAGTTCATTGTTCTCTTCCTTTAGATTTACAGTTTATAGATGGGTGTAACCAACATGTGACTCAGCACAGAGCTGTCAGGCTGCATTTATGACTGAATCACATGATCAGATCAAAGTTCAAACCTGTTTCCCTTATCAGATCAGAAATCAAACATATAAAACTCATCAGGAAGTGAAGCTCAGACAGTTGTTGCCTCTGAGAGACACAATTACTTTTACTGTAATACTACATACTACATCACTATAATACTGCAGTACTTTTACTGTAATACTGCATACTACATCACTCATAATACTGCAGTACTTTTACTGTAATACTGCATACTACATCACTATAATACTGCAGTACTTTTACTGTAATACTGCATACTACATCACTATAATACTGCAGTACTTTTACTGTAATACTGCATACTACATCACTCATAATACTGTACTGTAGTAGGATTTCTCATGACATGACACATTGAGTATTTCTACATAAATAAAGGATCTAAATACTTCTTCTATCTCTGCTTGTTGCAATATTTGGAACAAATCCCACTTCCACAAATCCACACTGGAGGCAACATGTCGACATCATGTACGCAGCGTGTAAAACATCGGCCCTGCTTTCATATAACACGACGCAGACTCAAACAGTCTCAGTGCGAGAGGAAACAACAAAACACCCAAAATATGTAAGATGAAAGCATCTTTTTTTTTTCTTCCCCTCCACAATCCCATTATCTCACCATCTCAAGTTAATTATCAGATAACAGACATTTCCTCCTGCTAACAGGTTCATTATCTCTAAAGGTTGTTTTCTTGAGATAAGATAATTATCAATTTATTTTTCTCATCCTGTTTCCTCTCTTTGTTTTTTCCAAGTTAAATCTGGATAGCGTCGTGTTCTGATTAGATTTTATATTAACGTTATTAAACCATTATTTATATCACAGCTGTTTTTATTTGTTTTGATATGATGTTATTTATATCTCTAAAGGGAAGGAAGGAAGGAAGGAAGGAAGGAACTATGGATGGACAGAAGGAAGGAAGGAAGGATGGACAGAAGGAAGGAAGGACAGAAGGAAGGAAGGAAATAAGAAGGGAAGGAAGGATGGACAGAAGGAAGTAAGGAAGGAAGGAAGGAAGGATGGATGGATAAAAGGAAGGAAGGAAGGAAGGATGGACAGAAGGAAGGAAGGACGGACAGAAGGAAGGAAGGAAGGAAAAGAAAGAAGGATGGACAGAAGGAAGGAAATAAGAAGGTAAGGAAGGACAGACAGAAGGAAATAAGGTAAGGAAGGACATACAGAAAGAAGGAAGGAAGGATGGAAGGAAGGAATGAATGAAGGAAGGACAGAAGGAAGGAAGGAAGGAAAAGAAAGAAGGATGGACAGAAGGAAGGAAATAAGAAGGTAAGGAAGGACAGACAGAAGGAAATAAGGTCAGGAAGGACCTACAGACAGAAGGAAGGAAGGATGGAAGGAAGGAAGGAAAGGTGGGAGGTAGGAGGGAGGAAGGAAGGAAGGAAGGAAGGGAGAAAGGAAGGAAGGGAAAAAGGAAGAAAGGAAGGAAGGAAGGAAGGCAGGGAGGGAGGGAGGAAGATGGAAGGAAAGGAGGGAGGTTGGAGGGAGGAAGGAAGGAAAGAAGGACAGAGGAAAGAAGGAAGGGATGAAGATTAGGAAGAAAGGAAACTTTTTTCCAAGTTAAATCTGGATAGCGGCGTGTTCTGATTAGATTTTATATTAACGTTATTAAACCATTATTTATATCACAGCTGTTTTTATTTGTTTTGATATGATGTTATTTATATCTCTAAAAAAGGTTTGGAGTATTTGTGCTTTGTGTTCCAGCGCAGATGTTTGGAGAGGCGCTGATTTATAAAAGGCTGTAATTGATTCTGATGAAGCAGCTTGATTGGATTCCACACATGCATGAGAATATGTTGGTAATTAACACTCAGCCCCGGCGTCTTAATGTCCCACAAGGCTCCGAATGTTTTCAACAGTGGAGAAAAAAAAGGAAAGGAGGAAGGAAGGATGGATGAAAGGGAGGAAGGAAGGAAGGAAGGGAGAAAGGAAGAAAGGAAGGCAGGGAGGGAGGAAGAAAGGAAGGAAAGCTCCTGCATTTTAATGTCCCACAAGGCTCCAAATGTTTTCCACAGTGGCAAAAAAAAGGAAAAGAGGAAGGAAGAATGGTGGAAGGGAGGAAGGAAGGAAGTATGGATGAAAGGGAAGAAGATGGAAGGAAAGGAGGGAGGTAGGAGGGAGGAAGGAAGGAACAAAGGACAGAGGAAAGAAGGAAGGGATGAAGGAAAGGAAGGGAGGAAGATGGAAGGAAAGGAGGGAGAAAGGGAGAAAGGAAGAAAGGAAGGAAGGGAGAAAAGAAGAAAGGAAGGAAGGAAGGAAGGCAGGGAGGGAGGGAGGAAGGAGGAGGTAGGAGGGAGGAAGGAAGATTGAAGGAAAGGAGGGAGGTAGGAGGGAGGAAGGAAGGAAAGAAGGAAGGAAGAAAGGAAGAAAGGAAGGAAGGAAGGCAGGGAGGGAGGGAGGGAGGAAGATGGAAGGAAAGGAGGGAGGTAGGAGGGAGGAAGGAAGGAAAGAAGGACAGAGGAAAGAAGGAAGGGACGAAGGAAAGGAAGGAAGGTAGGAAAGCAGGGAGGAAGGAAGGCAGGGAGGGAGGAAGGAAGGAAGGAATGGATAAAGGAAGAAAGGAAGGAAGGAAAGGTGGAAGGAAGAATGGAAGGGAGGAAGAAAAAAGGAAAGGAGGAAGGAAGAATGGAAGAGAGGAAGGAAGAATGGATGGGAGGAAGATGGAAGGAAAGGGGGGCGGTAGAAGGGAGGAAGGAAGGAAAGAAGGACAGAGGAAAGAAGGAGGAAATGAAGGAAAGGAAGCAAGGAAGGAAGGAAGGAAGGAAGGAATCTAAATATCGTGTGTCAGTTTTTAAGCTGAGCTGCTTTTCTAACCTTCACATGATCTGCAGGAGTGAAGCACAACACTCAGAGTCTGAATATCAAACGCACAAAATGCCAATTCAGGCCGTCACAGGACTAAACTGACAGCTCCATGCAGTCAGCAGGAAGGCCTATTTATAGACAACACACACACACACACAGGCACGCACACACACACACACACACACACACACACACACACACACACACACACACACAGGCATGCACATACACACACACACACACACTCTTGACCCCAGCACACTCTTAGCGAGGTGCATTAATCTGATTTGATGTAATGCACTTGATCATATTATATCTGCAGGGTGTGTGTGTGTGTGTGTGTGTGTGTGTGTGTGTGTGTGTGTGTGTGTGTGTGTGTGTGTGTGTGTGTGTGTGTGTGTGTGTGTGTGGTTGATGTTACATGGTAGACAGAAGGATGTTCAGCATTTATGTCAAAAATAAAGAAGAAGACAGAGATTAATAATCTTTCTCCCCCTACCTTCCTCCCTTCCTTTCTCCCTCCCTCCTTCCTTCTTTCATCCGTCCTTCCTACCTTCCTCCCTTCCTTTCTCCCTCCCTCCTTCTTTCTTTCCTCCGTCCTTCCTTCCTTCCTCCCTTCCTCCTTTCCTTTCCTCCCTTCATTCCTCCTTCCTTTCCTGCCTTCTTCCTTCCTTCCTCCCTTCTTCCTTTCCTTCCTTCCTTCCTCCATAATGTGTTGTGTGTTATTCTAGTTGTAGAATAACCTTTAATAATAATAAACATGATTTAAATATATATATTTTTAATCAACAGCTATTAATCATAAAGCAAAAGTGAAAATAAGAGAATGGAAATAGCCACATGTGACATTCAAAACTCATTTATTGTCATGACATGTTACATATCAATTAATTAAAAGTAGTGTATTAAAAGATTAATTGTTTGTTGCAGTTAATAAATGTTCATTTTTCAGTCTCAATTAATCTGTTGATTGTTTTTGTCAATTAATCAATTAGTTGTTTAGTCTATAAAAAGTCAGAAAATGGAGAAAAACATGATAATCACTGCTTCCTACAGCTACATATATCCAGTTTACTCTCAAAGAAAGGAAGGATGGAAGGAAGGAAGGAAGGAAAGGGGAAGGAAGGAACGAAGGAAGGAAGGAAAGGGGAAGGAAGGAACGAACGAAGGATGGACAGAAGGAAGGAAGGAAGGAAGGAAGAAAGAAGGATGGACAGAAGGAAGGAAATAAGAAGGTAAGGAAGGACAGACAGAAGGAAATAAGAAGGTAAAGAAGGACAGATAGAAGGAAATAAGAAGGTAAGGAAGGACATACAGAAGGCAGGAAGGAAGGAAGGAAGGAAATAAGAAGGGAAGGAAGGAAGGAAGGAAAGAAGGACAGAAGGAAGAAAGGACGGACAGAAGGAAGAAAGGAAGGACAGACAGAAGGAAGAAAGGAAGGAAGGAAAGAAATAAGAAGGGAAGGAAGGAAGGAAGGAAAGAAGGACAGAAGGAAGAAGGGAAGGAAGGAAGGGAAGAAGGATGGACAGAAGGAAGGAAGGAAGGAAGGACAGAAGGACAGAAGGAAGTAAGGAAGGAAAGAAGGAAGGACAGACAGAAGGAAGAAAGGAAGGACAGACAGAAGGAAGGAAGGAAGGAAAGAAGGACGGACAGAAGGAAGTAGGGAAGGAAGGAGGGATGGACAAAAGAAAGGAAGGAAGGAAGGATGGACAGAAGGAACTCTTATAGAAGACTCCATAAATCAGTCTGTCAGCCTGATGACTCATCATTGATAGAAAGCACAAAGACTGTTTCTGTATATTAGAAACAATATGTTCTCATTCTCAGTCTTTTTATACACTCCTTTCTCATCACTATCAAAGACATCCGACACGCCATTGAAACCAGTAACGCCTGCAGACACACACACACACACACACACACACACACACACACACACACACACACACACACACACACACACACACACACACACACATACAAGAGAAACTGAAGCCTCTGGGAGTTTGAGAGTTTTCAGGGGTTTGACAGGATCAGAGCTGGATGCCATATTTAGCTCTTGATCAAAGATGAAAGGTGAGCGAGGTCCACACACACACACACACACACACTGATACACACACACACACACACACACACACACACACACACACACACACACAGAGAACCAACCGTCTCTGTGCCCACCAACACCCACGGGACCCTGTCTTCTTCTCTTTGAAGACAAAGCTTATGATACTTGAATATTACAGGAGTCAGTGCTGTGTGTGTGTGTGTGTGTGTATATCAGTGTGTGTGTGTGTGTGTGTGTGTGTGTGTGTGTGTGTGTATGTTTTTTTTCTGACTGTGTATTCCCAAAGCACACACACACACACACACACAGCTGCAGGAGAGGTTGTTTTTTTAGCTTTAATGTATATTTTTCATGTCTTCTCTTAAAGTGCATCTTGTTGAACATCTTTGAATCGGTCGTTTCATGTTTTTTTCTTTTGTTAAACAATCTGAATCCTCAAAGCTCTTACACACACACACGCACACACACACACACACACACACACACACACACACACACACACACACAACAAAGGATTGACTGTTTCTATAGTAACCTGATGTGTGTGAATAAGATGTTTACTTTCCTAAATGAAGGATTAAAGAAAAATCAAGGAAGGAAATAAGAAGGGAAGGAAGGAAGGAGGTAGGGCAGATGGAAGCAAGGAAGGAAGGAAGGAAGGAAGGAGGGAAGGAGGGAAGGAAGGAAGGATGGAAGGAAGGAAGGAAGGAAGTGTTTTTTACACTACAAGCTGCATTCACTCATTCATACACTGATGAACCCTTCGGAGGCAGTTTAAGGTTCAGTATCTTCGATATGTGGTCTGTTAAAGCCTTGGATGGTGGGAAGGAAGGAAGGAAGGAAGGAAGGAAGGAAGGAAGGAAGGAAGGAAGGAAGGAAGGAAAGAAGAATGGAAGGATGGAAGGACAGAAGGAAGGAAGGAAGGAAGAAACAGACAGGGTCAATTTGTCCCGGGAGGACGACACAAGGGTTAAAAAGTCCACTCCCTCCCTTCCTTCCTTCCTTCCTTTCCTTCATCCCTTCCTTCTTTCCTCTGTCCTTCTTTCCTTCCTTCCTCCCTCCTACCTCCCTCCTTTCCTTCCTTATTCCTCCCTTCAATTCTTCCTTTCTCCTTTCCTTCCTTCTTCTATTCTTCCTTCCACCTTTCCTTTTTTCTTCCTCCCTTCCTTCCTTCCTTCCTTCCTTCTTTCCGTCTTCCTCCCTTCCTTCCTTGACTCGAGGACAACAGGAGGGTTAAAGCCACAGAGACAAACTTTCTTACTCCAAAAAAGTACAACTCAGCTCTCAACTCTGTGTCTCGTAAATAAACCTACACGAAGCAAAAAGTTTAAAAAATGCAAAAAAAAACAGTTTTTTTTTTACTTCCTGGTTCAGACGAAAATAATAAAACCTCCTGGGAGGAAAAAGTCTGAGCTGTGAAACTGACCTAATCTGAAAACATCTGGAGGAGAAAAGTATATCAGGCATAGCTGATTGGTGAAGCAGCAGAGTAGACGAGAAGAAGAAGAAGAAAGAAAGAAAGAAAGAAAGAAAGAAAGAAAGAAGAAGAAGAAAAAGCTGATAGGAGCGTCGGAGCTGCACTTCTCCTCCTCTGTGCTTATCGACTGAAGACCAGCCGGCGTTTCCTCGGCGACCGAGTTCAGTCGCAGAGAAATCAAGTCTCCCGTGACTCTCGTGAGCTAAGCAGAAATCTTATCTGTGCTGATATGTCCTCCATGTGAACTCATAACAATCCTCCTCTTCCTCTTCCTCTTCTTCTTCCTCCTCCTCCTCTTCCTCACTACATCACTCAAACACAAGTGAGAGTGAAGAAATCCTTTAGTCAGAGTGTTGCAATATTATTTTAACCCTCCTGTTGTCCTCAAGTCAAGGAAGGAAGGGAGGAAGGGAGGAAAGGAGGGAAGGGAGGAAGAAGGAAGGGAA
The DNA here is from genome assembly GCA_021039105.1 of Scomber colias. Taxonomy (NCBI): domain Eukaryota; kingdom Metazoa; phylum Chordata; class Actinopteri; order Scombriformes; family Scombridae; genus Scomber; species Scomber colias. Next base: position 60,391 of record JAJDFG010000782.1, read on the forward strand.
GGAGGGAAGGGAGGAAGAAGGAAGGAAAGGAGGGAAGGGAGGTAGAAGGAAGGAAAGAAGGGAGGAAGGAAGGAAGGAGGGAGGGAGAGAGAAAGGGAGGAAGGAAGAAAAGAAGGACAGAGGAAAGAAGGAATGTAATGGGGAGGAAAGAGAGAGACAAGGAGGAAGGGTGGAAAGAAGGAAGGTAAGGAGGAAGGAAGGAAGGGAAGAAGGAAGGAAGGCAGGAAGGAAGGCAGGAGGTAGGGAGGGAGGAAGGAAGGAAGGAAGGAAAGAAGGAGGCAGGGAGGGAGGAAGGGACAGAAGGAAGGAAGAAAGGGGGGAGGAAAGAGAGAAGGAGTGAGGAAGGACAAACGGAAGGAAAGAAGGGAGGAAAGAAGGAACAGTCAAAACAGACGGGGTCAATTTGACCCGGGAGGACGACAGGAAGTTACAACACTAAAGAATGTCTCTTTACTTCTTCAGTGGCATTTAAAGATTTTATTCTATTTCTTTTTTTTTCTTTTCTTTTTCTTTTTTTTGCAGACCTTAAAACGAATCTATTACCTTCAGCAGACGTGACATTTTGTTATTTTTGCCGTCTCTCTGCTCTCGGAGCAACTTACAAGAAGTGCGGCAGCAATAAAACAAAGGTCACAGCTTACTTAGAAAATAACAGCTTTCACAGGAAGTGGATCAAAATCTCATTTCCACAAATATCTGAAATATCTGAACTTCAACATCTTTACACAGTGAGACGAGTCACTGGAGCGAGGATCCTTTTTATCTAAAGACATGTTCCTTCCTTCCTTCCTTCTTTCCTCCCTCCCTCCCTCCTTCCTTCCTTCCTTCTCTTCCTTCTCTCCTAAAATTCCTTCCTCTTTTCGTCCTTACTCATTTCCTTCCTTCCTTCCTTCCTTCCTCCCTTCTTACTCTTTCCTTCCTTCCTTCTTCCCTCCCTTCTTACTCTTTCCTTCCTTCCTCCCTCCTTCTTTCCTCCTTTCCTTCTTTCCTCCCTCCTTACTCCTTTCCTTCCTTCCTTCTCTCCTAAATTCCTTCCTCTTTTCCTCCTTACTCCTTTCCTTCCTTCCTCCCTCCCTCTTTCCTCCTTTCCTTCTTTCCTCCCTCCTTACTCCTTTCCTTCCTTCCTTCTCTCCTAAATTCCTTCCTCTTTTTGTCCTTACTCCTTTCCTTCCTTCCTCTCTTCCTCCTTTCCTCCCTCCATCCCTCCTTACTCCTTTCCTTCCTTCCTTCCTTTCTTCCTCCTCACAGGAAGTGGGAGAGAAGATCAAAATCTCATTTCCACAAATATCTGAAATATCTGAACTTCAACATCTTTACACAGTGAGACGAGTCACTTCCTTCCTTCCTTCCTTCCTTCCTTCCTTCCTTCTCTCCTAAATCCCTTCATCTTTTCGTCCTTACTCCTTTCCTTCCTTCCTTCCTTCCTTCTTTCTTTTCTCCCTCCTCCTTCTATTTTTCCATCCTTCCTTCCTTTCTTCTGTCCTAAATTCCTTCCTCTTTTCGTCCTTACTCCTTTCCATCCTTCCTTCCTTCCTTCCTTCTTTCCTTCTTTCCTCCTTCCCCTCCCTCCTTACCCCCTTTCCTTCCTTCCTTCTCCTCCTAAATTCCTTCCTCCTTTCCTTCCTTCCTTCCCTACTTACTCCTTTCCTTCCTTCTTTCCTTCCTCTTTCCTTCCTCTCCTAAATTCCTTCCTATTTTCGTCCTTACTCCTTTCCTTCCTTCCTTCCTCCCTCCCTCCCTCCTTACTCCTTTCCTTCCTTCCTTCCTCCTTTCCCTCCCTCCATCCCTCCTTACTCTTTTCTTTCCTTCCTTCCATCCTTCCTTCCTTCCTTCCTTCCTCCTTTCTCCCTCCATCCCTCCTTCCTCCTTTTCCTTCCTTCCTTTCTTCCTTCTTGTCTTCGCTTCCCTCTCGTCCTTCCTTCCTTCCATCTTTCCTGTTTGTCTTCCTTCCTTCCTTTCCTACGTTTCTCCCTCCTTACTCCTTTCCTCCCTTCCTTCTTCCTTCTCTCCTATATTCCTTCCTCTTTTCATTCTTACTCCGGTCCTTCCTTCCTTCCTTCCTTCCTCCTGTCCTTCTCTACTTCCTTCCTTGACCTGAGGACAATAGGAGGATTAAGAAAACTGTATCAATATAAAACATATTGTCTGATATTTAGAAATAAGAGATTATACTATCTGGTTTAAAGCGATTATATATATTTATTATAGTGAGGAGAATGAAGTGTGAACCAACCTTGTGCATCTAAATTGATATTTGCTATCCTCTGCTGGCGGAGATCAGAGGGAAATTAATTAAAAGATAAGACCTGAGTGTTGAAACTTTAAAGGAGAACAATGTACCGTCGTTGTTTATGATCCACGTTTTGTCTCAACTGCTCACCATAAATTGTGTTCATGACTTATTTTGAATTTTAATGCTGTTCACATTATTTTAGATTTGGCCACCAGTGTAAACACCGAATGAATCATATCCTTGTAAAAAAAAAATTAAAAAAAAACAGTCAATTATCCAAAATGTTCAGCTTTTAAAATGTCACTGTCACACTTAAGCAATGAGTGAGAGGAGTTCTGCCAAGAAAAAGATGAATAATAGCCGGATGAATTATTTCTAAAGTCACCTACAGAGCTCAAAGTTATATTAGAGGATGAGATGTTGAAGTGAGATTATGTGCAGAAGTGTAAACACAGATTGATGGACTGTGTTGTTTATGAGGAATCAGACTCAATGGGTCGACTCTTTCATTCCCTCACAGGTCTGATAACTGTCACAGATCCATTAAATCAAAGTAGAAATGCAACCGAGAGGAATCTGAGATAAATAAAAATCAACCTAGCCAGATCCTGAAAAGGTGAAACAACATCTCATACCACCAAGATGCAGACAAACTCATTCCCTTCAAAATAAGAGTCTGAGGGAAGTAACATATACAGAGCATAGACTGTATAAAAGAAATGGACGTAAACATCCGTGACGTCACCCATTGGTTTGTGGACTGCTGCTCGGAAGCCAATAGTTTCTAATCTGGGCAGCGCCATCTTGAAAATTTCAGGTGCATGCTGGGAAAAATAAAAACCCGGATTCTACTTATATGGGCATGAGGCGGGGGCCATGGGTGGAGCGGGGAGGTTGCTATGGTTACGAGGGTTGGATCTCGAGGACATTGGTCAATCAACCTGTCAATCAGGACGTAGCCACGCCCTAATGCATACCCTGCTTTATCGTCACATATAAAATCAGGGAGGCCAAAATGTCCCAAATGAACATCATACTTGCATTGAAGAAGGCTTTAAACTAGCGATTGAGACCATAAACACATTTGAAAACGTTTACTGAGGTTAGAAATCAAGTGAGAAGTTGGTGAATTCTCCATTGACTTGTATAGGAGACGGTCGCCCCCCTGGTGGCCTTTTGATAGAATGCAGCTCTAAGTTACTTCCTGGTTGGCTTCATTTCAGAGGACTGGAACTCCCCACGCCTAATACATAATCTTTACTCTAGAGCTGCATTGATTAGTCGATTAATAGTTTGGTTATTTGTAGTTTGATACAAATTTGACTACTTTTAGTGAAAACAACATGACAACGACACTGCTAATCAAGACTTTTGAGGAAATTGGGACTTTATTATCATTGTTGGTGTAAATGTAAGGAAATAAATAGTTTTATACACTGGTTAATATAACTGTGTTATAAAGTAAAATAATAAAAAAAAAACTACTTCCTGTTCAAAGACAATGCTTAGTTTTTTCAGACAGAAGGAAGGAAGGAAGGAAGGAAGGAAAGATGGAAGAAAGGGAGGAAGGAAGGAAGGAAGGAAGGAAAGAACAAAGGATGGACAGAAGGAAGGAAGGCGGAAGGATGGAAGAAAGGGAAGAAGGACAGAAGGAAGGAAGGAAGGAACAAAGGATGGACATAAGGAAGGAAGGAAGGAAGGAACAAAGGATGGACATAAGGAAGGATGAAAGGAAGGAGGGAAGGAAGGAAGGAAGGAAGGAAGGAAAGATGGAAAGAAGGAAGGAAAATAAGAAGGGAAGGAAGTAAGGAGGAAGGGCAGATGGAAGGAAGAAAGTGCTTTTACACTACAAGCTGCATTCACTCCTCAGCAGACCTGAAGAATCCCTCAGAAAGGATGAGATTATTTACTCTGACTTCACTAAATCCCTGAAAGACGGACCCAAACGCCCACACACACACACACACACACACACACACACACACACACACACACACACAGACACAGACACACATAGACACACACACACACACACACACACAAATGCCCAGACACACACACACACTCAGAGACAAACACACACACACACACACACACACACACACACGCACACACAGACACACAGAGACACACACACACACGCCCACACACACTCACACACACACACTCACAAACGCCCACACACACACACACACACACACACACACACACAAATACACACACACACAGACACACACAAATGCCCACACAGACACACACACACACACACACGCCCACACACACACACACACTCAGAGACAAACACACACACTGAGACACACACACACACACACCGGTTGAAATTAATCACTCAGCTTTCCAAAAGAAGATTGACACACTTTTCTTGGTTAAAGGTCTTCCACAATCCGAAGATAAACAAGCGACTGTGAGTAATGACGGTCTCTCAGAGTGATAAAGTGATGCTTGACGGACTCAGAGAGGCCTTTGTTGAGCAGAATCAGGAAGTTTATTAATATGCAAACCAGACTGTTGGTGTCAGAGCTGTTTAGGAATACAAATTACACAACCTTTGCTGATGGAGTTCCTTAAAAGAAGTGTAAATGAGAACGTAATGATGTGTTTGAAGGAAGAAAGGAAGGAAGGAAGGAAGGAAGGAAGGAAGGAAGGAAGGAAGGAAGGAAGGAAGGAAGGAAGGACGGAAGGAAGGAAGGAAGGAAGGAAGGATGGATAGAAGTGTAAATGAGAACGTAATGATGTGTTTGAAGGAAGGAAGGAAGGAAGGAAGGAAGGATAGAAGTGTAAATGAGAACGTAATGATGTGTTTGAAGGAAGGAAGGAAGGAAGGAAGGAAGGAAGGAAGGAAGGAAGGAAGGAAGGAAGGAAGGAAGGAAGGACGGACAGAAGTGTAAATGAGAACGTAATGATGTGTTTGGTTTCGGTCTGAACTTCATTAAAGTCAGTCGCCTCTCGTCACTTATTATTAGTTTCTTCTAGTCGATTGTGACACCAGCTGATATCCTGAGTATCAAGACCCAGGACTGAGAGTTTAAAGTTATGCATGCTTTTATTTCACATTTTAACCCTTTTAAAATTTGACTTGTTCCATTAAATAGTAAATGGTAGAATCGCGATCGCGATTAATCGTGTTTTGAATTGCATGTTTAAAATCCTGTTATTTTCCATTTGAAGGCAGTTTTAAGCCCATAATGTAAAGCATTTCTTACCAGAGTGTCTTAACTGGGAATCAATCACGGCTCTGCTGCGACTCCCACACTCCAAAATGGTCCTTTGGTGGAGCTGAGGCTGGCTTGGCTGCACCTGGGTGTTTAGCGTGGAGGTGCTAACTCAAACTCCACGTACTCCGGTGGTAGTTAAACTCCGTTTGACACAGGTTGCATTTTACTTTTGACTTGTCAACTGAAGCGTCTGGAAGTGTTTTAAAGTTAAACAAGCCGTTCAAAAGTCCAGTAGCTCTCTTACTTTCCATCAGCGCGGTAGGTTTACTGCAGGAGGCCACTTCAAAGCATAGCGCTACAGCTAGAGGAGCCATCTACGGGGGAGTAGAAGGGACAAAAAGGCTTGACACATTAAAATGAGATTTATAAAAAAATTAACGCGTTATGGATTGCATTAATCTAATCGTGATTAACGCGTTAACTCTGACAGCCCTAATATTTATACATTTATATTGCACCTTTCTTGTCCCCCTCCAAAAAGTCTCTAGGGTATTTACTATAGAGTATTTTAATGAGTTCTCTGTAAAGGGTTAAAGTGCTTTTACACGACAAGCTGCATTCACTCATTCATACACTGATGGCTTAGCCTTTGGAGGAAATTTGAGGTAGGAAGGAAGGAAGGAAGGAAGGAAGGAAGGAAGGAAGGAAGGAAGGAAGGAGGGAAGGAAGGGACAGACAGAAGAAAGGAAGGAAGGAAGGAGTGTTGTGGTAGTTTATGGAAGTGATTCTAGGAGAAGGAGTTTCATAGCTGCTGTCTGATAAATGTCAACTATTTAATTAAGTGTTGAAGCTGAACGTGTGCAGGAGGAGCTTATTTCAGACTTCCCGTGCACTCTTTATTTGCACGTGTATGTATTCAGGTTACAGTATGTCTCACACGCTGTTACACGACGAGGTTTAACTGTTTAACATCTGACTTCCTGTTTAACGTCTGATTTACACAAACGCAAAATGTCAAATGTTTGGATTTTATTTTTTTTACAGCATCCAAAAAAAACCCTCAAAGAACAGAGACTGAATATAAAAGCTAATGTATAAGAAGGAAGGAAGGGAAGGGAAGGAAGGGAGGAAGGAAGGAATAAAGAAAGGAAAGGAGGACAGAAGGAAGGAATAAAGAAAGGGAGGAAGGACAGAAGGACAAAAGGGAGGAAGGACAGAAGGACAGAAGGAAGGGAAGGAATGAAGGATTAAAGGAAGGAAGGAAAGAAGGAATGAAGGAAGGAAGGAATGAAGGAATGAAGGAATGAAGGAAGGAAGGAAGGGAAGAAGGACAGAAGGAAGGGAAGGAAGGAAGGAAAATAGGAAGGAAGGAATGAAGGAAGGAAGGAAAGAAAGAAGGACAGAAGGAAGGAAGGAAGGAAGGAATAAAGAAAGGGAAGAAGGACAGAAGGAAGGACGGAAGGAAGGGAATAAGGACAGAAGGAAGGAAGGAAGGAAGGGAAGAAGGACAGAAGGAAAGGAAGGAAGGAAGAAAAGAAGGACAGAAGGAAGGAAAAAAGAAGGGAAGGAAGGACAGACAGAAGGGAAGAAGGAGGGAAGGAAGGAAATAAGAAGGGAAGAAAGGAAGGACTGAATATAAAAGCTCATGTATAATCATTCCCCACTGCATGTATTGATGAACAGCAGCTCTGACAAACAAAT
>JAJDFG010000782.1:70000-79462 GCA_021039105.1 Scomber colias
GCCGGCTGTCTCTCACGTCTCGAAGGAAGGAAGGACGGAAGGACGGAATGAGGGAGGAAGGAAGGAAAGGAGGGAAGGAATGAGGGAGGAAGGATGGAAAGGAGGAGGGAAGGAAGGAAGGAAATGAGGGAAGAAGGAAGGAAGGAAAGGAGGGAAGGAAGGGGGAGGGAAGGAAGGAAGAAGGAAGGAAAGGAGGAAGGAAAGGAGGGAGAAAAGGAGGAAGGAAGGAAGGAAGGAAGGAAGGAAGGAAAAGAGGGAGGAAGCAAGGAAGGAAGGATGGAAAGGATGATTGAAAGAGGGAAGGGAGGGAGGAAGGAAGGAGGGAAGGGAGGTAGGAAGGAAGGAAGGAAGGAAGGTAGGAAGAAAGGAAAAGATGGAGGAAAGAAGAACAGAGGAAAGAAAGGAAGGAGGGAAGGAAATGAGGGAAGAAGGAAGAAAAGGAGGAAGGAAGGACGGAAAGAGGGAAGGAAGGAAGGAAGGAAGGAAGGAAGGAAGGAAGAAAAGGAGGGAGGAAGGAAAGAGGGAAGGAAGGAAGGAAGGAAGGAAGGAAGGAAGGAAGGAAGGAAGGAAAGGAGGGATGAAGGAAGGAAGGTTTTCTCTCTCGTCTCATATTTATGAACGGTAAGTAGCCATCGTCCTGCCGCATCACTCAGCCCCGGACATTCACTCTGCTCAGGTGTCCTAAACTTGAACCTGGTTTTTATTATGCTGACTCAGCCGGCTGTCTCTCACGTCTCGAAGGAAGGAAGGACGGAAGGACGGAATGAGGGAGGAAGGAAGGAAAGGAGGGAAGGAAGGGAGGGAGGAAGGATGGAAAGGAGGAGGGAAGGAAGGAAGGAAATGAGGGAAGAAGGAAGGAAGGAAAGGAGGGAAGGAATGGGGAGGGAAGGAAGGAAGAAGGAAGGAAAGGAGGAAGGAAAGGAGATAGAAAAGGAGGAAGGAAGGAAGGAAGAAAGAAAAGGAGGGAGGGAGGAGGGAAGAAAGGAAGGAAGGACAGAAGGACAGAATGAGGGAGGAAGGAAGGGAGGAAGGAAGGAAGGATGGAAGGAAGGAAGGAAGGATGGAAGGAAGGGAGGGAAGAAGAAAGGAAGGAAGGAAAGGAGGGAGGAAGGAAGGAAGGAAAGAAGGAAGGACAGAAGGATGGAATGAGGGAGGATGGAAGGGAGGAAGGGAGGAAGGATGGAAGGAAGAAAGGAAGAAAGGAAGGAAGGAAAAGAGGGAGGAAGGAAGGAAGGAAGGAAGGAAGGAAGGAAGGATTGAAGGATTGAAGGAGGGAAGGAAGGAAGAAAGAAAAGGAGGACGTTCACTCTGCTCAGGTGTCCTAAGCTTGAACCTGGTTTTTATTATGCTGACTCAGCCGACTGTCTCTCACGTCTCATTCCTGCTGAGATTAAATGTGACGTGAAACAGGAGGGAAGGAAGGAAGAAAGAAAAGGAGGGAGGGAGGAGGGAAGAAAGGAAGACAGCTGCTTTGAGGAACATCTGCAGACTTTTAAGAAACATTAAATGTCTGAGAAATGCTGAGACAGTGAGAGGTGGAGTAAGAATCTGATGTGTGAAGTACAGATAAAATCATCCAGGGTGAAGTTAAACCTTCTGTTGTCCTCGAGTAAAGGAAGGAAAGGGAGGAAGGGAGGAAGGATGGAAGGGAGGAAAGAGGGGAGGAAGGACAGAGGAAGGGAGGAAGGAAGGAAGGAAAGGACGGAAAGGAGGGAGGAAGGAGGAAGGAAGGAAGGGAGGAAGGAAAAAGTCCTTTCTTCCCTTCTTATTTCCTTCCTTTCATCCTTCCTTCCTTCTTTACTTCTTCCCTTTCTTCAATCTTTCCTTCCTGACTTCTTTCCCTTCCTTCTTCCCTTCCTTCCTTCCCTTCTTATGTCCTTCCTTCTATACTTCTTCCCTCCCTTTCTTCCTTCCTTCCTTCCTTCCTTCCTCCCTCCCTCCCTTCCTTCTTTCTGTCTGTCCTTTCATCCTTTCTTATTTCCTTCCTTCTTTCTTTACTTCTTCCCTTTCTTCAATATTTCCTTCCTGTCTTCTTTTCCTTCCTTCCTTCCTTCCCTTCTTATTTCCTTCCTTCCTTCCTTACTTCTTCCCTTTCTTCAATCTTTCCTTCTGTCCACCTTTCCTTCTTTCTTCCCTTCCTTCCTTCCTTCCTTCCTTCCTGTCTTCTTTTCCTTTCTTCTGTCCTTCCTTCCTTCCTTCCTTCCTTCCTTCCGGTCTTCTTTTCCTTTCTTCCGTCCTTCATTCCTTCCTTCTTCCTTCCTCCCTTCCTTCCTGATGAAGGTGTAGTAAATGATTTCAGCTGATATCTTCGTCACTCTGTCACATTAATAAGCGTTTAACCTTAACCTGTGTTTTGCATATCATTTCATATTTTGTGTTTACTGTTGTGAGACCGTTTCCACGACAACCCAGCGACCAAAACAACCCCAAAAATACTTTACTAAAGCATTTTTATATTGCAGAGTCATTACTGTGCGTCTGTTTGTCATCCAAATAAACGATTCTGAGCAAATTACAGTTAATGATAATTGCAGGAAACTGGAGAGACTCTATTTGGTTGCCATGGTTACGGCATATTTTTCCCCCCAAGAGCATCACACTGGCTGTCTTTAACCCTCCCTGTTGTCCTCGAGTCATGGAAGGAAGGGAGGAAGAAAAGGAGGGAGGGAGAATGAAGTAGGAAGGAAAAGAGGGAGGAAGAAGGAAGGAAGGAAGGAAGGAAGGAGGAAGAAGGAAGGAAGAAAGGAAGGAAGGACGGAAAGGAGGGAGGAAGAAGGAAGGAAGGAAAGGAAGGAAAGGAGAGAAGGAGGGAGGAAGGAAGGAACGGAGGGAGGAAGGGAGGAAGAAGGAAGGAAAGGAGGGAGGAAAGAAGGAGGGAGGGAGAAAGGACCGAAGGAAGGGAGGAAAGAAGGAAGAAGGAGGGAAAGAAAGGAAGGAGGAAAAGAAAGAAGGAGGGAGGGAGGGGAGGGAGGAAGGAACAACCGAAGGAAGGGAGGAAAAAACAAAGAAAGAGGGAAGGAAAGAAGTAGAGAGGACAGACAGAAGGAACGAAGGGAGGAAAGAAGGAAGGCAGGAAGGAAAGGAAGGAAGGAGGGAAGGAAAGAAGGAGGGAGGGCGGAAGGAAGGAAAGGAAGGAAGGAAGGAGGGAAGGAAAGAAGTAGGGAAGGAAGGGAGGAAAGAAGGAACAGTCAAAACAGACGGGGTGAATTCGACAGGAAGGTTAAATGTAGTTTTGTGATTCTCTCTCCAACATTAAAGGTGAAACAGGAAGCTGCTCTTCAACCTTCAGCCGTCTGAATATAAAACTGAGTATGTGACGTTTAGACGACTTCTGGCCTCCGCAGATCAGCTGATCAGCTGATAGCTGTTAGCGGCTGTTTAAAAACTATAAAAGCATATTCTCTTTTTACAAGCGAGCAGCGAGGAGTCACTCAGGTGTGAAACTGCTAATTACTTCTTAATAAAAAAAAAAGCCCTTCTGAGTGGTGTCTACATTAGCGGAGCACATAAAGAGAAGGAAAAAGAGAAGGAGAAGAGAAAAAAAAAGAAAACTCTGTACTCTATTTCAGACAATGACCTTTAGATAAAATTTTTATGGGTGGTGAGATTGTCTATTTCCTGCCGTCGGAAAAGCAAAAACAGTCCCATTCCACTCTCGGTTTCAATAGAGCGAACTTCCATTAAGTCATATATGGATTTTGGAAGAGCCATTAGCTGCGTTATCTGCTGCTCTGAGTCTGTCAAAGTGATTCAAGTGGAGAAGGAGAGAGAAGCTTTGTAGTAGGTTTCAGACGCCGGCCTTGGGATGAGAAAAAAAAAAAAAGAAAAAAAAGAAAAAGAAAGAAGGCGGCTCTTTCCATTTATCAGCAGAGCCAGGCGAGGCTCGGATGGACCGCTTCTTAATCAGCATCAACAACTACACACAGTTTCTTTACTCCTTCATGCTCATTATACACCTCACTGTGCAGAGGGGAATACATCATTTACTGGAAGGAAGAAAGGGAGGAAGGGAGGGAGGAAGAAAGGAAGGAAGGGAGGTAGGGAGGGAGGGAGGGAGGGAGGGAGGAAGGAAGACAGGAAGGAAGGAAAGATGGAAGAAAGGGAAGAAGTATAGAAGGAAGGAAGGACGGACGGAAGGGAGAAAGGAAGAAAGGGTGGAAGTATAGAAGGAAGGAAGGAAAAAAAGAAAAAGAAGGAAGGAAGGAAGGAAGGAAAAGAAGGAAGGATGAAAAGGAGGACATCAGGGAGGAAGGAAGGAAGGAAGGAAGGAAGGATGAAAGGAAGGAAATAAGAAGGGAAGAAAGGACAGACAGAAAGAAGGAAGGAAGGAAGGAAAAGAAGGAAAGAAATAAGAAGGGAAGGAAGGACAGACAGAAGGCAGGAATGAAGGAAGTAAGGAAGAAGGAAGGAGGGAAGGAGGGAAGGAAGGAAGGAAGGAAGGACGAAAGGAAGGAAATAAGAAGGGAAGAAAGGACAGACAGAAGAAAGGAAGGAAGGAAGGAAGGACAGACCGAAGACAGGAATGAAGGAAGGAAGGAATGAAGGAAGGAAGGAAGGACAGAAGGAAGGAAGGAAGGAAAAGAAGAAACATTTTTCTACTGATTTTTATAGGTGTCATTGAACGCCTCGTGGCCCATTTCAAAGTAAAACAACCTGTTTAATGATTCCAGTTAAAATCTATGATGACATCAGAGCTAATAAGTTGTGACTGAAGTAAACGGAGCAAACTGACTTCCTGCCAGCAGTCAAACACAATGTGTGTCAGCGTCTCGTTGCCGCGGCGACACCAAACAGCCTCTTAGGCCGACATACCAGACTTCACTTAGATTTGCATGTCAATCAACGTTTGCCTGAATAAACAGTGACAGTGTGCTGGTGAACCTGGGAATGTGTCCAAACTCCACTTCTCTACTCTGACAGGAAATTAAGCTTTAAAAAAAATAAATAAATAAAAAATAAAATAAAATAAAACCTCACTATAGCTTCAGACTTAAGGTCCAAACAGCTTCCTGTCACAGCTGCAGGAATACGGAGATTAACCAGAATGTACATGTGATGAGAACTGGATCACTTTTTATAGTATTTATTAACCTTCCTTTCCTTTCCTTCCTTCCTTCCTTCCTTCCTTTCTTCCCTTCCTTCTTTCCTCCCTCCCTCCCTCCTTCTCTCTTTCTTTCCTTCCACACCTACCTCTCTTCCTTCTTTCCTCTGTCCTTCCTTTCTTCTCTCCCTCCTTCCCCCATCCCTCCCTTCTGTCCTTCCTTCCTTTCTTTCCTCCCTTCCTTTTGTCTTTCCTCCCTCCCTCCCTCCTCCTTTCCTTCCCTCGTTCCTTCCTTTCCTTCCTTCCTTCTTTCCTTTCTTCCTTTCCTCCCTCCCTCCCTCCTTCTCTCTTTCTTTCCTTCCACACCTTCCTCTCTACCTTCTTTCCTCTGTCCTTCCTTCCTTCTTTCCATCATCCTTCCTTCCTTCCTCCCTTTCTTCCCTCCCTCCTTCCTCCATCCCTTCCTTCCTTCTTCCTTCCTCCCCTCCCTCCCTCCTCCCTCTTCTTTCCTCCCCCACCTTCCTCCCTTCCTTCTTCCCTCAGTCCTTCTTTCCTTTCCTTCCTTCCCTCATTCCTTCCTTCTTTCCTTTGCTTCCTTTCCCCCTTTCCTTCATCACATCTACATCTAATGAATGATTTGGAAAAAGACTAAATTCAGTTTCATATCAGCTCAAAATGCAACATATCCATTTACAAAAGGCATTAAAGCTTAACATGACATCATTGATTGAGTCATTAACATATATATAATCAGTGTGTGTAATAGCTGGTTTTAGCCCTTGTGTGTTCAGACTAGCAGTTAGCATCATTAGCTAGCTGCAGTGCTTCCCTCTCTCTCCTGTGTGAAGCTATTAAAAGGTTATTAAAGGTCGTCCTTGGAGTCACAAGAAAAGAGAATCTCCATCTCCTTTTAGAAATACTTTTAAATCCTCTAACTGACACAGAAATGGAAAGAAGAAGAAAAGCTTCTACTTTTAAAGTATAATAGGAGAGTTATCTGACAGTATGATTACACTCTTACAGGCTGTGTCCTCTCCTGTCATCTTTTCCTTCCTTCTTTCTTTCCTTCCTTCCTTCCTTCCTTCCTTCCATCTTTCCTATCTTCCTTCCTTCCTTCCATCCTTCCTTCTTGTCTTCTCTTCACTCTCATCCTTCCTTCCATCTTTCCTTTCTTCCTTCCATCTTTCCTGTTTGTCTTCCTTCCTTCCATCTCTCCTTCCTTCCTTCCTTCCTTCCCTCTTCTCTCTCGTCCTTCCTTCCTTCTTTTCTGTTCGTCCTGCTTCCTTCCTTCCATCTCTCCTTCCTTCCTTCCTTCCATCTTTCCTGTTTGTCTTCCTTCCTTCCTTCCTTCCTTCCATCTTTCCTGTTTGTCTTCCTTCCTTCCTTCCTTCCTTCCATCTTTCCTGTCTTCCTTCCTTCCTTCCAGTTAGTCTTCCTTCCTTCCTTCCTTCCTTCCTTCCTTCCTTCCTTCCTTCCCTCCCTCCTTCCTTCCTTTCTTCTCTCTTGTCCTTCCTTCCTTCTTTTCTGTTCGTCCTCCTTCCTTCCTTCCATCTCTCCTTCCTGTCTTCTCTTCCCTCTCGTCCTTCCTTCCTTCCTTCTTGTCTTCTCTTCCCTCTCTTCCTTCCTTCTTTCTTTCCAGTTTGTCTTCCTTCCATCTCTCCTTCCTTCCTTCCTTCCTTCCATCTTTCCTGTTTGTCTTCCTTCCTTCCATCTCTCCTTCCATTTTTCCTTCCTGTCTTCTTTTGGAAGAAAAGCGTCTACTTTTAAAGTATAATAGTAGAGTTATGTGACAGTATGATTACACTCTTACAGACTGTGTCCTCTCCGCTACGTGTCCTCTCCGCTACGCTCTACGGAGACTTGAAGGGTAATTTTTGGATTTATTTCTTTTCTAACGCTCTTTGAAAAAGGATATGGAGGAATTTTTAAATAAATATGAAAGAAGGAAGGAGTCGTTTCCGTCATTACCAGGAACGTTTCCCGCCAGATCTTCACATCAGCGAGGAGGAGAAAGAAAATATACCTCTTAGAGAATCTGTTCATGTCTCTTAGCAACAAGCAGTTTATTCAATTTTATACTTTATAAACCCAATCCAGCCCACTTCCCTTCCTGTCGTCTTTTCCTTCCTTCCTTCCTTCCTACCTTCCTTCCTTCCATCTTTCTTGTTTGTCTTCCTACCTTCCATCTCTCCTTCCTTCCTACTTGTATTCTCTTCCCTCTCGTCCTTCCTTCCTTCCTTCTTTCCTGTTTGTCTTCCTTACTTCCTTCCACCTCTCCTCCTGCCTTCCTTCCTTCTAGTTTTCTCTTCCCTCTCATCCTTCCTTCCTTCATTCCTTCCTTCCATCTTTCCTGTTTGTCTTCCTTACTTCCTTCCACCTCTCCTCCTTCCTTCATGTCTTCTCTTCCCTCTCGTCCTTCCTTCCTTCCATCTTTCCTATTTGTCTTCCTTCCTTCCATCTCTCCTTCCTTTCTTCCTTCCTTCCTTCCTGTGTTCTCTTCCCTCTCGTCCTTCCTTACTTCCATCTTTTCTTCCTTCCTTCCATCTTTCCTGTTTGTCTTCCTTCCTTCCTTCCTTCCATCTCTCCTTCCTTTCTTCTCTTCCCTCTCGTCCTTCCTTCCTCTCTTCCTTCCTGTCTTCTCTTCCCTCTCAAGTATACTACTTTTTTATACTTCCTACCTCCTTCCTTATGTCGTCTCCTCCTTTCCTTATGCCCTCTCCTCCCTCTTTATGTCCTCTCCTCCTTCCTTATGTCCTCTCCTCCCTCCTTATGTTCTCTCCTCCTCCTTCCTTATGTCCTCTCCTCCTTCCTTATGTTCTCTCCTCCTCCTTCCTTATGTCCTCTCCTCCCTCTTTATGTCCTCTCCTCCTTCCTTATGTCCTCTCCTCCTTGCTTTCATCCTCTCATTCTTCCTTAAGTCATCTCCTCCCTCCTTATGTCCTCTCCTCCTCCCTCCTTACCCTCATTAATAACACAAGGCACAGTTTCCATAACCCCTCTCCTCTCTTCCTCTCATGATATACAAGCTACTTTCATAGCGGAGGTTAATTGAGATGCTTTAAAGGTTCACTGCACGGTGACTCTTGTGCTCCACCGTCGGACCGTCGGGTCGTCAGGGTCGCGTGCAGCTCGCCTCATCGCTCGCTCGCCTGCTCCGGAGCTGCAAACGCTGATAGTCACGGGGATAACGCAGCGTTTTACAGGCCGGGTCCCTGACGCAGAGTGACTCGCTGAGAGGGGAAGGAACAGGAGGAGGGTTGCAGATCTGCAGCAGCAGACTCGCAGCCTCTGGGCCCGATCAATATTTAATATTAAGTTCAATATTCAATGTGTGTTTCCTGCCAAAAAGCCCGGTAATCAAGTTCAGAGGGAACAGACATGGGACGGGAGGCATGCTGTGTTGTGGAGAGGATTCTTGATTTGGTGATTTTTATTGTTAATTGCTGCAGTGATGTGACTGTTAAGAGATAAACTCCGAGCGGTAGAGACTCTTAAAGCAGGTTCAAATGTCATGTAAATACATAAATGCTAATAAATAATTACTGGAGGGGGAAACATTGCTCACGTCTGAAAGTCTAAAAATGGCAAAGCAATTATAAAAAGCACTTAGTTTACTTCACTCCTGACTCAGGCTAAAAACACCCGATGTCCCACGTGCCCTGAACGCACCTTTTTATATCTCTTAAAGTCCCACAGCAGCACTCTAAATGTTTCTGTGTGATTTCTCCTCGACTTCCTCCTTCCTTCCTTCCTTCCTCCCTCCCTCCTTTCCTCATTCCTTCCTTCCTCCATCCCTCCCTCCCTCCCTCCCTCCCTCTGTCCCTCCCTCCTTCCTTTCCTTCCTTCCTTCCTTCCTCCCTCCCTCCCTCCCTTCCTTCTTTCCTTCCTCCTCAACTTCCTTCCTTCCTTCTTTCTTTCCTTCCTTCCTTCCTTCTTCCTTCCTTCCTTCCTCTTTTCCTCCCTCCCTCCTTACTTCCTTCCTTCCTTCATTCCTTCCTCATTCCTTCTTTCCTCTTTTCCTCCCTCCGTACTGCTTTCCTTCCTTCCTTCCTTCCTTCCTCTTTTCCTCCCTCCTTAGTCCTTTCCTTCCTTCCTTCCTCCTGTCCTTCCTTCCTACTTTCCTTCCTTCCTTCCTACTTTCCTTCCTTCCTTCCTCAATCCTTCCTTCCTTCTTTCCTCCTCTTCTTCTCCTGAAAGCTGAACAGATCTTTGTGGGGTTTTTTTTCTTTTCTTTTGTGTGTATGTGTATTTTTTTCTCCAATCCTGAGCCTTGCATCACCCCTCTAGTCTCTCCTCAGCAGAGCAGCTGTTACTCTCAAAGCTTTTCGTGTCCCTGCCGGCCTTGAAATGTTCAACATCTACACTATTTTTTATTTCTTTTTTTTTTTTCTTGGTGTGTTACAGAAGGGAGGGCGGCGTTG
>JAJDFG010000783.1:10000-15000 GCA_021039105.1 Scomber colias
GCCCCCTGCTACTCACTGTTGCTTCCACGACTTCATCACAACGCTCCAATAAATGAAGAGAACATGTGAAACTAATATTTTAATATTTTAATAACCCGACAAACCTGAAACAAAGAAAGAATTATGGGATTAAATTCAGAATAAGTGACGTTAATCCTCACACATCCTCTGTGCCTCAAATAAAGAAACCTGGAAGGAATCCTGTTTCTAATTTCAGTGGAAATCTCCTTTGAATGTGAAGATGTTACTCAGTATTATATAATAATAATATTACATCTAGGGCTGTCAAACGATTATTTTTTAAAATCTAGATTAATCGCAGAATTTCCATAGTTAATCGCGATTAATGGCGTTTTGAATTGCATGTTTAAAATCCTGTTATTTTCCATTTGAAGGCAGTTTAAAGCCCATAATGTAAAGCATTTCTTACCAGAGTGTCTTAACTGGGAATCAATCACGGCTCTGCTGCGACTCCCACACTCCAAAATGCCATTAAAAAAATGAATGCGTTATGGATTGCATTAATCTAATCGCATTAACGCGTTAACGCTGACAGCCCTAGTTATAATATATACATATATATATTTATATAATATCATATATATTATTATATAATATCTGATGATGTACAGAAATGTTATTTTATAATAATTCATTTAATGATTTTCATTATGTATTTTAATTCACTTATTGTTGAATTATGCTGAGACTGTTATATAATTTATCATCAGTGTATTATTCCATCAATAGATCAGATGTGTATAATGTTTGTAAAATGTAATAATTGTCAGTAAAGACGAAACAGACGAAGCGTTTCCTGTTTTCTGTTTTTTGTTTTTTCAGAAAACCAAAACCCTAAAAATGTCTAAGTGGTGTAACCCTAAAAATGAATTCTTTATTAATTTACCTCTGTGAACATTTTGTGACACTTTAATCTGAATTCAGCAAAAAATCATTTAATTTATCCAGTAATTTAAAAAAAAAAGATAAAAACGCAAACTCTGTGTTTAATAGTCTGATTTAAGATTTGCAGTAAACTGAGTCTTTACATGCAGGATCGAAGCTTTATAAATATTAAATACACATTTCTTTTATGACTCACAGAAATTAAAAAATGGAAATAAAATGCATCATTTATTTTATTTCAGTGCAGCTGATGAACATTTTTAGAAGTTTGTATGAATTCCAAAATATATTAAAGTGTTTAATTTCTGTTTAAAATCCAAACCAACAAACTGATCTCCGGTCACTGAGAGTCTGAGTTTATTCTTCTGTTGATGTTCAAAAACTATAACTATCAACTTTCTGCTTTTAATCCATTTAGAGAGAATATATTAGAGGATTATGGTAAAAATGTCTAAGTGGTGTAATCATAAAAGGAAAGGAAGGAAGGAAGGACAGAAGGAAGGAAGGAAGGGAGAGAGAGGAAGGAAGGAAGAAGGTAAGGAAGGAAGGTGAGGAAGGAAGGAAGGAAGATAGAATGAAGTCATTATTAGTTTAAGTCCACTTAAACACACTGTAGCTGATACAATATATAATATCTATCATTCTTTTGTGGTTACACCATTTGACATGTTCAGCAGCATTCAGTCTTTTGGTATAAAATGGAGCAAATGTCATTTCAAATCTCTCTTATTGATCTTTTTTTAATATATTGATTATATTGAACTGGGCGTAACCTCCATGATGTCTTGCTGCGGAGTTCAGTCTGAATTCAGTCCCTTCCTCCCTTCCTTCCTTCCTTCCTTCCTTCCCTCTTTCCTTCCTTCCTTCCTTTATTCCCTCCTTCTTTCCTACCTTCCTTCCCTCTTTCCTTCCTTTATTCCTTCCTTCCTGCCATCCTTCCTTCCTTCCTTCCTTCCTCCCTTCCTTCCCTCCTTCCTTCTATAAAACCAACAAAAATACTAAATGTACATTCTAACAAACGTGAAGCAATAAAAAGGACAAAATCGTGTTAATAGCAAAAATATTTATTGTAAACTTCTTTATAGAAACTCGTCAGACGATTTACACGACAGGCAGGTTTGTATCACAGCATGGGTAAGGGTTACACCGATGGACGAGCTCATGGGTTAGGGTTACACCGATGGACGACCGAGCTCCGAACAAACAGCGTCGACACGATAAATCACAAACGTCACAGAAAATAAAAGACAGAAGTTACAACTAACCATTATTTTCACTCACTGGATGAACTGATTCGTTTTTTTAGTTTATAAAATGGTGAAAAATGTGGATCAGTGTTTCTCTCGGTCTGACGGGGGATTTCCACCGGGTCCGTCAGCAGCGCGGAACGGCTGCGCTACGGTTTAGCTCCGTCCTCTGCCCGGCGTTAACTCACACCGGGAGCGTTACAGCAGCGGAGCTCTGGGAGAGAAAGCTGCCTTTTAAAATGAAGTTGCTCTGTTAATAGAGTAATTACGGCAGCCCAATCAAATCCGAATGAGTGCCTTTAGTCTACTGTAATTACTGTAGTAACTAGTCTACAGTAATTACTGTAGTAGCTAGTCTACCGTAATTACTGTAGTAGCTAGTCGACCGTAATTACTGTAGTAGCTAGTCTACCGTAATTACTGTAGTAGCTAGTCTACCGTAATTACTGTAGTAGCTAGTCTACCGTAATTACTGTAGTAGCAGCACAACTAAATGGCCTGGTTTTGTTAACTTGCTCAATTTTGGTTGATTTGTTAATTTTCTTAGATGTTTGTGCTGATGTCATGTGTCAGTAGCTACGTAGCTAGATGGAGTCTTTATCTGCCGCTGCCGGACCCAGTGGAAATTGGGCTTGAGACAACGTCATTCGCTTTACTGTCATAAAGAAAGCAGCAAATATTCACATTTACGAAGCTGCAATCCGACAATTCAGAGTTTATAAAAATGACTCGACGCGACGAATCGATTATGAAAATAGTTGGTGATGGATTTATAGTCTGGTGAGTTCATCAGTTCGTCTAATCTGCTGAGATCTTTAATCCATTTCTCTTCATTCATTCATTTAAACTCGTTATCTTCTCACACGTTTAACCTTTAATCGTCATATTGCATAATTTAATTAGACTTTGGATAAAAAATAAATTCCCTTTTTTTCAACGTAAAGTGCTGCGAGATAAACATCAGATTATTAATAATTTGCACATTTTTGCATTTTTGTCCCGAACATTTTCACTTTATACGAGCGTCGCGGTGCTACGGTGGCCTCTAAGGACAAAATACACATCGGATGCATTTAAATGTTGCAGCAAAGAGCTCAACACTCCCCCTAGTGGTCAGGAGAACATGAGGTGGACGTAGAAATGCTGCGAGTGGTGATGTCGGCTTGTTGCACATGCTCATAAATATCTATTCTCTAGCCTTGGTTGCTAAGGCGGTTGCTAGGGTGGTTGCCAAGGTGGTTGCTATGATGCATGTTAGGGTGGGTGCTAAGGTGGTTGCTAGGGTGGTTGCCAAGGTGGGTGCTATGGTGGTTGCTAGGGTGGTTGCTAAGGCGGTTGCTGAGGTGGTTGCTAAGGCGGTTGCTGAGGTGGTTGCTAAGGTGGTTGCAAAGGCGGTTGCTAAGGTGGTTGCTAAGGTGGCTGTTAAAGTGGTTGCTATGGTGGGTGCTAAGGTGGGTGCTAGGGTGGTTGCTAAGGCGGTTGCTAGGGTGGGTGCTAAGGTGGTTGCAAAGGCGGTTGCTGAGTTGTTTGCTAGGGTGGTTGCTGAGGTGGTTGCTAGGGTGGTTGCTAAGGCGGTTTCTCAGAAGGTAGCTAAGGTGGTTGCTAGGGTGGTTGCTAAGGTGGCTGCTAAAGTGGTTGCTATGGTGGTTGCTAAGGTGGTTGCTAGGACGGTTGCTAGGGTGGTTACTATGGTGCATGCTAGGGTGGGTGCTAAGGTGGTTGCAAAGGCAGTTGCTGAGGTGGTTGCTAAGGTGGTTGCTGAGGTGGTTGCTAAGGCGGTTGTTGAGGTGGTTGCTAAGGCGGTTGCTAGGGTTGTTGCCAAGGTGGTTGCTATGGTGGATGCTCGGGTGGTTGCTATGGTGCATGCTAAGGTGGTTGCTGAGGTGGTTGCTATGGTTGCTGAGGTGGTTGCTAGGGTGGTTGCTATGATGGATGCTAAGGTGGTTGCTAAGGCGGTTGCTGAGGTGGTTGCTAAGGTGGTTGCTAGGGTGGGTGCTAAGGCGGTTTCTCAGAAGGTTGCTGAGGTGGTTGCTAAGGTGGTTGCTGAAGTGGTTGCTAAGGTGGTTGCTGAGGTGGTTGCTAAGGTGGTTGCTGAGGTGGTTGATATGGTTGCTGAGGTGGTTGCTAAAGTGGTTGCTAAGGTGGTTGCTAAGGTGGCTGCTAAGGTGGCTGCTAGGGTGGGTGCTAAGGTGGATACTAAGGTGGATGCTGAGGTGGTTGCTAAGGCGGTTTCTCAGAACATTGAAGATGGTTGCTAGGGTGGATACTAAGGCGGTTGCTGAGGTGGTTGCTAGGGTGGGTGCTGAGGTGGTTGCTAGGGTGGGTGCTAAGGTGGTTGCTGACGCGGTTTCTCAGAAGGTTGCTAAGGTGACTGCTAAAGTGGTTGCTAAGGTGGCGTGTTTGTTTTCACACAGACGTAAATCAAAGTGAACTAATAAATTTCTTCGTCCTCTTTAATTCTGACAAGAATCCTTTTAATCTGTTTCATCGTCAGGAACTCAACTTCAATACGTGAATTCATCAACTTCTGGCAGTGAAGGAGAAACACTGTGCTGATGCTGTTTCTCCTTTTAGTTACAAACTTTAACGTTAACGACTTATTAAAGTTATCAAAGTTATTAATCTGTTTTTATTCTTAATAAATTAAAATAAACATAAAGCTGCAACAACGAAACCTTTTAAATGTATTTTGTCCTTAAAGAGCCACCGTACGTCTCACTGTCAGTCTGCATAAAGCTCTCCTCTGCAACCATGGCAACAGATTAAAGTGCTTTCAGTATCACACACACACACGCACACATACACACACACACACACACACACACACACACACAGAGAAACGTGTGT
>JAJDFG010000783.1:20000-22500 GCA_021039105.1 Scomber colias
CAGTTAGAGGTACTAGTACTTTACTGTAGTACTGTTAGAGGTACTAGTACTTTACTGTAGTAGAGTTAGAGGTACTAGTACTTTACTGTAGTACAGTTAGAGGTACTAGTACTTTACTGTAGTACAGTTTGAGGTACTAGTACTTTACTGTAGTACTGTTAGAGGTACTAGTACTTTACTGTAGTACAGTTAGAGGTACTAGTACTATACTGTAGTACAGTTTGAGGTACTTGTACTTTACTGTAGCACAGTTAGAGATACTAGTACTTTACTGTAGTACTGTTTGAGGTACTTGTACTTTACTGTAGTATAGTTTGAGGTACTTGTACTTTACTGTAGTACAGTTTGAGGTACTAGTACTTTACTGCAGTACTGTTAGAGGTACTAGTACTTTACTGTAGTACTGTTAGAGGTACTAGTACTTTACTGTAGGACAGTTAGAGGTACTAGTACTATACTGTAGTACAGTTTGAGGTACTTGTACTTTACTGTAGCACAGTTAGAGATACTAGTACTTTACTGTAGTACTGTTTGAGGTACTTGTACTTTACTGTAGTATAGTTTGAGGTACTTGTACTTTACTGTAGTACTGTTTGAGGTACTTGTACTTTACTGTAGTATAGTTTGAGGTACTTGTACTTTACTGTAGTACAGTTTGAGGTACTAGTACTTTACTGTAGTACTGTTAGAGGTACTAGTACTTTACTGTAGTACAGTTAGAGGTACTAGTACTATACTGTAGTACAGTTTGAGGTACTTGTACTTTACTGTAGCACAGTTAGAGATACTAGTACTTTACTGTAGTACTGTTTGAGGTACTTGTACTTTACTGTAGTATAGTTTGAGGTACTTGTACTTTACTGTAGTACAGTTTGAGGTACTAGTACTTTACTGCAGTACTGTTAGAGGTACTTGTACTTTACTGTAGCACAGTTAGAGGTACTAGTACTTTACTGTTGTACAGTTAGAGGTACTAGTACTTTACTGTAGTACAGTTAGAGGTACTAGTACTTTACTGTAGTACTGTTAGAGGTACTAGTACTTTACTGTAGGACAGTTAGAGGTACTAGTACTTTACTGTAGTACAGTTAGAGGTACTAGTACTTTACTGTAGTACAGTTTGAGGTACTTGTACTTTACTGCAGTACAGTTAGAGGTACTAGTACTTTACTGTAGTACTGTTAGAGGTACTAGTACTTTACTGTAGTAGAGTTAGAGGTACTAGTACTTTACTGTAGTACAGTTAGAGGTACTAGTACTTTACTGTAGTACAGTTTGAGGTACTAGTACTTTACTGTAGTACTGTTAGAGGTACTAGTACTTTACTGTAGTACAGTTAGAGGTACTAGTACTATACTGTAGTACAGTTTGAGGTACTTGTACTTTACTGTAGCACAGTTAGAGATACTAGTACTTTACTGTAGTACTGTTTGAGGTACTTGTACTTTACTGTAGTATAGTTTGAGGTACTTGTACTTTACTGTAGTACAGTTTGAGGTACTAGTACTTTACTGCAGTACTGTTAGAGGTACTAGTACTTTACTGTAGTACTGTTAGAGGTACTAGTACTTTACTGTAGGACAGTTAGAGGTACTAGTACTTTACTGTAGTACAGTTAGAGGTACTTGTACTTTACTGTAGTATAGTTTGAGGTACTTGTACTTTACTGTAGTACAGTTTGAGGTACTTGTACTTTACTGTAGCACAGTTAGAGATACTAGTACTTTACTGTAGTACTGTTTGAGGTACTTGTACTTTACTGTAGTATAGTTTGAGGTACTTGTACTTTACTGTAGTACAGTTTGAGGTACTAGTACTTTACTGCAGTACTGTTAGAGGTACTTGTACTTTACTGTAGTACAGTTAGAGGTACTAGTACTTTACTGTAGCACAGTTAGAGGTACTAGTACTTTACTGTAGTACAGTTAGAGGTACTAGTACTTTACTGTAGTACTGTTAGAGGTACTAGTACTTTACTGTAGGACAGTTAGAGGTACTAGTACTTTACTGTAGTACAGTTAGAGGTACTAGTACTTTACTGTAGTACAGTTTGAGGTACTTGTACTTTACTGTAGTACAGTTTGAGGTACTAGTACTTTACTGTAGTAGAGTTAGAGGTACTAGTACTTTACTGCAGTACAGTTAGAGGTACTAGTACTTTACTGTAGTACTCTTAGAGGTACTAGTACTTTACTGTAGTAGAGTTAGAGGTACTAGTACTTTACTGTAGTACAGTTAGAGGTACTAGTACTTTACTGTAGTACAGTTTGAGGTACTTGTACTTTACTGTAGTAGAGTTAGAGGTACTAGTACTTTACTGCAGTACAGTTAGAGGTACTAGTACTTTACTGTAGTACTGTTAGAGGTACTAGTACTTTACTGTAGTAGAGTTAGAGGTACTAGTACTTTACTGTAGTACAGTTAGAGGTACTAGTACTTTACTGTAGTACAGTTTGAGGTACTAGTACTTTACTGTAGTACTGTTAGAGGTACTAGTACT
>JAJDFG010000783.1:25000-50000 GCA_021039105.1 Scomber colias
AATAACTTTGGCCACTAGATGGCGGTGTGTGTGTCTCTCTGTGTGTGTGTGTGTGTGTGTGTGTGTGTGTGTGTGTGTGTCTCTGTGTGTGTCTCTCTCTGTGTGTGTGTGTGTATGTGTGTGTGTGTGTGTGGTTGTGAACTGACAGGAGATAAATATAAAGTGAGAATAAAAAGAATGAAAACTGCTTTATCACAATTAATCTGATACATAAAAATATTTGTAGGATTTTTAGAAACTTAAATCAGATTTTATTAGCAGGATGATGATGATGGTGATGATGATGATGATAATAAAGGTTTTCTGGTATTTATATTAGAAATATAGAAATCTGAAATTATAAAACAGTAAAACAACACTGATCTGTCCAGTGTGATATTTTAGGTTACCATGACAACGAGCAGCGTCGCCACACTGACCTTCATGTTGTCAGGGAGACCGAGCGCTTGTCTCTTCTCCTTCAGACGTCTGAACAGAGACTCCACCGTCTCCTCCAGCGTGGGGTTGGTCTCTGCTGCCCCCTGCTGGCCGGAGGAGAGTCTGCAGGGAGACCACAGCAACTCACACTCATTATACATACAGACCCTTTTACTCATTTTACTATTTTTAAATTAGTGTTATTTCCATTTTTTTTAAATCTTTTATCACAATGTTGTTTTTAATGTGAAACACTTTGAGCTTTATAACTAAATGTTTCTATATAATATATAAAGTAAGTTGGTCTCTGCTGCCCCCTGCTGGCCGGAGGAGAGTCTGCAGGGAGATCACAGCCTCTCATTTAACCTCCAACTCACACTCAGTATACACATATATATACTTATATGTTCTTATATATACTATATACTCACTTTACTATTTTTAAATGTGTTATTTTTATTTTTTTTAATCTTTTATCACAATGTTATTTTTACTGTGAAGCACTTTGAGCTTTATAACTAAATGTTTCTATATAATATATAAAGTAAGTTTATGTTCAGTAATGTCCTAAAAGAGCTGATTCATATATTTTGGGACTATTTCCTGCAGTGGATGAATACGCTCCTGTGTATCTAAATACTTCACTTTATGCAAAACCTTTCATCATGATCTGATTATAAATACAGACCCTTTCCAAACAATCAGAATATCATGTAAAAGTTGTTTAACTCCCCGGCAACGCCACGTCCAGGCAGTGATCAACGGATTCCCAACCAAGTATAGAAGATGGACATATCATTTTGAAAAGTACCATATTTTGATTTTTCTTTTTATTCTGCAAAAACTGAGAAGTAAATAGTGATAGTGAATTCCTGTTTTCGTGGGTTTTATGAGCTGGAAGTTTTAAAATGATGTAAAAATAAACAAATAAATACTTGAAATCATTTAAATTGTGGGCCCTGAATCTATAATCTATGAAAGTTTAACTTTTTGAATGGAATTATAGAAATTAAACAACTTCTCCATGATATTCTAATTTTTTGGAAAAGGATCTGTATTTATACTTTTACTCATTTTATTATCTTTAAATTAGTGTTATTTTTATTTTTATTTTAATCTTTTATCACAATGTTGTTTTTACTGTGAAGCACTTTGAGCTTTATAACTAAATGTTTCTATATAATATATAAAGTAAGTTGATCTCTGCTGCCCCCTGCTGGCCGGAGGAGAGTCTGCAGGGGGATCACAGCCTCTCATTTAACCTCCAACTCACACTCAGTATATATATATATATATATATATATATATATATATATATATATATATATATATACGTTTACTCATTTTACTTTACCACTAAATGTTTCTATATAATATATAAAGTAAGTTTATGTTCAGTAATGTCCTAAAAGAGCTGAATATGCCCTTTAATCTAAATACTTTACTTCCAAATTGTTGTTAGTTTAAATAAATCTTATAAAACAGTTTTAATCACGGCTGCAGTCAGAAGAAGGAAACGTGAAGTGGTGTTACCTGCGGGTGAAGTGGTCGTGTGTGTGTGTGTGTCTCTGTGTGTGTGTGTGTGTGTGTTACTGTGTGTGTGTGTGTTACTGTGTGTGTGTGTGTGTGTGTGTGTGTGTGTGTTTGTGTGTCTCTATGTGTGTGTGTGTGTGTGTGTGTGTGTGTGTGTGTGTGTTTGTGTGTCTCTATGTGTGTGTGTGTGTCTCTGTGTGAAAGGGTTAAATAAATGAAGTGGTGTTACCTGCAGGTGAAGTGGTCGTGTGTGTGTGTGTGTGTGTGGGGGGGGGGGGGATTAAGTGGTTTTACCTGCAGGTGGCGCTGTTCTCTGACCCGTCTGACTCCTTCGACTCAAACAGAGACTGTCTGAGTCTGAGCTCTGTAACACACACACACACACACACACACACACAGTAACACACACACACACACACACAGAGACACACACACCGACACACACACACACACACACACACACACACACACAGTAACACACACACACACACACACACACATTAACTCTTTGTCTCTGAGCAGTAGTTATATTAATAATTATTATTATATTTTATATTTTGTACCTTTAAGTTGTTTCCGAGCTCTCGCGAGTTCATTCATCACTCGAACCATCTCTGGGTTTGAGTATTTATCGTTGTGTGACGGCTGAGACACACACACACACACACACACACACACACACACACACACACACACACACACACACAAACACACACACACACACACACACACACAAACACACACACACACACACACACACACACACACACACACACACACACATAAACACACAAAAACACACAAATACACAACGTCATCAAACGTCATCAAAAAAATTAAATAAATATATAAAGCAAATTATTAAAACGTTTAAAATCAATCAAACTTTATTTATACAGAAGCTTTCACGATCATAAAGAAAAGGAAGAAAAATTACAGAGAACAAATGTAAAAAAAGAATTGAGACCAATGTATGCGAGAGAAAATAAGAATGATAAAAAAAATTTAAACAATAAATAATTTTTAAAAAATTAATAAATAAATAAATAAAATAATAAATAATTGAGCAGAACAAAGAGTATTAAAGTCTTGTTTTTTTCTACCTTGTATTTCATCTCCTGCTCGAACTGATCTTCGTAGCGACGGACTTTCTTCTTCAGAGTCTGAATCTGTTTGCTGAGGAAAGACACGGAGGACGGAGACTCCTCGGGGCCGTCCGTCCGCGCGCGACCGCGAGACCTGCACGCACGCGGTGGAAAGGGAGGAAGGAAGGAAGGATGGGAGGAAAAGGAAGAAGGAAGGAGGGTAGGAAAGAAGGAGGGAAGAAAGGGGGATGGAGGAAGTACAGACGGAAGGAAGGAAGGAAGGAAGGAAGGGAGGAAAGAAGAATAAGACGGGGTCAGTTTGACCCGGGAGGACGACAGGAGGCCAGTTCTGATCTCACATTATAACTTTATATTAAATGAAGATGTTTCATCGACTCACAGGATGAACTGCTGGCTGCAGGGGGGCGACGGCGCCGTGTCGGGGTCGGAGTTGAACCTCAGGCTGTGGGTGAGGCTGGAGCAGCGGGGGGAGGGGAGCGGGCTGGCTCCCCCCGCCAGCAGCTGGAGGAGCGCCCCCCCTCCTCCCCCTCCTCCGTCTCCTCCCCCCTCCCCCCCGGGGCTGCTCCTCTGGGGGGAGTGCTGGGGGCTGGGGGGCGGCGGGGCGTCGGGTTGGACGGGGCTGACGGTCAGCAGCTCTGTAAACACACAGGAAGCTTTCAGACACACGTCATGGCCTTCCTCCGAGGGCGGAGCATCGCTGTCGTCATGGAGATTGACACGTTAGCTGTTACCTGAGCAACCGCTGAGGAAGCTCATGAGACGGGACTGAAACAACCAGTAAGTTAGACTTCATCCACCATCCATATACACCCAGAGAACCTGCTAGAACCTCGTTATGGACCTCTAGAACCTCCAGAAAGACGCCTACAGTGTCTTTAGTGACTACTCATACTCTAGCATTAATAGAGTCAAAGAACCTCCTAAAAATGTCTACATCCACACTAGAAACCACTAGAACCAACCTGCTAGAACGTCCTTAAGTATCACTAGAACCTGCTAGAACCAACAGAAACATCCTCAGTAAACATTACAGCATCTTAATAGACCCCGAGAACCTGCTAGAACCTCCTGAAGTATCACTAGAACCTGCTAGAACCTTGTTATGGACCTCTAGAACCTCCTAAAGTATCACGAGAACCTGCTAGAACCTCGTTATGGACCTCTAGAACCTCCAGAAAGACGCCTACAGTGTCTTTAGTGACTACTCATACTCTAGCATCTTAATAGAGTCCAAGAACCTCCTAAAAATGTCTATATCCACACTAGAAACCACTAGAACCAACCTGCTAGAATGTCCTTAAGTATCACTAGAACCTGCTAGAACCATCAAAACAACATTTAGAAACTCCTCAAAGGTCAGTAGAACCACACTAGAACCTGATCAGGGACCACTAGAACATCTGAGTAGACAGAAAAAAAACTGAAGTCTGAGCGTGACTCACTTCTACACACGTGTGCCATAAATAGTAACACGCTCGGTGGCATGTCATCACACACACACACACACACACACACACACACACACACACACACACACACACACACACACACACACACATATAATAAAGATTGTATTATAAACTGAAACACAGTGAATGTTCCACTCAGCCTCACATGAAGTTTTGATCACTTGGTTCTAAATGATCAGAACTAATCAGCCTCTGACTTTAATCAGCTCAGAATAAAACAAAACCCTTTTTAGCACCGTGAGCTGCTGAAGAACCAACAGAACCTCTCCAGTGTTCACCAGAACCAACTAAAAGACCACTAAAACCTCCTCAGTGACATCTGGAACCACTAGAACCAACAGAAAGCAAACATTACATCTTAATAGATCCTGAGAACCTGCTAGAACCTCCTAAAGCATCAACTGCTAGAACCATCAAAACACCATTTAGAAACTCCTCAAAGGTCAATAGAACCACTTAAAATACCACTAAAACATCTTAGTAGAGCACCATGAGTTGCTAAAGAACCAACAGAACCTCTCCAGTGTTCACCAGAACCAACTAAAAGACCACTAAAACCTCCTCAGTGACATCTAGAACCATTTCAATTATCACTAAAACCTTCACAGTTACCTCTAAAAACAGATAGAACCAACAGAAAGAACATCCTCAGTGACCACTCCAACATCTTAATGGACCCGCAGAACCTCCTAAAAAGTTCTATAACCTCATTAGGAACCACTAGAACCAACAGAAAGCGAACATTACAACATCTTAATACACCCCAAAAACCTGCTAGAACCTCCTAAACTATCACTAGAAACTGCTAGAACCATCAAAACAACATTGAGAAACTCCTCAGAGGTCAGGAGAACCACTTAAAATACCACTAGAACCTGATCAGGGACCACTAGAACATCTTAGTAGAGCCCCATGAGCTGCTGAAGAACCAACAGAACCTCTCAGAACAAAGATCAATTGCAGATATCGTTTGATGGGAAACATTTTAATACTACTTGATATCGATTTATTTCAGACTAGTGATACTTTCGGAGGTTCTAGCAGGTCCTAGTGATACTTTAGGAGGTTCTAGCAGGTTCTAGAGACACTTTAGGAGGTTCTAGCAGGTCTTAGTGATACTTTAGGAGGTTCTAGCTGGTTCTAGTGATACTTTAGGAGGTTCTAGCAGGTTCTAGTGATACTTTAGGAGGTTCTACCAGGTTCTAGTGATACTTTAGGAGGTTCTAGCAGGTCCTAGTGATACTTTAGGAGGTTCTAGCAGGTCTTAGTGATACTTTAGGAGGTTCTAGCTGGTCCTAGTGATACTTTAGGAGGTTCTAGCAGGTTCTAGTGATACTTTAGGAGGTTCTAGCAGGTTCTAGTGATACTTTCGGAGGTTCTAGCAGGTCCTAGTGATACTTTAGGAGGTTCTAGCAGGTTCTAGAGACACTTTAGGAGGTTCTAGCAGGTCTTAGTGATACTTTAGGAGGTTCTAGCTGGTTCTAGTGATACTTTAGGAGGTTCTAGCAGGTTCTAGTGATACTTTAGGAGGTTCTACCAGGTTCTAGTGATACTTTAGGAGGTTCTAGCTGGTCCTAGTGATACTTTAGGAGGTTCTAGCAGGTTCTAGTGATACTTTAGGAGGTTCTAGCTGGTCCTAGTGATACTTTAGGAGGTTCTAGCAGGTTCTAGTGATACTTTAGGAGGTTCTAGCAGGTTCTAGTGATACTTTAGGAGGTTCTAGCAGGTTCTAGTGATACTTTAGGAGGTTCTAGCAGGTTCTAGTGATACTTTAGGAGGTTCTAGCTGGTCCTAGTGATACTTTAGGAGGTTCTAGCAGGTCCTAGTGCTACTTTAGGAGGTTCTAGCAGGTCCTAGTGATACTTTAGGAGGTTCTAGCAGGTTCTAGTGATACTTTAGGGTTCTTGGGGGTCTGTTAAGATGTTGTAATGTTCACTGAGAAAGTTAGAGAGGGTTTCTGTTGGTTCTAGCGGTCTTCTAGTGGAACCGTCTCCCGTCACCTTTTAGATATCGTGAATGCTAAGGATCATTAAAAAGAGAGAAGGAAGGAAAAGAGGACTGGGCCGGGTTGGACTCCTCAGCCGGCCGCTTCTGGTCCATGAGCCTCATGTTTGACCCCCTGATCTAGACTGTTACTGTGATCATGCAGACAGACAGACAGGTAGCAGACAGACAGGTAGCAGACAGACAGACAGACAGGTAGCTGACAGACAGGTAGCAGACAGACAGACAGACAGGTAACAGACAGACAGACAGACAGGTAGCTGACAGACAGGTAGCAGACAGACAGACAGGTAGCAGACAGACATGTAGCTGACAGACAGGTAGCAGACAGACAGACAGGTAACAGACAGACAGGTAGCAGACAGACAGACAGACAGGTAGCAGACAGACAGACAGGTAGCAGACAGACAGACAGGTAACAGACAGACAGGCAGGTAGCAGACAGACAGACAGACAGGTAGCAGACAGACAGACAGGTAACAGACAGACAGACAGGTAACAGACAGACAGACAGGTAACAGACAGACAGGCAGGTAACAGACAGACAGGTAGCAGACAGACAGGTAGCAGACAGACAGACAGGTAGCTGACAGACAGGTAGCAGACAGACAGACAGGTAGCAGACAGACAGACAGACAGGTAACAGACAGACAGGTAACAGACAGACAGGTAACAGACAGACAGACAGGTAACAGACAGACAGACAGACAGGTAGCAGACAGACAGGTAGCAGACAGACAGACAGGTAGCAGACAGACAGACAGACAGACAGACAGGTAGCAGACAGACAGACAGACAGGTAGCAGACAGACAGACAGGTAGCAGTCAGACAGACAGACAGGTAGCAGACAGACAGGTAACAGACAGACAGACAGGTAGCAGACAGACAGACAGGTAGCAGACAGACAGACAGACAGGTAGCAGACAGACAGACAGGTAGCAGACAGACACCTGGGTCGCTGTGGCAGATAGCCAGCGTTTTCCTCCCTCCTCCCTCCGTCGGGCTGCAGGGGCTTTTCTGCTCCTTGCTGCCCAGGGCAGAGGGCCTCTCCTCTGGGGACGGACCCAGCGAAGGGCCCCCCTCCACCTCCAGAGCCTGGAGCTTCATCAGGGAACTCTGCAGGCAGAAGCAGAACATGCTGATCCAGAGATTAACCAGGTCCCAGGAGGAGGTTACACACTGCTATAGTCCTGTTACTGCTGCTGCTGTGGATCAAGGATGCCAGATATTAGCCAGGTCCCAGCCTCTGAAACACCCCATGTGGAAACAGGCAGCTTGTTAGGAAGATGCAGGACGGATGTTTCAGGGAGTAGTCTGCTCTCACAATCCAAATGAAAAGTCAAGCTGTCTCCTTTTCAAGAATTAGCCTGGCCCATCCACTGAAACCAGCCATGATGCCTCCTGCTTGTCCAGCTATTCCAGAGATTAGTCACAAATGCTCCACATATAAATTCAGGAATATAAACCCTTTTATTTCCTTCTTACTCTCTCTGAACAGGAACAGGAATTAGCCAGATCCATTGTATTTCCATAGTCATTAATCCTTTCTCATGTTTTCAGTCCAGGAATTAGCCTTCTCCGCTGTGGTTGAGTGAAAGGAGAGCAGGAGGGTTTCCTCTCATCCTGCACGCTCTGCGATGATGATGATGATGATGCACACACACCCCTGCCCCTCCTGCACCCCCCACTTTGGATTACTCATCCTCTGGCTCTGAGGAGAGGCAGAGAGGAGGAGGAGGAGGAGGAGGAGGAGGAGGGATGAGAGAGAGACTGAGGAGGAGATCAGAACAGCTCTCTCTCTCTCTCTCTTTTTCATCGTGAGGTTTTTCCCGCATCAGTGAGGGAGGGGCTTAGTGATGACGTCACTGTGTGTGTGGTGACATCTCATTCATAAAAATAGGAGGAGGAAGAGGAGGAGAGGGAGGAAGAGGAGGAGAGAGCAATAGATGAAGAAGAAAGGAGGAGGAAGAGAGGAGAGGAGAGGAGAGGAGAGGAGAGGAGGAGAAATGAGGACAAAGAGGAGGAGAGTGGAGGGATGAAGAGAGGAGTAGGAGAAGGAGGAGGAAGAGAGGAGTAGGAAGAGGAGGAGGAATAGAGGAGGAGATGAGCAAGAGAGGAGGAGGAGGAAAAGAGGAGGAGAGGAGGAAGAGAAGAAGGAAAGAGGAGGAGGAGATGAGCAAGAGAGGAGGAGGAGGAGGAGAGGAGGAAGAGAAGAAGGAAAGAGGAGGAGGAGATGAGCAATAGAGGAGGAGGAAGAGACGAGAAGAAAGAAGAGAAGGAGGAAGAGAAGAGGAGGAGAAATGAGGAGAAAGAGGAGAGAGGAGGAGGATGAGAGGAGGAGGAATAGAGGAGGAGATGAGCAAGAGAGGAGGAGGAAGAGAGGAGGAGGAAAAGAGGAGGAGAGGAGGAAGAGAAGAAGGAAAGAGGAGGAGGAGATGAGCAAGAGAAGAGGGAGAGAGGAGGAGGGGGAGGAAGAGAGGAGGAGGATAAGGAGGAAGAGTAATGAAGAGAAATGAGGAGAAAGAGGAAGAGGAGGAAAAGAGGAAGAGAGGAGGAAGAGGAAGAGAGGAGAACAACTGAGTATTAAAACTGTCAACATATAAAACTATGAAATATTAATATTCACATTTATTATTAAAGTAAATGTAGACTTTAGTTATTAATGTTCCTCTACAGTTAAAATAATAATATCCGTGTGATTACATCAGTTTATTAATTAATATATTAATATAGTACAGACTGTTGGCTGGTTTAACATCAGAGCATCTCAACCTGTGATGACGTATGAGGAAGCTGCATGTTTCCCCTGAGATGAAGTGAAAGACACGTTTTTATATCTATTTAACTCTTGTTTTAGCTGCTTTTCATTTTTATTTCTTTTTATATTTCACTTTTTATTGTCTGTTTAAATTTGTTTTTTTATGTTCTCTATGTGAAGCACTTTGAGTTGCTGAAATGTGCTCTATAAATAAATGTGACTTGCCGAGTAAAGATTATACAATACAGGAAATGCATCTAGTTATTTTACACCACTGAGCACGAGATGAACGCTGTGTGTGTGTTTTCAGACAGTGGGTCTTAAAAGGGTTAAAAAAAGGAGGAGAATAAAGGATGTGGAGGTCTGTGTTTGCCCCTGTACACACGTCATTACATCCAGGTGTGCACGCGGCTGCAGACCTGAGCTTCACACCTGACACAGTAAAGCGTCTCTGTCCCCGCTGCAGTACCGCTCTCCACCTGAACGGCGCTCATGGGCCGGTGGGGGCGCTGTTTCACCGGAACATAAATATACATATATAAGCAGAATGAATGGAGGGAAAATAATAAATATGAATAAATAAAGAAAAGTGACAATGCTTCATGTGTCATCCTTGCAGAGGGCCATGCTAGCAGGCTATGCTAACGGGCCATGCTAACGGGCCATGCTAACCTTCTCTGTATTGTTCCCAATTAATCATGTGAGTTACAGACTGTAACACAATGAAAACCACAAGCCTCATATTTTATAGAGAGCTGCAGCTCAAATGCATGTCTGAGTCAGGGTGTCACACACACACACACACACACACACACACACACACACACACACACACACACACTTTAAATTCACATTAAGTCTTTGGAAGTTTTCCTGTTTATTTTTATAAAAGTATTTAAATGTAGTTTGAACTTCATCATTTTATATAAACCAAGCACATCTCTCTCTCTCTCTCTCTCTGTGTGTGTGTGTGTGTGTGTGAGTCTGAACCTCATACAAACGTTGTGTGAGCCGCTTTGCCGCCGGAAGTGAATCTCTCCTCCGTG
Source organism: Scomber colias (assembly GCA_021039105.1). NCBI lineage: Eukaryota > Metazoa > Chordata > Actinopteri > Scombriformes > Scombridae > Scomber > Scomber colias. The sequence continues at coordinate 35,335 of JAJDFG010000783.1, forward strand.
TAATTCACACTTTGGCCGCCAGGTGTCAGTGTTCAGCTGTGCAGGAAGGACAGGTGTTATTTTCACTATAAAAGCATCCTGGATAAATGTCGTTCATTGTGTTATAATTTGTATTAATAGAAAGCTTAATAATAATCCAATTTAAAGATTTCTGCAATTCAAAATGATGAACTGAGACTAAAACTAATATAATAAAATAAAATCAGCTTCATGGCTTTTAATGCAAACCATTCAAACTCCTGCTTTTGATGATAATTACTGAGCATTGTTAATGGTTAAAGAATAAAATAATAAAATGTCTTTTTGCATAGTGTGCTACTTTTAATAATAATGTTTATTTCATCCTCTTCAGTTTCTACTAATCAATGCTTTCTTCCTAAAACCTGAAAAACTAAAAACTAAACTGAAACAACTCCATCACGTATCAGGGCCATTTAAGTAAAAAAAAAAAATTATTTCTTACAGCCGTAAAAAAAAGACGATTATTAACTTGAAATATGATTAAAGACACAGATCACAGAGCAGAGTTACAGTAGGTCTTATTTTTATTTAGTTTGTTTCATTTTAGTTAGTTTGATACGATGGCGTATCAAGACCATATAAGTAAAAAAAATAAATAAATACTGACCAGGAGGAGGAGGAGGGGGGGGGGTAATAATCCGAGAAAAAACCTCAGAAAGTCAGAAGGTGTTTTATTCGTTATTCATTTTATCACGTAGCCTCACTTTGCAACATTAGAGAGAGGTCGCTCGTCTTCATTATGCCTGTCGTTGTGGAAGAACTTATTAAATTGTACTTTAATTGGAGTTAGCATTAATAAGGAGATACTTGTTATCTTAGCCCAGAGTCACCAGATCATCCTCAACATCAGGACTTTGAAACTGGGCCTTGGCTGCTCTGCACCTCTCAGCGTCCTCTCTACAGCGGCCTAACGTGCCTTTGCCACAGCGACAAAGCATCATGTGACTCTTTGCCTTCAAATTTCTGACTTTTTTTTCTCACAAATTTGCGACTTTAATCTCAGAAATTCTGAGTTTTTTTCTCAGAATATTACCCCCCCCCCCCCCCACCCCCCGCGCCCCCCTTCCTCCAACAGGTCAGTTTTTTTTTTTTTTATGTATATGGCTCTAATACGCCGTCATGTTAAACTAACTCAATAAAAATAAGACCTATTGTAACTGTGCTCTGTGATCTGTGTCTTTAATCACATTTCAAGTTAATAATCGTCTTTTTTTTTTTACGGCTGTAAGAAAAAAATCATTTCTGTTATTTTGGTCGCAAACAATCAAACAAACACTGACTGAATGAAGAAATACACAATTTTATTTTCTAAAGAGACCAAACTGCTTTGGCAAAAATGCATTTTTAACAGTCATACCCAAAAAACTCATTCTTCGGCTACCAACCATCGTAATAATATTAATAATAATAATAAAATTAATATTAATAATAATAATCTACAAACAGCTGAAACATCATAAAGAACTGTGTTTCCAATATATACAAATAAATCTGTGACACTCGAGCTTTATCACACAAACTCATAACCACAAAATATCGATATGAACGTAACCCTGTCGGAGAAGGCAGCGATCGGATGTTAACGTTAATATCATCACTTTAAATGAATCAAAATGTTCAGAGCTAGGCTAACAGTTTCTGCCTGCCTCCAGTCTTTATGCTAAGCTAGGCTAACAGTTTCTACCCGCCTCCTGTCTTTATGCTAAGCTAGGTTAACAGTTTCTACCCGCCTCCAGTCTTTATGCTAAGCTAGGCTAACAGTTTCTACCCGCCTCCAGTCTTTATGCTAAGCTAGGCTAACAGTTTCTACCCGCCTCCAGTCTTTATGCTAAGCTAGGCTAACAGTTTCTACCCGCCTCCTGTCTTTATGCTAAGCTAGGTTAACAGTTTCTACCCGCCTCCAGTCTTTATGCTAAGCTAGGCTAACAGTTTCTACCCGCCTCCAGTCTTTATGCTAAGCTAGGCTAACAGTTTCTACCTGCCTCCAGTCTTTATGCTAAGCTAGGCTAACAGTCTCGCTGGTTTCTTGGCGTATCGTGTCTGAACTATATTTTCATGCAGGTCACAACAACATGAGCTTCGTACCAAAATCAGACGACTATCAGCTGCTTTCACAACATGCCACGAAATATAAAGTATAAATAAAAAGTTATACTCGATAATTTGCAAAAAATTGAGATGAAGTCGTCGTTTGACCTCGTTCATGTTTCTACAACAATGACTCAACATTTTCATTTTATCGTAGAGTTTAAAATGAAATGAAAAAGGTCTCCTCTTGTAGCACAAACATACTTTATACGGGTCAGTGGTAATAAATGTTGGTAAGATGATCAATTCATAAATATGTTAGAAATAGTTATAAAAGCAGCATCAGGTTTGTTAAAATGTACATTTAGTATTTTTGTTGGTTTTCTAGATAAATTCAGACTGAACTCCGCAGCAAGACATCATGGAGGTTACGCCCAGTTCAATATAATCAATATATTAAAAAAAGATCAATAAGAGAGATTTGAAATGACATTTGACCCATTTTATACCAAAAGACTGAATGCTCCTGAAAATGTCAAATGGTGTAACCACAAAAGAATGATAGATATTAAATATGTGATCAGCTACAGTGTGTTTAAGTGGACTTATACTAATAATGACTTCATTTAAAACATGTAAATGTTTCCTGGTCTCCATGGTAACCAGATGAAATGTAATATTTACAACAATAGTATTCCATCAGCTTTATTTAATATAAAAGTTATAATGTAAGATCATGCCACACTAGTTGATATGGTGTTAGGAAGGAAGGAAGGAAGGAAGGAAGGATGTAAGATCATGCCAAACTAGTTGATATGGTGTTAGGTAGGAAGGAAGGAAGGAAGGAAGGAAGGAAGGAAGGAAGGTGTTTAATTGACTATTTGCTGTTTTTAAGCAACGTTCAATTAGTTTTTATGGTTACACCACTTAGACATTTTTACCATAATCCTCTAATATATTCTCTCTAAATGGATTAAAAGCAGAAATCTGATGCTGGGTCCACAAAAAAAGTTATTCATACGTTTATTTTCACATTTTAACCCTTTACATTTAAACTCAACCACAATCATCACTGACCCGTATAAAGGTGAAAAAACATGAATAAAATAAACAAGATCTCTTTTAAAACAAGAAGTTAATATTTGATTCAAAAGGAATGAAGCCATGTTCTTCAAAAGCAAGTTCATCACGAGTCTGAGACGTAAGTCGTAATAATAATTAAAGTCCAACTAATATTTAGCGTAGCGTATTTCTGATATCTGATACATTAACAGCACTTAAAAGAACATTAAATGTGATTTCAGTCGGACTTTTTGCTTAAACCTTCACGTTAAAACAATCAGCTGATAAGAATTTCATCGTGTGTGAGAATGTGTGTGTGTGTGTGTGTACTGTGTGTGTGTACTGTGTGTGTGTGTGTGTGTGTAAAAAATATGTGGACATCTTGGAAATATGTACAAAATACATGTTTTACGTGCTGTGATCCGAAGATTCACGTCACAAAAGAATGATAGAAAAGGAAAGTTTAAAAGTAGAAACGTTCACATCGTAAACCCGTCGTCCGCTGGAGGAGACGACGGCTACCACACAAAGTCTTTGAGTCTTTGGATTCAGAGTTCCCAAACAGGATATGAGAAGTGAAGGCATCGTGGTGACTTCAAGTTCATCTGTTCAGTCTTCAGTTTGGTTTTTACACCCAGACCTCAAATTAATCCGCTTAAGGGTCAGAGGTCCCTTAAAAACTTCTAAAACCACCTTAAAATGACAAAATACTGTGACATAACAATCTAACCCGGAAGGGTCAAAGGTCAAAGTGTTTAAAAAGGACACATGACAGGAGCAGAGGCTTTTCTACAGGCCACTGATTTGGATACCTGAGGGGACAAAGAGGGCGGGAAAAGGTTGCGGCTCCTGTCAATCAAGCAAATTATTTAAGCTGTAATGAAACGAAAATGTTTAAAATCATCACTAAATAATCTACTAAGAGCTGAACTTAGATTAAGAAGATATTTAGAGGAATTGCAGCTTAACACACTTTAAATATGACTTAAAAACTCAGCTGCTGATTGGAGACTAAGGACCACAATCTGAACTGTCTCTCTGGAACATTTTTTACTTAAACTGTGTGACGTCAGTTCTTGAACGCCACCACACATATTTCCCCTCAACCCAAAAACCAACCAGTGCCTTTATACTGGTGAGATACTCTGTCATAGGGTTGCTATATTTCAGTTTGAGTAGCTAAAATAACAAAAATATTAGCAGTAGAATCCGACACAGGGTCCACAAACTAGACAGGACCTCAAGATTGGCCATGTTTACCCAATCCTGAGGTCCTGTCTAGTCTATGGACCTCTGTAATTACATGACCATGGATTAAATGCCACACAGACAACCAAGTGTTGCTTCACTGTTTGGGGTTTAAACTTGGCCTGGGTGATAATCCAGCTTTGACCTTTGCTCTGGGAAGCACTTTGTGACAGCTTGGATTTCTCCTCCGACTCCTTAAGATCTACCAGCGTCTGCCTCCGTTAGCTCCACTGGCAGTTTGAAGCAGCAGCTTTCTGACTGACATCACTAAATAATGTCCAAAGTACTTGTAGGTGTTGCAGCAATATACGGGACAGAAAGCAAGGCCTGTGCTGAGTGACTGACTGCTGATGGATGAACATACCCGAAGCTCAGCAGCAGCCAAACATGAATCAGAGTTGTTCTGGGTTCATAAAGACACTCCTGGTTGTTGGTTCTGTAGATGGATGATTTCCAGGTAGTGAAAGTTAAGAACATGCCTGTACCTCTTTACCAGAGAAGAACCAGGCATGCATCATTCATTTCCTTCTCTGAGACTTGATAAACATGTTTTTAGATGTGGAAACAGAAGCAAAGTGTTTTTTGGGGTTTTCTTCAACCGTGAATCATCTTCCAAGTCCCAGGTGTTCTGGCAGTTCAGGGTTCCTCCAGTTCCAGGGAACAGCGAGAAACGTCAAGTCCTTTTCGATCTGCTGCCTTCCTCACGCTTAGTTCTCAAATCATTTGGGGGCACATCGTGGCTACGAAAACATTACGGGTTTAATTCCCCCGGGCTCCTGCAGTGGTACTTCAGGTAAAAACATACACCAAAGCCTGATGAGGAGTCCTCTTCATCTTAGATCTGGATGCCCCTCCGTAGGGGTTCAGACTTTGGGATTTGGTGGAAGAGATTGGGGTGGGACTTAAAAATCATAATCCCAACCGGAGTTGTCGTCTGGCGGCGGTTCCTCAGTGTCTTCTGGGAAATTGTCGAAGTTACTGGTGTCAGTCTGGGAGGAAACCTGGACAGAAGAACAAGGAGTCAAACATCTTTAACACCTCAATATATCTACAGTGAGTTCAGTTTGTCAGGGGTTTGGTGTTGGAGGAAACAATGAGGTAAAGATTATTTCTACTCACGGCAGGTATGATGGGTGGAGTCAGTGTTCCTTTCTTCAGACCCTCCCAGTTAAAACCTTCAAACCACCTGAACACAGAAAGACAGAGAGAGATGAGTTTCAGCAGTTGAAAGATGCTTCATATCCATCATGTCTTCCTTGCTTATATTTATACTGTATCTAAAGAAGGAGGGAAAGAAAGAGAAACAGCCAATCAGGTGTCACTCACTTGTGCTTTTGGATGTCTTTAACGCCGTTTTTCAGGTTTCCAAGTCTCTCTGAGGGATTGTCTCTGATGACACAAACAGTTATGGTTCATATATTTATTCTAGTGATGAAAAGAATAATTTAGTTTCTCTACGGTGAGTCTGAGCTCAGTGTCTTCTACCTGCAGAGCTTCTTGATGAGATTGGCGGCGTTCTTGGTGATCTTCTTGGGGAACTCGATCATGTCGATGCCTCTCAGGATGACGTTGTAGGTTTTCATTGGATCCGGACCTGAGAATGGAGGACTGCAGACAGACAGAGACACACTGTAAGGACACTGTACGCTGACTGGAGTCTGACTCTGCTGAACTCTGCTGTGTCCTCACCTGCCCGTCAGCAGCTCGTACATCAGGATGCCCAGAGACCAGTAGTCTGCTGAGACGTCGTGACCCTTGTTGAGGATGATCTCCGGAGCGACGTACTCCGGCGTCCCGCAGAACGTCCACGTCTTCTTACAGAGGCCGATCTTCTTGGCGAAACCGAAGTCCACCTAGAAAAGACCAGATTACTGAAACACACATCATGACACTGTTCCACACACAGCTGCTATTCCCAATCCCAGAAGGATGAACCCTAATTTTATCTGACGGTACGATGTCTGTTGCATCTTTGGATCGCTTTCCTGCTCTCCAGATGAGGAACCCTTTAGATTTCAGTGACCCCATGATCTTCTCTCTATCCACAGCTGGATTACCAACCTAATGTCTGAATAAATAAACTGCAGACAGGAAGTGGTGTGTTCGTACCAGTTTGGCGTATCCTCGGCTGTCCAGTATGAGGTTTTCAGGCTTCAGGTCTCTGTAGATGATGCCTTTGGCGTGCAGGTAGGCGAAGGCTTCAACCACGCAGCCGGTGTAGAACCTCGTGGTCGAGTCTTCAAACGAACCCCTGAAACACACAAAGATTAATCTCGTTAAAGAACGAAGACCATTTGGATTCTTTCAAGGTTTCAGTTTCATTGGATTCGGTTACATCCACTTTTTTACTTTCTGTTCATTTTTCACATTAAACTACTGATATTGTTTCTCCAAATCCAAGATCATCATCTCCATGTCTTCCATTATTATTATTATTATTATTATTATTATCCATTATTCACTTTATAATCATATCAAACAGACAAAAGAAGAAACTAGTTCATGTTTGGAGTTTTTACATCATAAATTACTTTATAATGACTTTAAAATCAGTTTTTCTGTCAATTCATTTTCAGCTGATAAACATTTATTTTCTTCTTGTTAAAAAATGATCAGATGCTATTTTAAGAAAGTGACTCAATGGTTACCTGTCTCTCAGTATTGTCCACAGCTCTCCTCCCAGACAGGCCTCCATCAGCATGTACAAATATTTACAGTCTTTAAACGTCCGGTACAACCTGAGCATCAAAAACACACATTAAATCCCATACATCCTTTCACAATAAGAGCACATATCTGTGTCATGAGATCTGCTGACCTGACGACGAAATCAGAGTGCGCCTCGGTCATGATGTGTTTCTCGGAGCGGATGTGTTCTTGTTGTCTCGTGTCGACGATGTGACGCTTCTTCAGGATCTTCATGGCAAACGTCTTCGCCTCCTCGCTCTTCAGCTGCACCTGAAGGAGAAAGAAGAAGAACATCAAACAGGCCGTCCGTCACCTCCACCGTCACAGGAATAAGATGTTCCTCTTCCTCTGGTCAGGAAACCACGTGTATGTATTCATCCGCCACTGAAAATAGTCCCCAACCAATCCATTACTTCCTCCTGTTTTTTGTGGTTAATAACTAATAAAAGTCACCAGCTGTGTCAGGAAATTACTTTTTAAACATGAAACTATATATTAGTGAACTTCATTTAAAAGGTAAAAGAGCTTCTCAGCCTTACTAATCTTTTTATATACTGATGTTATAAACTGCTGAAAGAATTAACTGAATGATCGATTAGTGGGTCGATTAATCAGCCTTTTCTTGTCATACAGGACAGTAAACTACATATTTTTTAAAATATTTTTACATTTAAAACATTTTGAGTTTCATAGTTTTTATGACATTTTAAAAACCAAATGATTCATACATTAATTAACATGAAATATTTAATTAATGTATTTTTTTAGTTGCAGCTTCAGTAATAAAACTGAACAGTTAAAGTTTCTCTCAACCAAAGACTGTAAACACCACACACACACTGTATTACACACACACACACACACACACATACACATTGTAACACACACACACACACACACACACACACACACACTGTAACACACACACACACACACACACACACACACACACACACTGTAACACACACACACACACACACACACACACTGTGGAGTAAACCTCGATGACACAATCTTCTATTTCTGGATGGATTCTTTACGTTATGTTATACGAGCTCTTACTCTGACATGTTGGAAAGGTCACACCTCCCTTGTGTGTGTGTGTGTGTGTGTGTGTGTGTGTGTGTGTGTGTGTGTGTGTATGTGTGTTTACGAGTTAAACGTTGACTTTACAGCCTTGTTGACAGTTTTATTAATAGGAACTATAAATAGAGTTTTGGACAGACCATCTTTAAAGTCTTTTATTAAACTGAAGAACAATGTCAATATATTTAAGTATAAAAGTCACTTTTCTATAAATGCTATAAATGCCCATCAGAGGCAGCTTGACCTGCATTAGCTCACTACTGTGGTATTTTATACAGATCTGTAACACAAGTTAGTTTTTATACATAGTGTTTGTTATTTAGTTTTTTTTCATATCAGCACTTTTTAATATACTGTGTACAATCTGAATGACAAATCAAATCCATCTTATATTATTCTGTGTATTATTGTATTTGTTTGATTTGAAGTCTGCAAACAAATTAAGTCAAAAGTCAAAAGTCACGTCACTGCAGTCGGCGCCTCCTGCTGTTACACTAGCTGCAGACAGTTTGAGGTCAGAGGAGGTGCAGAGTTACGCTCTGACTCACTCGCTAGAAATACCTCCTGAGGAATGATGGGAGATCCTGAGTGGGGATTCCTTCCTGCTTTTGGGCAAACCCTTCACACCCTCTCCCTCCGCCCCCTCTGCCCCCCCCCCCCCAAAAAAACAAAACAAACCCGAGCAGCAGAGACACTGGCTGCCTGAGCTCCACTCATTAACATCTGCCCATCATCTCTGTTCCCACTGTGAGGATAACCGAGTCTATCAAACTGAATAAAACACACTTACTGTAAACTGGTTTGGTCTGAGGAACTCGCTAAGACACGTTAAACTCGTTAAGACTTGCTAGCCTCGTTAAAGCCTCGCTGGATGTAACAGATCAGGTGTGAAACGATCGGACTGCTGCACAGAGATGAGAATCAGAATCAAACTGAACCCTGAGAGAGCTGACCACCACATGATGACTGGTTTACAGTTACCAGCTGTGACGCTTTACTGGAAAGTTACTGCAAATAGCTGAACCCCCCCCCCCACACACACACACTTCCCACACACACACACACACACACACACACACACACACACACACACACCAAATCTGCTTCACATTTATCCTTATAATTATGTAAAAAAAGTGATTTGAAACTGGTTTAAATCTGAATCTTAAACTGGTCTCAATTTAATCTGCAACTAGACTAATTTAAAGCAAATCTTAAACTGATGTTTAACTGGTTTCAAACCAGTCCGAAACTGGTTTTAAAGTCATCTTGTATCTGTAAACTGGTCTCAACCATCTGCAGTTAGTCTCAAGCTAACATGAACTGGTGTTGAGTTCACCTCAAACTGGGTTTTTTTGGACTCAAACTGGTCTGAACTTTATCTGTCAAGCTTACATTATCTGTTCTGAGTCGATCCTGCACCTGATTGAACTGATATTAGAAATGAAATGAAAACTAATCGATGTGTCTCTGTGTTTGATTACCAGCTCAACACGTCCGAAGCCGCCGACTCCCAGCGTGTCAATGATGTTGAAGTCGCTCAGCCTCAGATTGGAGAAGAACGCGTTCTCCGCCTCGTACCTGGAAACCAAGACACAAGAAATACACTTTAAAACCTTTCTGATACGACCGGCAGCAGGTGCGGGGGCGATGCGAAGCTGGTGTCCGTTGTACCTGCAGCATTTTACCACATGGAAGAACGGGAACTTTTTGGAGGTTTGGATGGAGAAGGAGGTGATGGGGAAGGGGGACGAGGAAGAGGAGGAGGAGGAAGGAGGAGCAGGGAGGCTGGTCTGCCTCTGTCTCTGCCGCCTCACTGTAATGGGGAGCAACTCCCTCATCTCCAAACTTGGTTAAAATCCACGAGAGCAGGACCAGATTTACTTTGTCTTTGTCAGTTTGCCTCTAAATCACGTTCAGGAATGCGATTTCCTGGTCAGACAAACGTTCAGTCACACTTTCTTAGAATCCGTCGGTCGGTACTGACGGTGGAACGAGGTCTCCCCGTCAAGAAGAAGGTAAAGAAACTTCTCACGAGAACGTTCGGCACAGTGTCCGCAAGAGAGCCGTCTCAAAGGAGGAGCTCCACGTCCAGTTTACATGATGAAGGTGGGCGACGACGCGGGGGCGAAGCTGGCGGTGGTGGTTTGGGGTGGTGGTCTGGTGCGGTGAGGCGGCCAGATCCTCCAGCTCTGTGTGCATGTAGGTTACAAACGGGTGTCTTCCAGAGTAGGACGGCGTCACAATCGAGAACAGAACTGGATCATGCAATGTCCTCGATGTCTTGGAAGATGTCAGAAAATATTTTAGGAAATGTAATGATCAGACCGGAGTCCTGTAAGAGTGACTAAGGAGACCCGGGGAAAGGTTCCTGCTTTCTGCCAAAACAGTGTCCACGTCTGCTCCGGCTGAGTCCTGCAGGGTGTAAGACTGACCTGAGAGGGCGGCCCGCGTGCTGCTGCTGGTATTTTTAGCTGGTAGAAACATTGCTCAGAGGTTCAAAGACTGACTGACAGGCTGTAGGACAAACTGTCCCGACCTCAAAACCAGAGGACACCAAGACTTCGAGAGATGTATCAAGATATTTAGAGCACATATCTACGTTTCAGGTTTTAGTTTTATAGTCATGTGAAAAGGTTGCTGCTCTCCCTTTTCACTCAGCCCTGATTCCCGACTCCACTTGTGTCTGATTCACTCATCAGGCCTGCTCTGATTATTTTAGAGAGTTCGTGCCGATGAGCAGGTCGTCTGCTTCATCAGTCGGGCTGAAAAATACCAGCACCGGTCCAAAGTGATACCGATACCAACTGTATTTCATTGATGCCCATCAAGAGAAGAAGCTTCCACTCCTCCACATCTCAATTATTTGATTTTTACACAAATGCATTTAACTACTTATTCAGATTCACAGCGACTTCGCCACCACAGACGGGTCGCAGCTGCTGTGGCAGTCGGCCAATCACATGTCACATTAAATCCAAGAACGCCTGCATTGATTGGTTGTGAGCAAGTCCATGCAAACAGTCATATTTTATAGCTTTGGGTGCAAAAAGGATCGATTGCAGGTTTTGTTTGATGGGGGACGTTTCCATTCCACTTGGTATTGATTAATTTCAGTCGATACCTCTAAAGAAATAAACATTACAACATCTAAATAGAACCCAAGTACCAGCTAGAACCTCCTAAAGAATCACTAAAAACTGCTAGAACCTTAAATAAACTCCTCAAAGATCACTAGGATCACCTAAAATACCACTAGAACATCTTAGTAGAGCACCATGAGCTGCTAAAGAACCAACAGAACCTCTCCAATGTTCCCCAGAACAACCTAAAAGACCACTAAAACCTCCTCAGTGACATCTAGAACCATTTCAATGATCACTAAAACCTTCACAGTTACCTCTAGACCGCTAGAACCACCAGAAAGAACATCCTCAGTGACCACTCCAACATCTTAATGGACCCGCAGAACCTCCTAAAAAGTTCTATAACCTCATTAGGAACCACTAGAACCAAAAGAAACCCTCTCTAACTTTCTCAGCATCATTACAACATCTTAATACACCCCAAGAACCTGCTAGACCCTCATAAAGTATCTGCTAGAACCATCAAAACATTTAGAAACTCCTCAAACGTCAGTAGAACCACCTAGAACCTGATCAGGGACCACTAGAACATCTTAGTAGAGCCCCATGAGATGCTAAAGTATTGAAGGACCTCTCAGAACTATCTAACTATTGCAGGTATCGATTGGCAGAAGACGTTTCGATACTACAGACGATACCTTTGGTGATACTTTAGGAGGTTCTAGCATGTCAGTGAGAAAGTTAGAGAGAATTTTCAATTGGTTCTTGTGGTTCCTAATGTGGTTACTGCATGTTTTAGTAGGTTCTGGGACTCTATTGAGATGTATAGTCTGATGTAAATCAATACCAAGTAGTATTGATTTAGTTCGGTCGATATCTTAAAGGTACCGGTACCGAGCCCTACTCATCAGTGATGCTGACGACAGGTGAGCATCATCAGCCGGCTGAGGTAGGAAGGACGTTTTAGGTGATTTCGACATAAATCAGAACAAACTCTGTCTCTGGAGCGCCGTGGTAGTGGAGTAGGTACAGCAGATGCCATAAACCTGCAATGTCCCTCTCCTCTCTCCTTCCTCTCCTTTCTCTCTCAACCCAGCCGGTCGAGGCAGAGGGCCGACCACCTAGAGTCCAGTTCTGCCTGAGGTTTCCTTGCTGCTGTTGCCAAGTGCTGCTTAATGTTGGGTCTCTTTAATTTAAATTAAATTAAAAAGTTTGGTCTAGACCTGCTCTATGTGTAAAGAGCCTTGAGATTACTTCTGTAGTGATTACATAAAGATTGATTGACTGATCGTCCCTGGTTAAAGTCACACCCATCTCTCTCTCTCTCTCCTCTTGTTTCTCTGCCACTAACAGCCCAATAAAGGTAAATCTGCTTCCTGCCAATCACAACACACTGTTACACAATGTGTGTGTCTCTGAACAGGGAGCGGACTATTTCCTGGAAACCAAAGCAGTGGAATCTGATTTCCACAGAAACAGTAGCTGCTGTCGGACGGTCAGGACGAAGAACACGCTCTAAAAATAGTTTGTTAAAATGAGAAAGAGATTAACAGTTAGCACTGAGCTGCAGGTTCGGATGCCTCCAACCTTCAGCGTCCTGCAGCGTCAGGAACACAAACTATCCTCAGCTCATTTAACCGTTGAACAGTCCTGCAGGAAAACAGATTAAAACTAGAAAATTACATAAATGCATAAAACTGAGCCAACGACCACAAAAAACATTAATGCCGAACTGAACATTTAACCCTTAAACAGGCCTTACTAGTTATGTCATTTGCACCTAAAGTAAATAAGGAAGGAAGGAAAGAAGGAAGGAAAGGAGGAAGGAAGGGAAGCAAGGGAGGAAGAAGGAAGGAAAGGAAGGAGGGAGGAAGGAAGGAAGGTAGGAAGGAAAGGAGGGAAGAAGGAAGGAAAGGAGGGAGGAAGGGAAGGAAGGGAGGAAGAAGGAAGGAAAGGAGGAAGGAAGGGAAGCAAGGGAGGAAGAAGGAAGGAAAGGAAGGAGGGAAGAAGGAAGGAAAGGAGGGAGGAAGGGAAGGAAGGAAAGGAAGGGAGGAAGAAGGAAAGGAAGGAGGGAGGAAGAGGAAGGAAAAGAGGGAGGAAGGAAGGAAGGGAGGGAGGGAGGGAGGGAGGAAGGAAGGAAGGAAGGAAGAAAGAAAGGAAGGACAGATGAAGGAAGGAAGAAAGGAAGGACAGATGAAGGAAGGAAGAAAGGACAGAAGGAGGGAACATTTACCCTAACAGCTGAACTTAGATCTGAGGAAGGAAGGAAGGAAGAAAGAAAGGAAGGACAGATGAATGAAGGAAGGAAGGAAGGAAGGAAGGAAGGACAGAGGAAGGACCCGGGAGGACAACACGAAGGTTAAAGAGTCTGTATCTCCTGGTGCACGTTGTCTTTTTAAGGGTTAAGTTACATTTCTACTGAAGTGCACATTTAATATGAGCTGAATTAAACAGCAGCTCCTCATATTACTTATTTCCTGCAGCCACAAACAAGGCGTCTATAAGTAGATCGGTTTGGTTAATAACACGTTTCATTCTGTTTGTGGTAAACTCAGAACGCTCTTTATCTCAGCTTTAAATAAACTTTATGGGGTCGAGCCCCCGCCCCATGTGTTGACCACATGTTGTCCTGAGCTTATGATTGAGCTCTTTTAAAGCACTTTACATTTTAATCTTTAATTTGCACTCTATGTCCTTTTAATGATTTTATAGCTTATTATTATTTTATGCTGCAATCATATATTTAATGCTCTATTCTAGCATTTTATTTCTCTCTTTCTATATTTCTGTACTTTGTTTTTATTATGGGGGGGGGGAGGGGGGGTTAATTGTATGTTTTAATGTTTCTGTTTTATGTAAAGCACATTGAGTTGCCATTGTGTATGAAATGAATATATAAATAAAACTGCCTTGAGGCTACAGTCCTCGCTGCAGGTGACCCTGGTTCGAATCCCGCACCAAGCGGTCCTATCCTGCGTGTCATTGCCCCCCCCCCCCTCCTGTTTCCTGTCTCTCTCTACTAACCTGAACATTAAAGCCAAAAAGCCCCAAAAAATATACTTTAAAAAAAAAAAACTTTATTTAAATGGGTTTTTTTGTTGTTGTTTAAAATCTTAGCAGAAATAAAGATTAATTAACTTTTTCTTAAATTTTAAAAAACCTGAAAATTAACATTAAGAACATTTTATAATGATTAATAAAAGCTGTGGAAGTTATCTCATAATAATTAAGACTTTCTTTACCTCACGTCTTCATCTCAGAATAAAAAACTTCTCACAGGAAACGTTAAGTAAGAACAAGCAGAGAATAAAAGATGAATAAACAGAAATGCATTAACACATCGGTGTTGTGTTTGAGGTTGCCGTGGCGACGGCCCTGATTGATTGACAGCTGGGCGCCTGTGTCTGTGTGTGTGTGTGTGTGTGTGTGTGTGTGTGTGTGTGTGTG
>JAJDFG010000783.1:55000-57500 GCA_021039105.1 Scomber colias
AAGGAAGGGAGGAAAAGAAAGAAGGAAGAAGGAAGGAAAGGAGGGAGGAAGGAAGGAAGGAAGGAAGAAGGGAGGAAAGGAAAAAGGAAGGAAGGAAGGTAGGAAAAGAAAGAAGAAGGACAGAGGAAAGAAAGAGAGAAGGAGGGAGGGAGGAAGGAAGGGAGGAAAGGAAAGAAGTGAGGAAGGAGGGAAGAAAGGGATGGAGGAAGTACAGAAGGAAGGAAGGAAGGAAGGAAAGGGGGAAATAAGAATTAGACGGGGTCAATTTGACCCGGGAGGACGACACAAGGGTTAATAATGGTATGATATGGAGGTGGTGTATTTGTTATATAGTGACATTTCATATTGTATCATGTTGTATATATTAAGATTGATAACATTACTTAGTATTACTACTGTTATTACTCTAAAACCATAAAAACTTTGGATGGAAGGAAGGACAGAAGGAAGGAAGGAAGGGAGGGAGGAAGGAAGGAAGCTCCTGTCCTTCCTTTCTTCCTCCCTTTCTTTCTTTCTTTCTTTCTTTCTTTCTTTCTTTCTTTCTTTCTCCCCAGGTGGATCAAATATTTAATATCTATCATTCTTTTGTGGTTACACCATTTGACATTTTGTGGTTACACCATTTGACATGTTCAGGAGCATTCAGTCTTACTTTTGGTATAAAATGGGTCAAATGTCATTTCAAATCTCTCTTATTGATCTTTTTTTAATATATTGATTATATTGAACTGGGCGTAACCTCCATGATGTCTTGCTGCGGAGTTCAGTCTGAATTGATCTAGAACCTTCCTGTCGACCTCCTTTCCTTCCTTCCTTCCTTCCTTCCTTCCTTCCTTCCTTCCTTCTGTCCTTCCTTCTTTCCCTCCTGTCCGTCCTTCCTTCCTTCCTCCCTTCTGTCCTCCCTCCCTTCCTTCATTCCTTCTGTCCTCCCTCCCTTCCTTCATTCCTTCTGTCCTCCCTCTCTTCCTTCATTCCTTCTGTCATTCCTCCCTCCCTTCCTTCCTTCCATCATTCCTTCCTTCCTTCCTTCCCTCCTCCGTAAGATTGATAACATTACTTAGTATTACTACTGTTATTACTCTAATTATTATTACTATTGTAATTATTATTAATATGAATATCATGATTGGCATTACATGATATGCTTTGTGGTATTTAGTGTGTGTGGGTTTACAGGAATGATGTGTGGGTTGAGAGCCTTATGCATGCTGTATGTGATTGTGTTGTAATATATGTTTTATGTTGGACCCCCTTGAAAACGAGATGGTTCTCTTAAGGTGCTATGCATTAATACAAATTTAATTTAATGAGCGGAGAGCAACACAAACATGCACACACACACACACACACACACACACACACACACACACACACACACACACACACACACACACACACACACACATACTAAGAACACGCAGGATAACGGGTCTTAGAAGCAGGAAACTGACAGTTTGATTCTCCGGGTAATAAATCACTGCAGTGTCCTCACAAATACAGCAGAGTCTCTATCTCTGTGTGTGTGTGTGTGTGTGTGTGTGTGTGTGTGTGTGTGTGTGTTTGTCCTTCGCTCAGCTGTTTTCTGCTCCTTTTCATCTGAACGTGTGTTTGTGTGATAATGAGCTTCGTCTCTCTGCTGCTTTTCTGACCTTCGTTTGCATCACAGCAGCTGCTAATTGGTGGTTCAGTGTGTGTGTGTGTGTGTGTGTGTGTCTTTCTGTCTTTGAGAGGACCAGTTACAGCTGAACACCAGCGTTGTGAGGACATTTCTGGGTTGGTCCTCACGAATTAGGGTTAGGGTTAGGGTTAAGGTTTGGGTAAGGGGCTGGGATATAAAGACAAACCTGTGTGTGTGTGTGTGTTGTAATTCTATCTCTGTGAGGACCAGGTTCAGTGTCAGAGGTCACATGATCTTACCCCTGCAGCGCTCTCTCTCCAAACCAGTCTCCTCTGGTTAGCTCTCTCAGGTGTACCGGCTCCTGATTGGCTGAATCCCCTTGGGTCACGTTCACCTGGCAGGAAGTGTGATCAGAATCAATCAGGACCAATATAAGATCAATATAGGACCAGTCAGGACCAGTCAGGACCAGTCAGGACCAATCAGGACCAGTCGGGACCAGTCAGGACCAGTATGTGGGGGGTTACCGTGCCCTGGCTGATGATGAAGAAGGTGTCTCCTCTGGCTCCCTGCCTGATGATGAACTCTCCGGCTTCATAATGCGTCTAAACACACACAGGATACAGTCGCTTTTATTTTGAAATACTTCCTGCCCCCCCCCCCCCCCCCCCCCGGCCAAGGTGTGACCTCTCACCTCCTCCATGACGTCGGCCAGCTTGCTGAGCGTCTCCTCTGGGAGACCCTGATAGGTGGGAACGCTGCAGACAGGAAACAGGAAACAGGAAGTCACAAGTTTATATTTTATTTACTTTAATCTGACAAAAACTAGAAGTTGTTGAACCGTCTTCACGAGGTCTAGTTTAAATTTAAAGGGTTAAAATG
>JAJDFG010000783.1:70000-78845 GCA_021039105.1 Scomber colias
GCCCACCGACTCCGAGGCTCGGCCATCTGGAGGACCGTTGTTGAGCCGCCGTGAGTCCAAAAAAAAACAATGAGATTAAAAAAAAAAGAGAAAATAAAATAAAAGTTTAAAGTGAATCAGCTGATCGATCGCACCTTTACACCAGGAAGCTGCTTCAGGTCACGTCACGGCTCAAATACGAGTTAATATCCAGACAAAGTGATGAAAGTGTGACGGTTTCAGTGGGAGGATCACGTTAGCGAGCCGCTTATATAACACACTAACCTCAAACACGCTATAAATATAACAAAGAGCTCAGTGTGAACACAGCAGAGCGAGGAGAGACGAGGAATCACATGAACCTGACGTCACCGCTCAGAAAACACAAAGTTATATCGTTTAACATGAATAAAATGTATGTTAATAAAAGTTGATGCTAACGGCAGGATGAAAGCTTCCACAAGGGGGCGCCGAAGAGCTGGAGGGGAAGATACTGCCTTAAGGGTCAGTGATGTTTGTTTGTGTCCATGTGGACCCGTACTGTCCTCTTCCTCTTACCGGGGTCAGGTCGGGGGGGCAGCAGCCTAAGCAGGAAGCCCAGACTTCCCTCTCCCCAGCCACTTCCTCCAGCTCTTCCCGGGGGATCCCGAGGCGTTCCCAGGCCAGCCGAGAGACATAAGGGCCGTTTCCACCGCAGGAACTTCGGGGTAATTTTACGGGGCCGTGGCTGTTGGTTCGTGTCTCCACCGCAGGAACCGCCTCCAAAGGACAGGGTTCCTGAACTTTTACAGGGGCTAAGCGAGTCCCTGCCTCGAAAAAATCTTGGGTGCTGATTGGATAATACTCAAGGCGGGAACTTCCTCTCACTCGGCCCTCTCAGTGGAGACACAGCGGTTGACAGGGCCGAGTGAGAGGAAGGCTCCTGTAAAGTTCCTGTCCCTAAATAGTTCCAGGAACTCTCTCTCTTCAGTGGAAACGGCCCTATAGTCTCTCCAGCGTGTCCTGGGTCTCCTACCGGTGGGACGGGCCCTGAACACCTCACCAGGGAGGCGTCCGGGAGGCATCCTGACTAGATGCCCGAGCCTCCTCATCTGGCTCCTCTCGACGCGGAGGAGCAGCGGGTCTACTCCGAGCTCCCTCCGGATAACTGAGCTTCTCACCCTATCTCTAAGGGAGAGCCCAGCCAGCCTACGGAGGAAGCTCATTTCACCCGCTTGTACCCGCCATCTTGTTCTTTGGGTCACGACCCAAAGCTCATGACCAGAGGTGAGGGTAGGAACCCAAAGCTCATGACCAGAGGTGAGGGTAGGAACGAAGATCGACTGGTAAATCGAGAGCTTCGCCTTTCGGCTCAGCTCTCTCTTCACCACGACGGATCTGTGCAGAGTCCGCATTACTGCAGACGCTGCACCGATCCGCCTGTCGGTCTCACGCTCCATCCTTCCCTCACTGTGAACAAGACCCCGAGGTACTTGAACTCCTCCACTTGGGGCAGGATCTCATCCCTGACCCGAAGAGTGCACTCCATCCTTTTCCGGTTGAGGACCATGGCCTCGGATTTGGAGGTGCTGATTCTCATCCCGGCCGCTTCACACTCGGCTGCGAACCGATCCAGTGAGAGCTGGAGGTCACGGTCTGATGAAGCCAACAGGACCACATCATCCTGTGTCTCCATGTGGTGTAGTTTAAATTTAAAGGGTTAAAATGTGAAAATAAATGTATGAATAACTTCACACATTCTGTTTTTGTGGACCCAGCATCAAATTTCTGCTTTTAATCCATTTAGAGAGAATATATTAGAGGATTATGGTAAAAATGTCTAAGTGGTGTAACCATGGTTCGAATTACGGGGGAGCTAAGGTGAGAGATGAAAGAGATTTAACAGTTTAGAATAATTAATAAATAATAAATAAGAATATTGAATGTTAAACATTTCAGTCAAGGTGTCCATATGTCACAGCTTGGATTAATAATTTCTATATTTAGCTTTTTATTATCTTCTAACATAACATGATGGTGATCTGGGGCCAAACACCTCCTCTGGATGGAATTACAAAATGTACCCATCATTGTTCCCTCAGTACAGTCAGATAAAAGTGTCAAACACCAGAATACATTTATTCTGTTATAAATCTCCTGGGGGAGGACCCAAAGACCCTCAGCCCCCCCCCCCCATTAGATTGTCCCACCCACATTTCAAATTGTGTGATTGTGTTGAAACTGGGCTCCCCTGAAAGCCACCGTGTAATTCGAATACTGAGTGTAACCATAAAATCTTGCTTAAAAACAGTAGTCAATAAAACACCTTCCTTCCTTCCTTCCTTCCTTCCTTCCTACCTAACACCATATCAACTAGTTTGGCATGATCTTACATCCTTCCTTCCTTCCTTCCTTCCTTCCTTCCTTCCTTCCTACCTAACACCATATCAACTAGTTTGGCATGATCTTACATCCTTACATCCTTCCTTCCTTCCTTCCTACCTAACACCATATCAACTAGTTTGGCATGATCTTACATCCTTCCTTCCTTCCTTCCTTCCTTCCTTCCTTCCTTCCTTCCTTCCTACCTAACACCATATCAACTAGTTTGGCATGATCTTACATCCATCCTTCCTTCCTTCCTTCCTTCCTTCCTTCCTAACACCATATCAACTAGTGTGGCATGATCTTACTTCCTTCCTTCCTTCCTTCCTTCCTTCCTTCCTTCCTTCCTTCCTTCCTACCTAACACCATATCAACTAGTTTGGCATGATCTTACATCCATCCTTCTTCCTTCCTTCCTACCTAACACCATATCAACTAGTGTGGCATGATCTTACATCCTTCCTTCCTTCCTTCCTTCCTAACACCATATCAACTAGTGTGGCATGATCTTACATCCTTCCTTCCTTCCTTCCTTCCTTCCTACCTAACACCATATCAACTAGTTAGGCATGATCTTCCTTCCTTCCTTCCTTCCTTCCTTCTTCTTCCTTCCTTCTTTCCTTCCTTCCTTCCTTCCTTCCTACCTAACACCATATCAACTAGTTTGGCATGATCTTACATCCTTCCTTCCTTCCTTCCTTCCTTCCTACCTAACACCATATCAACTAGTTTGGCATGATCTTACATCTTCCTTCCTTCTTCCTCCTTCCTTCCTACCTAACACCATATCAACTAGTTAGGCATGATCTTCCTTCCTTCCTTCCTTCCTTCCTACCTAACACCATATCAACTAGTTTGGCATGATCTTACATCCTTCCTTCCTTCCTTCCTTCCTTCCTTCCTAACACCATATCAACTAGTGTGGCATGATCTTACTTCCTTCCTTCCTTCCTTCCTTCCTTCCTTCCTTCCTTCCTAACCTAACACCATATCAACTAGTTTGGCATGATCTTACATCCATCCTTCCATCCTCCCTTCCTTCCTTCCTTCCTAACACCATATCAACTAGTGTGGCATGATCTTACATCCTTCCTTCCTTCCTTCCTTCCTTCCTACCTAACACCATATCAACTAGTTAGGCATGATCTTCCTCCTTCCTTCCTTCTTCCTTCTTTCCTTCCTTCCTTCTTTCCTTCCTTCCTTCCTTCCTACCTAACACCATATCAACTAGTTTGGCATGATCTTACATCCTTCCTTCCTTCTCTTCCTTCCTTCCTTCCTACCTAACACCATATCAACTAGTTTGGCATGATCTTACATCCTTCCTTCCTTCCTTCCTTCCTTCCTTCCTTCCTTCCTTCCTTCCTTCCTACCTAACACCATATCAACTAGTTAGGCATGATCTTCCTTCCTTCCTTCCTTCCTTCCTTCTACCTAACACCATATCAACTAGTTTGGCATGATCTTACATCCTTCCTTCCTTCCTTCCTTCCTTCCTTCCTACCTAACACCATATCAACTAGTTTGGCATGATCTTACATCCTTCCTTCCTTCCTTCCTTCCTTCCTTCCTACCTACCTAACACCATATCAACTAGTTAGGCATGATCTTACATCCTTCCTTCCTTCCTTCCTTCCTTCCTTCCTAACACCATATCAACTAGTGTGGCATGATCTTACATCCTTCCTTCCTTCCTTCCTTCCTTCCTTCCTTCCTACCTAACACCATATCAACTAGTGTGGCATGATCTTACATCCTTCCTTCCTTCCTTCCTTCCTTCCTTCCTTCCTTCCTACCTAACACCATATCAACTAGTTAGGCATGATCTTACATCCTTCTTCCTTCCTTCCTTCCTTCCTTCCTTCCTTCCTACCTAACACCATATCAACTAGTGTGGCATGATCTTACATTATAACTTTTATATTAAATAAAGCTAATGGAATACTATTGTTCTAAATATTACATTTCATCTGGTTACCATGGAGACCAGGAAACATTTACATGTTTTAAATGAAGTCATTATTAGTATAAGTCCACTTAAACACACTGTAGCTGATCACATATTTAATATCTATCATTCTTTTGTGGTTACACCATTTGACATTTTGTGGTTACACCATTTGACATTTTCAGGAGCATTCAGTCTTTTGGTATAAAATGGGTCAAATGTCATTTCAAATCTCTCTTATTGATCTTTTTTTTAATATATTGATTATATTGAACTGGGCGTAACCTCCATGATGTCTTGCTGCGGAGTTCAGTCTGAATTCAGTCCCTTCCTTCTATACTTCCTTCCTTCCTCTCTCCTTCCCTTCCTTCCTTCTATACTTCCTTCTTCCTCTCTCCTTCCCTTCCTTCGTTCCTCCTTCCTTCCTTCCTCCCTTCCTCCTTCCCTCCCTTCCTTCCTTCCTTCCTTCCTTCCTTCCTTCCTTTACTCCCTTCTTTCTTTCCTCCCCCCTACCTTCTTTCCTCTGTCCTCTTTCTTTCCTTCCTCCCTTCCTCTTTTCCTTTCTCCCTCCCTCGCTTGCTCCTACCTTCCTTCTTTCCTCGGTCCTTCCTTCCTCCTTTCCTTTCCTCCCTCCCTTCCTCCCTCCTTTCCTTCCTTCTTCCTCCGTTCCTTCCTTGACTCTCTTATTGATCTTTTTTTAATATATTGATTATATTGAACTGGGCGTAACCTCCATGATGTCTTGCTGCTGCTGAGTTCAGTCTGAATTTATCTAGAAAACCAACAAAAATACTAAATGTACATTTTAACAAACCTGATGCTGCTTTTAAATCTAGTTTAACTGATTTATGGATTCATCATCTTATTATTACTGACACATTTCAGATGTCATCGCCCCCAAAATGACCTCACAATACTAAATACGCTTCGAACCAGCTCGGCAACATCATCGTCCGTTAGCATCACAAACACTACGAACCGCCTCTCGTTCTTTCATTGGTTGAGCTGTCAGGCTGCTAAATGTTGGCTGTCCCTCACTCGGCTGCTCATTCAATTAAGCTAATATTGTTTTTATTTATTTACACATTTATGCTAAACGACCCTCATATGAGTCAGTACGCACAAGCTGTGTGTCTCTGTATGTGTGTGTGTGTGTGTGTGTCCTTGTTGTAAAACTCAATCTGAATCAGGTCACTTATTAAACTCACTCATGATTCAACTGAGAAGTTTTGAGTTTTTTCCAGTTTGTTTTTTATAAAAGCTTAAAAAACTGCAGAAAGAACTTAAACTTTAAAGCAGAAGAACTTGAATATAAACTGTTTTCTTAAAGGAAGTATGAGTCGAGAAGCAGCTGCGACTCCTCTGAGAGAAAGGCTGCATCACTTTGTGTGATTCTACTACGAACAGGAAGTTAAAAAGAAAGAAAATCAAAAGTAAAGTTTCACAGGACAGCGATAAAACCGAAGAAGAGATGAGATGTGACAGTCATGAAGATATCTTTAATAAACCTCCAAAAAAGGAAGGAAGGAAAGAAGGAAGGACGGAAGGAAGGAAGGAAGGAAGGAAGGAAGGAAGGAAAGATGGAATGGAAGCAAGAAAGGAAAGATGGAAGGAAAGATGGAAGGAAGAAAGGAAAAGATGAAAGGAAGAAAGGAAAGATGGAAGGAAGGAAAAATGGAAGGAAGGAAGGAAGGAAGGAAAGAAGGAAGGAAAGATGGAAGGAAGGAAGGAAGGAAGAGAGGAAAGAAAGATGGAAGAAAGGAAGGAAGAAAGGACAGAAGGACGGAAGGAAGGAAGGAGAAAGAAGGAAACTGGGCCGGATCGGGACCCCCTCGGGCGGGCCGGGGTTCTGGCCCACGGGCCTCATGTTTGATTCCTGATGAACGTTTTAATCTCTGATCTGATTAAAACAGTCGCTGCTCAGACCAGAGAGAGGAGACGTTCAGCAGCCTGCAGCGTTCTGACACGTTACGCACGTAGAGACGAGCAGCAGCTGAGGAACAAACTGTGTGTGTGTGTGTGTGTGGAAGGAAGAAGGAAGGAAGGAAGGAAAGAAGGACAGATGGAAGGAAAGATGGAAGGAAGGAAGGAAGGAAGGAAAGATGGAAGGAAGGAAGGAAAGATGGAAGGAAGGAAGGAAAGCACAGAAGGATCAGAGAAAGGAGACGTTCAGCAGCCTGCAGCGTTCTGACACGTTACGCAACGTAGAGACGAGCAGCAGCTGAGAAACAAGCGTTCGGTCCGAAGGTCGGACGGAGCTGCAGGAAACTTTCTCCTGGTTCTGTTTCAAATGTCAAAACGCTCAGAGCCTCGAAAGAACTTCAGCTTCTCTCTGAAAGGAACGGGTCACTTCCTGAGGTAACGTCTAACACACCGAACACGGTTATTAAACGTAAAGCTGCAGAAAGAAACGTATCAGTGGGACCGGAGAAACTTCTCTGGTCAAGGAAGGACAGGAGGAAGGAGGAAAAGAGGAAGGAAGGAAGAGAAAAGAAAGGGAGGAAGGAAGGGAGGAAAGAAAGGAGTAAGGAGGGAGGGGAGGAAAGAAGGGAGGAAGGAAGGGAGGGAGGAAGGAAAGGAGGGAGGAAGGAAGGGAGGAAAGAAAGGAGTAAGGAGGGAAGGGAGGAAAGAAGGGAGGAAGGAAGGAAAGATGGAAGGAAGGAAAGGAATAAGGACTAAAAGAGGAAGGAAATTAGGAGAGAAGGAAGGGAGGAACGAAAAGAGGAAGGAAGGAAGGAAGGAAGGAAAGATGGAAGGAAGGAAGGAAAGAAGGAAGGGAGGAAGGAAAGGAGGAAAAGAAAGAAAGCAACATATCAGTGGGACCGGAGGAACTTCTCTTCTTTCTGAGAAGTTTGATGATTTTTTTATTAACAGATAAAACTGGGAACTTTTATTTTGGAGGAACTTCTCTCACCAACAACAGATTCAGATAAAAGAAATAAATCCTACAGAGATGAAAGTTCAAACACTTTCTTTACTCAGATTCAGGTCAGAGTCAGAAACATTTCAACCCAAACGACTCGGAGACAGAAAGGTCTGAAACAAGTCTGAGTGTAAAACGACCCAAAATGTCCGTCACTATGGAGACGAGTCAGAGTCAGATGGAAAAAAAGATGGAAGGAAGGAAACTGGGCCGGATCGGACTCCTCAGCGGGTCGGTTCTGGCCCACGGGCCTCATGTTAGACCTCCCTGATCTCAGTGAGCTTCTAACAGCTGATTCACTTTGAATGAGACTGATTTAAACTCTGATCTATGGCTCCAACGTAAAGCAACACAACCAACACTAACCTAACAAGTGGACTAGTCCAACACGGACACAAAGGGGGGACACTAACCTAACAAGTGGACTAGTCCAACACGGACACAAAGGGGGGACACTAACCTAACAAGTGGACTAGTCCAACACGGACACAAAGGGGGGACACTGACCAACAAATGGACTAGTCCAACACGGACACAAAGGGGGGACACTAACCTAACAAGTGGACTAGTCCAACACGGACACAAAGGGGGGACATCTGACCAACAAGTGGACTAGTCCAACAACGGACACAAAGGGGGGACACTGACCAACATGTGGACTAGTCCAACACGGACACAAAGGGGGGACACTGACCAACAAGTGGACTAGTCCAACACGGACACAAAGGGGGGACACTGACCAACATGTGGACTAGTCCAACACGGACACAAAGGGGGGACACTGACCTAACAATAAAACCATCAAATCATCTATAATAAACTAAATAACTACTAAGTTCACTCAGACCTATTTACCAAGAAATAAAATAATATTTGAAACTAGTAAATTCCAGGGACATGTTGAGTGCCACAGGGCTGCTGTCGGGACGAGTACAAGATTTATTTTTCCTCATGAATGTACTTTATTCTCAACTTAACATCCTTGAAAATATGAAGTGAATGTTATTATCATAATTAAGCATAAATAATATTTATTTAAACTTATTAATTAAAGTCTACTGCATTTTTCCACAGACAGGAACATCACTGTTATGAAATTATTAAGTAAATCTGAAAAGTGATTTCCACTCCTTGTTTGTCTGCTCATAGTTTGAAAAGTTTTACACTTTATGTAAAAATAATGTTTTGGAGAGAGGACAAGTTTTCCTCCGTTTTAAAGTTTGAATCACGTTTCTTACGTGTTTAAAAAAAGAAAAATTCCCATTCCTTCCTCCTTTCCTTCCATCTGTCCTTCCTCTCTCCTTCTCTCTTTCTTCCCTTCTTCCTTCTTTCCTTCCTCTCTCCTTCTCTCTTTCCTTCCTTCCCCCTTCCTTACTTACTTCTTTCCTCCGTCCGTCCTTCCTTCCTCCCTTCCTTATTTCCTTTCCTCTGTCCGTCTTCCTTCCTCTGTCCCCCTTTCTTCCTTCTGTCGTTCCTTCCTCTCTCTCCTTCCTTCCTTCCTCCCTGCCTTCTTTCCTTCCTCCCTCACTTCCTTTTTTGGGAATAAACTTTGGGAAACTTTGGGAACTTTGGGAAACTTTGGAATTTCAACACCAAAAGTCGTAGCACCCCTCCCCCGATCGAGCCGCACG
>JAJDFG010000784.1:0-35000 GCA_021039105.1 Scomber colias
GAGTATTAGATGGTACTGTACCTGTTCTGCAGTCAGTAACGGTGAAGCAGCAGCTACAGGCTTCTTCCAGCTGAACTGTCTGTTGTACTCAGTCCTGTGACTCCCTGACCTTTGACCTCCGGACCTAAGCCCCGCCCTCCTCCGCAGAGCAAGCTCCACCTGCAACACCGGGTAAGAAAATCCTGTTCATCCATAAACTCAGTGAAGATAGTGTTTAAGGCAGGGATGTCAAACATGCGGCCTGTGGGCCAGATCCGGCCCACCGAGGGGTCCAATCCGGCCCACTTTCCTTATTCCTCCCTTCCTTACATCTTCCCTTCCTTCTTTCCTTCCTGTCTTATTTTCCTTCCTTCCATCTTTCCTTCCTACCTTCCTTCCTTCCATCCTTCCTTCCTGCCTTCCTTCCTTCCTTCTTCTTCTTTTCCTCCATTCCTCCCTCCTTCCTTCCTTCCTCTTTCCTCCCTCCCTTTCTTCCTTCCATCTTTCCTTCCTTCCTTCCTGCCTGCCTTCCTTCCTTCCTTCCTACCTTCATTCCTTCCTTTCTTCCTGCCTGCCTTCCTGCTTGCCTTCCTTCCTTCCCTCTTTCATTCCTGTCTACTCTTCCTTCTCCTCCTTCTTTTCCTTCCTTTCTTTCTTTTTATCTGTCCTTCCTCCCTTTCTTCCTTCTATCTGTCCTTCCTTCCTTCCTTCCTTCCTTAAATGAAAATGAGTTTGACCCCCCTGGTTTAAGGTTTGAAGACGGACACTGACCTCCTCATAGGTCGAGGGCTGCAGTCCATCAGGCGCTGAGGTCACGGGGCTGCTGGGCTGTGGTTGGCTGTCGCGTTTAGAGGGGCGGGGCTTTGCTTAAAAGACAGGAAGCAGTGAGAATGTGATGTTTAAAATCTGTGATACTGATGCCAGAATAAAGACAATGATGACAGAAGTGTGTGAGAAGATAACAAAAGCAATATTTACAAGATTTCCCAGAAGTCCTTGCTTCAGGATCTGCAGCCCGTCGTGGTCCTGCAGGAGGTTCACGATCTGACGTGACGAGACGAGACGCTGGTTCTGTCCGTGACCCAGGTGTTGGCGTTGGAGGTCTTGGCTCCGGGACGGCTCCTTCCTGTGGGCTGAACGGCTCCTGGAGGCTGATAATGAAGAGGAGAGAGAGAGGGAGACATTCACATACCAACATCATCATTTTATGCGTTACCATGGTAACATTACACGTGCTAGAAGCTGCGACTGTAAGTATGTAGACATGTTAACCCTTTATAGGACACTCATTGAAAGGAAGGGAGGAAGGAAGGGAGGAAGGAAGGACGGAGGAAAGAAGGAAGGAAGGAAGGTAGGGGAGAGGAAAGAAAGAGAGAAGGAGGGAGGGAGGAAGGGAAGAAAGAAGGAAGGAAGGAAGGAAGAAGAAAGGGGGATGGAGGAAGGAAAGAAGGAAGGGAGGAGAGAAGGAGGAGGGAGGAAGAACAGATTGAAGTAAGGAAAGGAAGAAGAAAGGGGGATGGAGGAAGGAAAGAAGGAAGGGAGGAGAGAAGGAGGGAGGGAGGAAGAACAGATTGAAGTAAGGAAAGGAAGAAGAAAGGGGGATGGAGGAAGGAAAGAAGGAAGGGAGGAGAGAAGGAGGGAGGGAGGAAGAACAGATTGAAGTAAGGAAAGGAAGAAGAAAGGGGGATGGAGGAAGGAAAGAAGGAAGGGAGGAGAGAAGGCAGGGAGGAAGGAAAGGAAGGAAGGAAAGAAAGAAGGAAGGAAGGAAGGATATTTTGGGATATTTACAGAAGTTACCAAATATAATTATTTGCCCAATAAAGGGTTAAGATTATATACTGTATTAAAAGCTAACTGTGCACATGTTAAAGGACAAGTTCACAGTTTTAAAACAGCAGTCAGGTGTCCATGTGAACGCTGAGAAAGGTTTAATCATTCCTCCTGAGAAGTCTGAAATACTAATACTGTCTTGACTAAAGAGTATACTGTATTACAGAGGTGTCAAACTCATTTTCATTCAAGGGCCACAAACAGCCTAATTTGATCTCATGTGGGGCCGGATCATTAAAAAGATGGAAGGAAGGAAGGAAGGAAGGAAAAAAGAAGGAAGGCAGAAAGAGAGGAAGGACAAATGGAAGGAAGGTGGGAAGGAAAGAAAAGGAGAAGGAAGGAAGGACAGGTGGAAGGAAGGAAAGGATAAAAGTGAGGAAGGAAGAAAGAAAAGGAAAAAAAGGAAAGGTTGGAAAAGAAGACAGGAAGGAAATATGAAAAGGGAGGGAGGAATGAAGGAAGGAAAGATGGAAGGATGGGTGGAAGGAAGGAAAGATGGAAGGAAAGATGGAAGGAAAGGAGGAAGAAAAGAAGGAAGAGAGGAAGGGAGGAAGGAAGGAAGGAAGGAAGGAAGGAAGGAAGGAAGGAGAAGGAAAGAAGGACAGGTGGAAGGAAGGGAAGAATAAAAGTGAGGAAGGAAGAAAGGAAAGGTTGGAAAAGAAGACAGGTAGGAAAGATGAAAGGGAGGAAGGAATGAAGGAAGGAAAGATGGAAGGATGGGTGGAAGGAAGGAAAGATGAAAGGGAAGAAGGACAGAAGGAAGGAAAGAAGGAAGGAAAGGAGGAAGGACAGAAGGAAGGAAAGAAGGAAGAGAGGAAGGGAGGAAGGAAGGAAGGAAGGAAGGAAGGACAGGTGGAAAGAAGGAAAGAATAAAAGTGAGGAAGGAAGAAAGGAAAGGTTGGAAAAGAAGACAGGAAGGAAAGATGAAAGGGAGCAAGGAATGAAGGAAGGAAAGATGGAAGGAAGGAGAAGAAGACAGGAAGGAAGGGAGGAAGGACAGATGGATGGATGGAAGGAAGGAAAAAAGGCAGGAAGGAAAGTGGGCCGAAATTGACCTCTCTGCGGGCCGGTTCTGGCCCACGGGCCGCATATTTGACACCCCTGCTGTATTATATTAAAGGGTTCTGATAACTTCACGATACTTTAAAGTCGATTTCACGCATGAACTTTCGGACGTGTCCAGGAAATCAGATTGGGAGTTGCATCCTCTTTTCACACATGTAACACACAGCAGGAGATTATCTGTGTCAAACGGGTTCACACCTACTGGAAATACTCAGTTTGGTTTTAGGCGGTGGGTGCAGAAGAAGGCAGGACATGACTCAGGAAGTAGACTGCGGTTGTACTTGTAGGTGTTTTTAAGCTTTTCACCAGAAATAAAAGAGGTTTTATTTCATGAGAAATGACAGGAAGTCCTCGCTGCTGTTTTACACATGTGGCTCGTGTTGGTCTGTTAAGCTGCATTGTTTGGACTGGGCCTGAATGGAAGGATGGGTGGAAGTGGTGTTTCCGAAAGCAAGGTCTGGGCCGCAGTGGGAGCAGACCCTGGAAGTTCTGCAGGTACTCCGTTGTCATGGAAACGGGGTTCTTCTTCAAAAGGGTGGAGACAGACCTGCTAAAAACAGGTTTTATTTCATGAGAAATTAAGAAGGAAGTCCTTAAAAGTGAGGAAGGAAGAAAGAAAAGGAAAAAGGGAAAGGTTGGAAAAGAAGACAGGAAGGAAATATGAAAGGGAGGGAGGGAGGAAGGAATGAAGGAAGGAAAGATGGAAGGATGGGTGGAAGGAAGGAAAGATGAAAGGGAAGAAGGAAAGATGGAAGGAAAGGAGGAAGGACAGAAGGAAGGAAAGAAGGAAGAGAGGAAGGGAGGAAGGAAGGAAGGAAGGAGAAGAAGACAGGAAGGAAAGGAGGAAGGACAGAAGGAAGGAAAGAAGGAAGAGAGGAAGGGAGGAAGGAAGGAAGGAAGGAAGGAGAAGAAGACAGGAAGGAAGGGAGGAAGGACAGATGGATGGGAGGAAGGAAGGAAAAAGGCAGGAAGGAAAGTGGGCCTGAATGGAAGTGTGTGGAAGGGGTGTTTCCGAAGGCGAGGTCTGGGCCGCAGTGGGAGCAGACCCTGGAAGTTCTGCTGGTACTCCGTTGCCATGGAAACGGGGTTCTTCTTCAAAAAGGTGGAGACAGACCTGCTTAAAACAGGTTTTATTTCATGACAAATGACAGGAAGTCCTCTCTCTCCTCTTCCATAACAGTCCCAGTCCAAACAAGGCAGCTTAGCAGACCAACACTAGCCACATGTGTAAAACAGCAGCTGTGGATTAGAGGGGAGTAGACTGCTGTAATTCAGAGAAGTCTTATTTTAACTTTATGTTCAGTTTGGTCAACACTTGTTTGATAAATGCTTCCCTTACTGATGCAGCTCACTCTCTACAACTACTGTATTCACACATGAGCTCAATCTGACATTATAGAGACTTGCAGGGTGAAGTCTGTTTAACGTCAGGTCCGACTTCATATATAACTCCTCCGGGACACTTTCAGGATTGCAGTGCAAGTGTGAAAGAGCCTTAAAGACTCGTATATTCTCAGCATGTGTCTCTACCAGCAGGAGGCGCTGTTCTCTGTGCATGAACGGTCGGCTCAGTGACAGACTGCTGTGGATCTGGTGGACGGAGCAGAAAGGTTCGGGACTGAGCAGGACCAGCAGGACCGACCCTCTTCCTGCGCTGAAGGCCGGGTTCTCTGCTGATACCTGAGATACACAGAAAGATAATCTCTTCTTACAGCGCGCAACTCGACTAAGACGTTGAAAAACTAACCTGAGAGGAGGTTATTTAATGGTAGTGAGCAGGGGAGGAGTGGGCATACTGGGTTAATATGACAATAATTAATATGAATATAGATTAAATATGTCACAATGAACAGCAGCTACTCAGGTTCTGCTCTTTTCTCTGTTTAGACATCTTTACATTCACCAAGAGCTTCACATTAAAAGGGCCTAAAAGAAGCGTAAAGCAATGTTTAAAATAAAGAACAAAGAAAAACAAAACATTAATGTAATATAAGATGGAAAATAAAAATAGTAATAATCTTCAAATAGTAAAAATAGTATATAGTAAAAGCTAAAAGATATAATAAATAGAATATAAAAAATCAAGTAAAATACATTTAAAAATAAGTTCACTCAATGGCTCTATAAACTTTTCCAATGTTATCAGAACAAGTGGATCAAATTCTGATGATGAAATCAGTCATTTTGGGTTGTCCTCGAGTCAAGGAAGGAAGGAAAGGAAAGGAAGAAGGAAGGAAAAGAGGGAGGGAGGAAGGAAGGAGGAAGGAAAGGAAAGGAAAGGAAAGGAAAGGAAAGGAAAGGAAAAGAAAGAAGGGAGGAAGGAAGGAAGGACGGAAAGAGGAAGGGGGAAGGAAGGGAGGAAGGAAAGCAAAGGAAGGAAAGAAAGAAGGGAGGATGAATGAGGGAAGGGAGGAAGAAGGAAGGAAAAGAGGGAGGGAGGAAGGAAAGGAAGAAGATGGAAGGAAAGGAGGAAGATGGAAGGATGGAGGAAGAAGGAAGGAAGGGAGGGACGGAAGGAAGGGAGGAAGGAAGGAAGGGAGGGAGAAGGAAGGAAAAGAGGGAGGGAGGAAGGAAGGAAGGGAGGAAAGGAGGAAGGAATGAAGGAAGGAAGGGAGGAAGAAGGAAGGAAAAGAGGGAGATGGAAGGAAAGGAGGAAGATGGAAGGATGGAGGAAGAAGGAAGGAAGGGAGGGACGGAAGGAAGGGAGGAAGGGAAGGAAGGAAGGGAGGGAGAAGGAAGGAAAAGAGGGAGGGAGGAATGAAGGAAGGGAGGAAGAAGGAAGGAAAAGAGGGAGGGAGGAAGGAAAGGAGAAGATGGAAGGAAAGGAGGAAGATGGAAGGATGGAGGAAGAAGGAAGGAAGGAAGGACGGAAAGAGGAAGGGGGGAAGGAAGGGAGGAAGGAAAGCAAAGGAAGGAAAGAAAGAAGGGAGGAAGAAGGAAGGAAGGAAGGGAGGAAGAAGGAAGGAAAAGAGGGAGGGAGGAAGGAAAGGAGGAAGATGGAAGGAAAGGAGGAAGATGGAAGGATGGAGGAAGAAGGAAGGAAGGGAGGGATGGAAAGGAAGGGAGGGAGAAGGAAAGGAGGAAGATGGAAGGAAAGGAGGGAGAAGGAAGGAAAAGAGGAAGATGGAAGGAAAGGAGGAAGATGGAAGGATGGAGGAAGAAGCAAGGAAGGGAGGGACGGAAGGAAGGGAGGAAGGGAAGGAAGGAAGGGAGGGAGAAGGAAGGAAAAGAGGGAGGGAGGAAGGAAAAGAGGGAGGGAGGAAGGAAGGAAGGGAGGAATGAAGGAAGGGAGGAAGAAGGAAGGAAAAGAGGGAGGGAGGAAGGAAAGGAGGAAGATGGAAGGATGGAGAAAGAAGGAAGGAAGGGAGGGACGGAAGGAAGGGAGGAAGGGAAGGAAGGAAGGGAGGGAGAAGGAAGGAAAAGAGGGAGGGAGGAAGGAAGGAAGGGAGGAAAGGAGGAAGGAGGAATGAAGGAAGGGAGGAAGAAGGAAGGAGAAGAGGGAGGGAGGAAGGAAAAGGAGGGAGGAAAGGAGGAAGGAGGAATGAAGGAAGGGAGGAAGAAAGAAGGAAAAGAGGAAGATGGAAGGAAAGGAGGAAGATGGAAGGATGGAGGAAGAAGGAAGGAAGGGAGGGAGGGAGGAAGGAAGGAAGGGAGGGAGAAGGAAGGAAAAGAGGGAGGGAGGAAAGGAGGAAGATGGAAGGAAAGGAGGAAGATGGAAGGATGGAGGAAGAAGGAAGGAAGGGAGGGACGGAAGGGAGGGAGGAAGGGAAGGAAGGAAGGGAGGGACGGAAGGGAGGGAGGAAGGAAGGAAGGAAGGGAGGGAGAAGGAAGGAAAAGAGGGAGGGAGGAAGGAAGGAAGGAAGGATGGAAGGAGGAAATAAGGAAGGAAAAGAGTGTAGTATATATAAGTTTTTAGCTTTCTAATAGTAATGAATAGTAATGAATAGTAATGAATGCGAGTACTAATAAGTAATAAAGTGATATAAATCTACTACAGACTTCCCAGCTGACTGTATCTGGGGTATTATCAGACCACGTTTGATGAGGTTGGGGTACGTACCCATCTGGTCGGAGCGCAGGCCGGCCCACGGAGCGTAACGCTGAGGAGATGCACTCCTGGAGCGGGAGACCCTGTAGCTCTTCTGATACTCACTCTGACTCTGAGATACAGATACAAGAAACATACAAACACTCTGCTGTCATCATCAATTCATCTGATGATCAGTTTCTAGATGACAAGATGACAAGATGACGTCCTCAAAAGTCACAGAGGATGAAAAAAACCTGAAAATACTCACATTTAAGAAACTGGAATCAAAATTTGAGCTTTTTTCTTCAAAAGTAATACAAAAAATTATAAATTATCAAATTATTTGGCAATTAATTTAATAATTGGTGACTAATTTCAAATTAATTGACCTTTGGGGAGATCCTGAATCAGGGGTTTAAAGCTGTTTAGGGGATCCAAATGAATATTATTAACAAATAATTACTTAATAAATAAATATTCTGTATCAAACTCCTTCTACAGATTACAAGATGACAAGATGACGTCCTCAAATGTTACAGAGGACGAAAAAAAAACTGAAAATACTCACATTTAAGAAGCTGGAATCAAAATTTGAGCTTTTTTTTTCTTCAAAAGTGATACAAAAAAAAGATCAATTATCAAATTATTTGGCAATTAATCTAATAGTTGGCAACTAATCAATAAATTGACCAATTTTGAATTAATTGACCTTTGGGGAGATCCTGAATCAGGGGTTTAAAGCTGTTTAAGGGATCCAAAAGAATATAATTAACAAATAATTACTTAATAAATAAATATTCTGTATGAAACTCCTCCTACAGTCTGAGTGAATGATGAATAACCAGGTGTTTATCTGTTAGAAATATTTAGATACTGCAGGGCACTTTTACCAGCACTCTTTGAACACTGAGTATTTTATTATTATTTATGACATATATATTATATTATCTGTCTATCTGTCATTACAGATAGTATTACAGTGAAAAGTAGCACTGATGAGCTAATAAAACTAATCCTTAATTATTTGGTGCAGTTTTTAAAGTGTGTTTTAAAACAGTGAAACCTATTTTCCTCTCTGTAATCATTCCTCCTGTTCTTCTATTGAGCTTCAGCAGTCTGAGTTAGTCACATCAAGTGATATCTGACACATTTACTGAGTGGAAACTACATGGAGCAGTAGTACTTTTTGTAGTAGTAGTAACAGTAGTAGTAGTAGTAGTAGTAGATGTCACAGAAGTAGTAGAAGTAGTACTTTTTTGTAGTAGTAGTAGTAGTTGTTGTTGTTGTTACAGTAGTAGCATTTACAGTCTTTTTATCATCATATCTCCTCTTAGTGTTTCCTGTTTCTCTGTGGTGGAAGTATAGAACAAAAAGAGGAACTTTGCTACTAAAAACACTGTAATGTTGAAACATAGAAGATGAAGATTTGACTCATTTGGACGCTGAAGCTTCATATTAGCTTCACATCAACTTTTAAATCCATGTTTACACAGAAGGAGGACTGTGGGTTTAGGTCCTCCATCACTTCCTGTAAACATTATGAAGGGATCTTCTAATAGTCAGTATGAACAGGAGGAATCATTACAGCAAGAAAAACACACTTCATGTTCATTTAGACTCCTCATATTATAGAGTCAATATGTTAAAATACTAGTATTAAAGTGTTATAGTATGTCGCTGCTGGTTGTTGTTCAGTCACACATATTAACCGGATTATCTCTGATCAGATTAAATCATATCATTCATTCAACCTGTTACATGCTGCTAATGCTAACGATGCTATCACTCGCTGTTTACCTTGAAGCGGACAGTCATGGCGCTCTCACCGCAGATTAAACACCTCCAAAGGTCACTCCTGCTTCATAACGAGACGAGTTGAGTCAGTTAGTTGGTTAATGAGCTGGTTAAAAGTGTAAACCCGGTTAAACTAGCAGGACCAGCATGCTAACCAGCAGCTCAGCTTCAGCTAAGGGGAAACAAGCTGTCGCCGTTGCCATAGCAGCGGCTCAGCGTGTTGCGCATGCGCGTTCGCAGCGAGACAACAATGAGCCGTCCTCCTTTAATCCTGGAAAGAAAATGTTTATTATGTATAGAAGCATATTACTGGCTATGTGATGAACAAAAGATATTATAAGACGATATAATGAGAAATAGTCAATAGTAACTCAAAATAATGCCTTAATAACTCAGAATAATACCTTAATAACTCAGAATAATGCCTTACTAACTCAAAATAATGACTTAATATCTCAATAATTAGAAACTATATCAACGTAATGACTTAGTAACTTAAAATAATGACTTAATATCTCAAAATAATGACTTTGTAACTCAAAATAATGAGAAACTGTCTAAAAAATGAGAAACTATCTTAAAATACTGACTGCATGAACAGCATGATTTTACAAACTCAGGGTACCATTATAACAGTAGTATCTATCTATAATCAGGAATGACTCCACACACAGGTTGCTGTTACAAAATTGCACCACTTTTATTCATTTAAGGCTTTTTAGTTTTTACTTTACATTTGGCTTCACCCCCCCGCCCCCCCTCCCCCCTCCCCTACCTCCTGCTGCTGTTGTGGGTTTCTGTTGTGGAAGAAACCAGTTCAGACCATTTTGTACCAGTTCCAAACTCCCCAAAAGCTGAACTGAGATGACTCAGCAGGATGGAAATGGGATTTTAAACCTGATACTTCTTTGTCTGAACTGCTTCCTTTTACATTTTCACTGGTCATCATGCCATACAGAGAAATAGAAGCAGATTTATTTCAGTAATGTAAAATCTCGTTGTGAATGAATCATTCCAGTTTGCATTTGGATGCGGCTGCATTCATCACTTCAATGCCACCTTTCAGAACTGGTTTAATGTCTGAATCCAGTGCAAAGATAGGTCCACAATGTGTTTAGTCTAGGAAGAAGCAGGAAACTGCCAACCTAGCTCAGTCAAAAACGAGAAAAAAAAATATGCCTTTTAACAATCCTAATTTAGCACAGGTATAAATTTAGCCAGTGCTGTTGAACAAAGTCGTTAAAGAAGTTGCTTGAAATGATGAATGCCACCACAGCCTCTGTGACTCTGGAAGCCAGAATGGTCTGATTGCTGCTGAAGGCCAGGTGTTGCAGCACAAAACATATGGGGCATCCCTAAAAATGCCATCAGCCATTGAGAAAAATGGGCATTCTCATCCCTCAAAGACTTATA
This sequence comes from Scomber colias, assembly GCA_021039105.1. Lineage (NCBI taxonomy): Eukaryota > Metazoa > Chordata > Actinopteri > Scombriformes > Scombridae > Scomber > Scomber colias. Next base: position 10,112 of record JAJDFG010000784.1, read on the forward strand.
AAGCCAGCTGTACTGCATGGGAGACAGTCCTGGATGCTTCCCATTGACAGTTGGGGAATTTAATCAAACAAAATAATTCATTACCATCATTGACGTAGTTCCGCAATAAAATATGAAAAACATGGTTTAAAAACACCACTGATAAAACACAAGTCCTGCCTCTGTGTCACTTGCCTAAGTTTGTTTTCGAGCGGGACTTCCTGTGCCACAATGAGGCGAAAACTTGAAAACTACCTTGGACAAGACGCAAAAAGAAGATCAAATCAATAGTCGATTGGAAGAACTTAGCAGAGCCGCTTCTCTACACTCCTCAATGGGAAACATCTAGTTGCTGGCACCACACTTGCTTTCCTTTCACTGACACATTTCAAAATCACCCAGTCTCAGCTGCAAACAGACCGTTCACTTGAAAGCTTCTGCTCGGCATGCAAACTGTCGCAGCACCTCCTGGAGGTCAGACTGACAGAAACATCAACATGCTACATGACTCAACGTACTGGAGGAGAACCAGAATACTGACAGCAGTACTCCTAATAGTACAACACTGTGCACAGCAGTACTCACAGAGGTCACTGGTCCAACATACTGTATCTGTAAGCTGAACACTCTCACATTTGAAACTGAAGACAGATGTTTGAAGGCTGTTTTTTTTTTTCTTTTCTTTTTTTTTTTAGTGGCTTCACAGGCCGCCCCCCCCTCCCAAAAACAGATGATGGGGCAGGGGGCTTCAGCTTCAAGCCCAACCTCCTCTGGTCGGTCTCAACTTTAGCCGTGCTATGGTTAAAAAGAAGCACTGAGATTTTAGTTCAACTGTCTTCTTAAACAAATCGAAACACTGACAACAAAACCATCCATGTGTTCACAAAGGGTACGGAGAACCCAAAACTCTTTACTTTTTTTTAGGGTGAAGTTTGGTCCTCCATACATCAGTCCCTCCAGAAAGTTTTATACTAATGCAAATTCAAGAAATCTCAGCAATATCTGCACAAGCTTGCAATTCTGCTAGATTACTGCAACTTTTTTCCTTGCATGACATGACCAAACCCATTAAACCGTTTGTGATTTGGAGCCATTGTTACATTTCGTGTCACAGTAACTTGAGTCGAAGATGGACACAAATGACTGCCATGAACCGTTTTTGTACTCCATGTAACATAGTGGTCGACCACAAGCGGAAATCGTCACTGGACAGTCACTTTTCTACTGCAAAGCATAAGACACTGTCTGCAATCAATGAACAACATATAGGCAAATTACTGTGACCAAAGCAGCTGCATCAAGACCCATAACCGACTATATTCAGTGTTAATGGATTTATTTTAATGGCATTATTGGCTATTATATTTGGTGCTAAAGTTGAGGTGAAAGTTTTTTTTAATAAAGGCTTAAAAATGGAACTCAAGCACAGCATTGTATCGAAGGAAGTGATTAAATATGACTCTTCATTGGTGGTAGTTTTTTTTTAACAATTACATTATTTTCTTTTGCTTGCAATTTTTTTTTTCCCCCATTCCCACATTTTTAAAACAGCAATAAGAGCACATAAAACATCACAAACTGTATCGCAAAATCAAGCATTTTTTGGCTGCAAGAAGCACGAAGACACTGTGAAATCCTGGAGGGACTGAAACATGGATAGTTTAATCTGCCTATCAGTTAAAGAAGACGTTGATCAACAAGGAATGATCAATCGACAATAATTCAGTGTTTCCCTCTCAGATGTATTGTGTTAATAATATTAATAATCAGGTAATAATATGGTTAATAGTACAGAAACAACACCCGCGGGCTGTCCTGCTCAGTAAATATAACACAACCCCTCCCCGCTCCCGCCGCCCAGGCCAATAAAAGGCCATCACAGAAACTGGCCTGGTTCATTGTTGTTTTGCAGCTCACACACACAAACACACACATACAAACACACACACACACAAACACACACTCACAAACAAACACAAACACACACACACACACAGGGAGGGTACTGGACCAGTGTGAGTCTGCTGTCTAAAGGCAACATGTCCGTCCTGAGCAGCAGATCTATAGAGTCAGCTCACCACGTTGCTACGCTTGTTTGTTTCGTTAGCATCCTCTTACAACATAGCCAATATATTCCATAGACTGGTGGCTAACAAGCTAACTAACATTATAATTGTGTTACCCAAATAGTAAAGAAGCTAGCTCACAATAACTGTCACCTATTTGTTTTTTCTTATGAACAGACTAACAATGCTAACATTAAACAAACAGCATAATAAAGGCTAATCTTTAAACATTGTGAGCAAATGTTAACAAATCTATGAGGCTATCATCTGCCAGACAGCAAAATATAATTGTTAGCTGTTCTTCACAATGTTTCGAAAGTGTTTTACTAGCTACTTTTATTTTAATTTATATGTGATTGATTGAACTTGCTTGTTTGAAGCGGAGGGCCAATTTCGTTGTACTATTATACGTATTATGATTGTGCAATGACAATAAAGGTTTATCTTATCTTATCTTAGCTAGCTAGGCTAACCAGGTAGCCAAAAACTACAATTACACATTAAATTATTTAAGACTATTTTAACAAAGCTAATATTCCACAAACAGAATAGTAGTTCACAATGTTTTTAATGCATTTTACCAGCTTCTAGGCAACCCAGAGCTTTTAATAATGTGTTTTAAAAAAGAAGCTAATACTTCCCAACAATGTTAATGCATTTCATCAGATATTAGGGACTGGGAGCGATCTGTTTTGGTGGTTATACTAATAATGCTAACACCCCAACAAACACAATAATTTTGAACACATTTAACTGGCTGCTAGCCGAACAAAGTAGCCTTAAACTATAAACACGTTTTAATTTCGTTAAAAATATGCTACCAAAGCTAACACGCAGCAAATAGCACATTTGGATAGTTAGCATTCTCTTACCGATTCGCTCTCATAGCTGTCAGCTAAACGCGGTGAGCTGACCCTAAGCCCTGCTGCAACCCCCTAAACCCCCCCCCCCCCACCCCCCAAAAAAAAAAAAAAAAATCAGAAACAAAAACATTAAATGACTTTTATATCTTTTCACACAGAATCATAGTAATAACCACTGTAATAATAATCACTGTATGGATCCACAGGTTTCGACCGGAGCCACGCACACAAAGCCAGCCGTGCTCGCTGTGACATCATCATGGCTGACAGTGAAGTGGTCAAACTGTGTGTGAATGGCTCGGCACTGCTGGAAAATAAGTGAAAAAGGAAAGGAAAAAAGAAAAGGAACACTTAAAAATTAAAAAGCGAGAAGCCATTTCCCAGCGCAAAATGGCCTAGCAGAGAGCGTGATGGGAAACTTAGTTTAAATTTGGGCAAAACCCCCCGTCAGAATCATCATCTTCATCATCATCATCATCATCATCATCGCCGCCGCAGTCTTTTGATGTTTGGTTTTAATGTTTCCAAGGCAACAGTCTCCGTTTAGACAGTGGTGGTGGTGGTGAGGATGGGAGATGTAGTCGTCATGGGAACAAGAGGTCAGAGGTGGCCGACGTTGATGATGACATGGTCGTGTTAAAGGGGGCGTGGCAGATTGGAAGATGTCCTGTGATTGGTTGGTTGGTTGGTTGGTTGGTTGTCGTTCAGGTGAGCAGAGAACTGGAGGAAAGTGTACAAACATGTGTTGAGTGTGTAACAAGTCTAGAAGTGTGTTACAGTGTGTGTGTGTGTGGTGCTTCCCATTTTTGCTAATGTGGCTCCTCGGAGGAAAAAGATAAGATAAGATTTTTTTTTTTTTATTAAAAAAAATTTATTTTATTTTATTAGTCCCGCAATGGGGAAATTTGCAGTATTACAGCAGCAAGAGGACAATAAAATTAGAATAGCATCAATGTTTTTATTTTATAACATTATTTACAGCACTACAGTAATCGACATCCTCGCTCACTTTACGCCGATCTAATCGTTTATATCGGATCGGCCGATATTTTTCGTTTTATGCTATTTGTGAGATCGGCTGTAACGTCTTAATTCTCCGATCCGATCAATGTCGTCATGTTTAAACTTTTTGCAGATGCTCCCGTTGCATAGATTACAGATGGCCTGTGTTTTATCGGAGGGAGGAAGGAGGTAAGGAGGTAAGGAAGGAAGGGAGGAGGGAGGGATGAAGGAGGGAAGGAAGGAAGGAAAGAAGGGAAGGAGGAAGGTAGGGGGCAGGAAAGGAAGGGAGGAAAGAAAGAAGGACAGAAGGAAGGGAGGAAAGGAAGAAGGACAGAAGGAAGGAAGGAAGGAAGGAAGGAAAGAAGGACAGAAGGAAGGGAAGGAAGGAAGGAAGGGAGGAAGAAAGAAGGAACGGAGGGAGGGATGAAGGAGGGAAGGAAAGAAGGAAAGAAGGGAAAGAGGAAAGTAGGGGGTAGGAAAAAAAGAGAGAAGGAGGGAGGGAGGGAGGAAAGGAAGGGAGGAAGGTGGTAAGGAAGGAAGGAGGGAGGAAGGAAGGAAAGAAAGAAGGACAGAAGGAAGGGAGGAAAGGAAGGAAGGAAAGAAGGACAGAAGGAAGGGAAGGAAGGTAGGAAGGAAAGGAGAAGGAAGGAAGGAGGAGGGAAGGAAGGATAGATTGCAGATGGCTTGTGTTTTATCAGTCTCATTTACTCCGAAGAAGTTCCACACCACCGACATGTTTGTTAGTTTTGAGCCATGTCGCGATGTGACGGACAATAAAGTTTTTTGAATATTGAATCATGAGCCGTCGGATTCAAACAAACATGTGGGTGTTGTGGGCAGACAGATAAAACACTAAAGAGCCTCGTGGGGAAGCATCTGCGAGAGGTTTCAACACCACAAATGTACCTGGATAGGGAACACGAGAAAGTCTGACTTTCCTTTTCAGGCTCAGGATGATATTATAGGAGAGGATACCACAACTCTGCTGCACTGTATTTTCCTTTATTGGCTAAGATGCACTTGAAAAGAATAAGACAATAAACAAATATAAGTGTTTTATGATTAGTAATTTAGATTCTACATGTTAAATATGGAAAGCTGCCGTTGGTACCATTGTTAGCTTCACAGGTGGTTTTCCTGATCTGCTGCATTGCAATATATTGAGTATATTAACCCTTACATACTGTTTGAGTCAGATTGTGACAATTGAAAGCAATACACACACCCTAAAATACATTATTTAAGCTTGAAATGTGTCCCTGTGTGTACAAAAATAAAAATACTTGCAGCTGGTATAGATTTAACCACATAAATGGTCTTAAAAGTTATTGTGAACTCTACCATTTAAATGCTGCAGCTTCACTTAACAGAAATAATTATGGCTTACATAACATAAAATCATAACATAGTGTGATTGTGCATGTGTTTTCACTACTATAATAATGATAGTGTCAAACCAAACTAAAAAATGAATGCAAAATACAGCTGTGATTCAAAATTTGGTAAAGGCACCAATTATAAAGGAATACTTAACCCTCCTGTTGTGTTTGAGTCAAGGAAGGAAGGGAGGAAGAAGGAAGGAAAGGAGGGAGGAAGGGAGGGAGGGAATGAAAGCAGGAAGGAAGGGAATAAAGGAAAGAAGGCAGGGAGGAAGGAAGGAAGGAAGGAAGGAAGGAAGGAGGGAGAGAGGAAGGAACGACAGAAGGAAGAAAGGGAGGAAAGGAAAGAAGGAAGGGAGGAAGGAGGGACGGAGGAAAGAAGTAAGTAAGGAAGGAAGGTAGGAGGGAGGGAGGAAAGAAGGAAAGAAGGACAGGAAAGAAGGGAGGGAGGAAGGAAGGATGGAGGAAAGAAGTAAGGAAGGAAAGAAGGTAGGAGGGAGGGAAGGAGGAAAGAAGGAAAGAAGAAAGGGAGGAAAGAGGAAGGTGGGGAGGAAGGAAGGACAGAAGGAAGGAAGAAAGGGGGGTGGAGGAAGGAAAGAAGGAAGGGAGGAAAGAGGAAGGTGGGGAGGAAGGAAGGACAGAAGGAAGGAAGAAAGGGGGTGGAGGGAGGAAAGAAGGAAGGGAGGAAAGAGACAAGGAAAGAAAGAGAGAAGGAGAGAGGAAGGACAGATGGAAGGAAGGAACAGTCAAAACAGACGGGTCAATTTGACCCGGGAGGACGACAGGAAGGTTAAACTGGGGCAGAATATGAACAGTATGGAAGGGTTAATATTGCAGTAAAGCCGTTTTGCCCAACAGCCCGAATGTTTACTGTCCCGTAAAATCAGCTGACCGATCAATAAAGACGTTCAATCAAAGAGGCATCTCGCTTTAAACTATATAAACTACTCGTCTGCCCTGGAGTACATTTAAGGGATTAGAATAATGTCAACGATGGCAGACGGAGGAGCGAGAACGGGAGGAAGCAGAAATCAGCAGAATGGAAAGCACCACCCTTCCCTATGTGTGTGTGTGTGTGTGTGTGTGTGTGTGTGTGTGTGTGTGTGTGTGTGTGTGTGTGTGTGTGTATGCATTAAAGACTCACCTGCTATTAGAGAAGCTGACAGGTGGACTTTTTGCGAGTTTTCCCTGGAACCGGACTCTTCCTGTTAATCTGTCGCACGAGGTCATAGAAGATCTGCACACACACACAAACACACACATCAGGATTAACCCTTTATTGGTCCTTCTTTCCTTCCTTCCTTCCTTTCCTTCCTCCCTTCTTTCTTCCCTTCCTCTTTTCCTTTCTCCCTCCCTCGTTCCTTATTTCCTCAGTCCTTCCTTCCTTTCCTTCCTTCCATCTGTCCTTCCTCCCTCCCTCCTTCTCTCCTCCCTTCCTTCCTTCTTTCCTTCCTCCGTCCTTCCTTCCTTCCTTTCCTTCTCCCTCCCTCCTTCTCTCCTCCCTTCCTTCTTTCCTTCCTCCATCCCCCTTTCTTATTCCTTCCTTCCTTCCTTCTTTCTTCCCTTCCTCCCTCCCTCCTTCTCTCTTTCTTTCCTCCCCCCTCCCTCCTTCTCTCTTTCTTTCCTTCCTCCCTCCTTCCTTCCTTTCCTTTCCTTCCATCCTTCCTTTCCTTCCTTTCCTTCCATCCATCCTTCCTTCCTTCCTTCCTTCCTCCCTCCCTCCCTCCCTTCCTTCCTCCCTTCCTTTCAATGAGTGTCCTATAAAGGGTTAATATCAGAACATATTTATTATATCGTCTTAAAGCTAGTGTTGTAGTACCCGAGATCGGTCTTGGTCTCGAGACCATTTTTTAAGGTTCTTGGTCTTGTCTCGGTCTCGGACTGGATGGACTCGGGTTTTTTTAACGAGACCAGTCAAGACCACCGCTGATGGACATTTTGTCCATGCCTTACTGATAAGAGTCTCTCCCTCCTTCTTTCTTCCTTCCTTCCTTTTCGCTTTTCCTTTCTCCCTTCCTCCCTCCTGTCCTTCCTTCTTCCTTCCTCCCTTCCTTCCTTCCTTCCTCCCTCTCTCCTACCTTCCTTCCTTCCTCCCTCCCTCCTAACTTCCTTCCTCCCTCCTGTCCTTCCTTCTTCCTTCCTCCCTCCCTCCTTTCCTTCATCCCCTTTCTTCCTTCCTTCCTTTTCTCTTTTCCTTTCTCCCTTCCTCCCTCCTGTCCTTCCTTTTTCCTTCCTCCCTTCCTCCCTCCTTCCTTATTTCCTCCCTCCCTCCCTCTCTCCTTCCTTCCTTCCTTCCTTCCTTCCTTGACTCGAGGACAACAGGAGTGTTAAAAGTAAACTTAAATAAAAAGAAAACTCTGATGTTTTGTTATGATTTTCCATTGATATATAAGGTCTTGGTCTTGTCTCGGTCTAAGGTAATGTCTTGGTCTTGGTTGGTGCGGTCTTGACTACAACACTACTTAAAGCCATGGCCAAGTTAAACTGCTACGAGGTAAATGTTTGTTCTTGAACTCCTGTTGAGCCCAACTATACAGGACATATCCCATCAGGCACCAATGATCCTGGAAGTAAAAACTACATTCATGTTTCTGTTCTACGTCTTCGTCTGGATCAACATGAACCTTTCTCGATTAAATCATCCGTACAAATAGCTGTGTTAGATAATATCGGGTTGTTAAGAGAAAAAAAAATCGAAGTTACAAGAAAAGATGTTAACTACAACTCCCAACCTGTAAGATCGTTTTTAAGTTTGCAGTAAAGCTGTATTATGCTGACCAATCGATAAAGACATTTGATCAAAGAGGCATTTGGCTTTAAGTTCCTCGTCTACTCTGAGGTGCATTTAAGGGATTAGATGGAAAGCAGACGGAGGAGCAGAAAACGGAGAGTCCTCAGTTTCTATATCCAGTAACATCGAGGAGATCAGTTATAAAGAAAAAATTGAAATAGGAATACAGAATGAAGAAAAACAATCTAAAACAGACAAGTGAACATCTTTTCTTTTCCTTCCTTCTTGTCTTATCTTCCTTCCTTCCATTTTTCCTTCTTCTCTTTCCTACCTGTCTTCTTTTCCTTCTTTCCTTCATTCCTCCCTCCCATCCATTTGTCTCTCCTTCCTTCCTTCCTTCCATCTGTCCTTCCCTCCCTCCCTCCTTCCCTCCCTCCTTCCCTCCCTCCTTCCTTCCTTCCATCCATTTAACTCTCCTTCCTTCCTTCCTTCTTGTCTTCTCTTCCTTCCTTCCTTCCTTCTGTCCTTCTTCCCTTTCTTCCATCTTTCCTTCCTGTCTTCTTTTCCTTCTTTCCTCCCTTCCTTCTCTCATTCCTTCCATTTGTCCCTCCTTCTTTCTTTCCTTTGTTTTGTCTCTTCCCCTATCTTCCATTTATCCTTCTTTCCTTCCTTCCATTTGACTCTCCTTCCTTCCTTCTTGTCTTCTCTTCCTTCCTTCCATCTGTCCTTCTTCCCTTTCTTCCATCTTTCCTTCCTGTCTTCTTTTCCTTCTTTCCTCCCTTGCTTCCTTCCTTCCTTCCCTCCATTTGTCCCTCCTTCTTTCTTTCCTTCGTTTTGTCCCTTTCCCTATCTTCCATTTTTCCTTCCTTCCTCCCATTTTTTTTACTAATCCAGCCCACATCAGATCAGATTGTTCTGTATGTGACCCTTGAATGAAGATGACTTTGCCCCTCCTGCTATAAACTAACGGTACCTGTGAGGCCTTCTAATGTAAATGTTAAACGTGGATCACCTCGTTGACGTTGATCTTGCTCTTGGCCGAGGTCTCCAGGAAGGCGCAGGAGTTCCACTGGCGGGCGAGGCCGGTCCCCGACTCTTTGGCCACCACACGCTCCACCTCCAGGTCACATTTATTTCCAACCAGGATCATGGGCACCTGCAGGAGCAATCACACTCATATTCACATTCATGCAGCATTTATTATTTGTGTTGTTGAGTATATAACATGCTTCCAAGCTAACTACTCGACACACTACTTGATATACATCTAGTATCTCTAAAAGTAGAATTGGAGGCAGAGGCTTCAGTTATCAGGCTCTTCTCCTGTAGAACCATCTTCCAGATTGGGCCCGGGGGACAGACACCCTCTCTACGTTTAAGAGTAGGCTTCAAACGTTCCTTTGTGATAAAGCTTATCGTTAGGGCTCTTAGAGCTCTTAGCTTATGCTGCTATAGGCTTGGACTGCCGGGGGACTCCCATGATGCACTGAGCTCCTCTCTCCTCCTCCCTCTCTCTCTCTATCCATCCATCTATAATATAGATGGATGGATAGAGAGAGAGAGGGAGGTTAATGGATATAGATTCTATATCCATTAACATTCATGTACTATTAATGCTTCAATAACCTAAACTTCTTCCCCGGAGTTGTCTGTGCTTTCTGGTCTCACAGGTAATCTGGGCCTGTAGACGTCCGGATGACAGATTCCAGTCCCGGACCTTCAATGTGCTTCTCTCTCCTCTCCTTCCTCTCTCTCCTCTATCCTTCCTCTCTCTCCTCTCTACCCCAACCGGTCGAGGCAGATGTTCTCCCACTCTGAGTCTGGTTCTGAGGTCTCTTCCTGTTAAAAGGGAGTTTTTTCTTGCCACTGTTGCTCATGTGGGAATGTTGGGTCTCTTTAAAGTTAAAACCTGAAGAGTTCAGTTTAGAACCTGCTCTATGTGGAAAGAGCCTTGAGATGACTTTGTTGTGATTTGGCGCTACACAAATAAAGATTGATTGATTGATACAGGATTTTGGGGTGTCCTGGTTATGTGTTGTGCATGTTAACACTAGAAACCTGCATACTGGTTCATTTCAAAGAAGATATATTAGATATGCCTTCGTCCATTGCGAAGTATGGCATTAAAAACCCCAATTTAAGGCACTCAAGTGGATAGTTAAAAATAAAAAGGCTCTAATCTACAAATCAGGGAAAATAATACATTTAGAATATATCCCAAATAAATATATAAACATGAACCAATAAGCAGGGAATCCACATGTTAACACCAGACCCAGAATATGAAGCCAGGATACTAATGTGCACGTAAACGCACACGAACCACAAGTCTCATGATAAAAGGCTGATTTTGAATACCGACCAATATTCCCTAATGTTCACTTTCTTTCTCCGTATCTTGATAGATAGGTCTGAATGTTTGTGTGGACGTGATATCTGCCTCTTGAGGATAAGGAAAAAATGCTTCAGAGAGACTCTCCCACTACAGATCTTTTTATAGACACTGTCAACTAGCCAATCTACAGTACATGGAAAAAATGACTTATTACACCCTCCGACTACAGAAAAACTATTATGACAAATAAATAAAATGAAAAAAAGAGACACGGACAATAAAATCTATCTCTGTACCAATCTCTGTTCATTGTTGTATTGTACACTTGCTGTCTATATTGTTCAATATTTCAGTTTCTTTGTTAAATTTGTGTTAAATTAACCCTTTATTGGGCAAATAATTATATTTGGTAACTTCTGTAAATATCCCAAAATATCCTTCCTTCCTTCCTTCCTTCCTTCCTTCCTTTCCTTCCTCCCTGCCTTCTTTCTTCCCTTCCTCTTTTCCTTTCTCCCTCCCTCGTTCCTTATTTCCTCCGTCCTTCCTTTCCTTCCTTCCATCTGTCCTTCCTCCGTCCATCCTTCCTTTCCTTCCTTCCATCTGTCCTTCCTCCCTCCCTCCTTCTCTCCTCCCTTCCTACTTTCCTTCCTCCGTCCTTCCTTCCTTCCTTTCCTTCCTTCCATCTGTTCTTCCTCCCTCCCTCCTTCTCTCCTCCCTTCCTTCTTTCCTTCCTCCATCCCCCTTTCTTCTTCCTTCCTTCCTTCTTTCTTCCCTTCCTCCCTCCTTCTCTCTTTCTTTCCTCCCCCTACCTTCCTTCCTCCCTCCTTCCTTCCCTTCCTTCCTCCCTCCTTCCTTCCTTCCCTTCCTTCCTTCCTTCCTTTCTTTCAATGAGTGTCCTATAAAGGGTTAGGTTCTTCCATAATGTTTAAAAGCAGAGATATTTATTCTATCTGACCATTATTAAACAAATTCATTTTGATTCAATGTTCCAGCTTTAAATCAGCCTATGCACGTGCAGTACTGGAAATCGGCCAGCAGGTGTCACTGTTCTCAATGTTTTAAAATGCTTCAAATAATCAGAGTGCCCCACCAAAAGTCAAACAGCTGAAATGATTGATTAGTTAATAGACTGAACATTCAACAGGAACAACTCTGCTAATAAGTGATTAATAATTTACCAAAAAACAAATACCAAATATTCCTCTAGTTCCAGCTTCTTAAATGGGAAAAGTTTGCCGCTACTCTTTTCTGAGTGTTATATAACATAATATATAAATTAATAATAAAGTATTTTTAGGTTTTGAATTGTTGGTATGAAAAAAACAAGCAAATAAATAGAAACATGTCATTTAAACAGACAATTTAAAGCACTATTTTACTTAATTTTGTTGTTTTTTTAACATCAAATCTGTATTGTAAAATATGTGTAAATAAGTTAAAGCTTCAGCCTTTTCAGTTAGTAGAGAAAATAGACAAAAATATTATATTGTTTACTATTTAATTGCTGTGTTTTGCCTTTTTTATGTTTATGTTTGAGTATTTATTTATTTATTTAGTTAGTTAGTTCCTCATTAGAAACTCTCCCATCTAGTTTGCTGTAGGCTCAAATCAAACTTTCATCCAGCAGGGGGCAGCAAAACTAAATTGTCACATTGTTCCTTTTACAAATGAAAAGTTTTAGTTTATATATGATTTAAAAAATTGAATTATTACTCTGTTAAATACACTCAGAAGTGACTTTAAACTGATATTTATCTGTAATTAACATTAAATTTGTTAATTTTATGATTCTTAGGTGTCAAAGTTCAGTCTTGACCCTGGAAAGTATACTTTCAATAATCCATATATTCCAATAATCTCCACTGAAGATCCACTTACTAGCTTTCTCAGTTGCAGTTGAAAGCTCAGGAGAAAGCGAGTAGTAGTAATATAGTGAAGCTTTATTTCCTCAAACTTATGCTGGTGATTAAAACCATTTTAAAATGAACCATTATCGTGTTATTGTCACTTGCAGCTGACTTTAAATATAAAATGTGTGACTGGTGTACAGCTGTCTCACTAACAATGGGCCTCGTGCATTTCATGTTGTTAGTACTAATTGATTTCTAGGATTCACCAATGTTTTCTTATTTTTTGCTTTTCTCTTAAGTAAGAGAATAAGAGAAAGAAAAAAACATCTTGCCCTCTCAGTTCAAGAATTGTTTATCCAACACAAGGAAACACAGGTTTTAAATTTGAGGGAGTGTTTGAGGGAGTGAATATCACATAATCATAGTTAGATTATGTTTCACAGTAATTATAACAATTAGATCATTACATTCGTAGGCTAAATAAATACCATTGGTGGTATAATTAGTATGTTTTTTTAACAGTATGTCCATTTTATTATTTTTGGGTTACTTTTTTCAGCTGTATCTCTCTGATTCCTGCACATGAGCACAACACCTGTCCTTATATAATGTTTAAGGGGCGTTACCTTTGATATTTAAAGACAATCAGTCATGCGTCTCCAATGTAAGATCAAATAGGATTCATCTTTCACAACATCTGAGTACGAGCAGGAACGTTTGCTACATCTGGAGTTCACTTTGCTTATTTTATTTTCTCTCAACAGAAATTTAAGAGAATGAGGCCTGATCCTGTGAAAACTGTGTGTGTGTGTGTGTGTGAATGTGTGTATGTGTGTGTGTGTGTGTGTGTGTGTGTCTCGTACATCCTCGGTGTCCTTCACTCTGAGGATTTGCTCTCGGAGGTCCTGCAGGTCGTTGAAGGTGGACTGAGCCGTGATGGAGTAAACCAGAGCGAAACCTTGACCGTTCTTCATGTACAGGTCTCTCATCGCCGTGAACTGCTCCTGTAGACACACACACGGAGAGAAAATCGGTCAGGCAAAGAAACGGACACACTATGTGGTCAAAAGTATGTGGACACAGCTTTCTTTTGCATATGTATGTGTGGCTTTAGTCTGAGGCTGTTTGCCCAACTTCCAGCACTTAAAGAGAGAATAGAAATATAGAAATAAGTTCATATTCATGGATTTGTTAATATTCTTTGTTCTAGAGCTGCAACGATTGGTTGACTAATCAATTAGTCAGTCAACAGAAAATTAATTGCCAGCTATTCATCATTATGAGCCGAATTATCAGATTCCAGCTTCTTAAATATGAATATTTTCCAGTTTCTTTGGTAATTTATGACGGCAAACTGAATATCTTGGGAGTTTTGGTCTGTTGGTCGGAGATAAAACAAGATATTTGAGGACATCTCGGGCTTTTGGGAAACCGTCATCGACATGTCCCACAAGTTACTAATCGATTAATAGAGAAAATAAGCGACGGATTAACTGATAATGAAAATAATTGCTAGTTGCAGATCTACTTTGTTACTTGTCTTCGATTTGAGGAATGCTCTACATCGGTCAACCAATATTATCGTCCCATATTGGCCTCATCGCAGATATATCAGTGTTTATGCTGTCCAATATGTGCTGGTATTTTTTAAAGATATATTCAATTTCACAGTAAAGTTCACTGTTTCAGTGTATTCAGTCGTTTTATGAAAATGAAGTTTCTTCTTAACCCTTTGTAGGTCTGTAGAGGTCACTTTGTGTCATGATATCTGGTCAAAAACTAAAATCTATTTAACCCATTTAACTATTTTGGGCAATCTTTAGCCCCTGTATGAGGTATGTAATGCACAGGCAGACCATCAGGTTGTTCTATGGTTGCTATAGATACAGGTTGTGTTATGGTTGCTATAGATACAGATTGTTCTATGGTTGCTATAGATACAGATTGTTCTATGGTTGCTATAGATACAGGTTGTTCTATGGTTGCTATAGATACAGGTTGTGCTATGGTTGCTGTAGATACAGGTTGTTCTATGGTTGCTATAGATACAGGTTGTGCTAGTGTATAAAGGCAGAATAACACAAATCACTGCTGACATCAGAGATCCTGCTGGAGACATTTTTGAAGTTGACTTTCATGTTTTTATCTTGTACATGAACAGAATGAGTCTCTAACATGATTTTAATAAAAGTTTAGAACCAATGAAGTAGTGAATGAGTCTGTAGAGGCTGTAAAACATCACATTTAGGATCAATGAGGGAAATAAATCCATGTTTTATGTTGTCATGGCCTCAAAGAGAAAGGAAAAGCGAAGAAATTATTTTTTGGTGTGAACCTCAAAGGGTTAAACTGTAAACTATCATAGCCTCCATTACATATCTTTGTCCCAAGTGTACCACATCTGTACATATCAATATCAATATCGGCATCAGCCTCATAAAACCAGTATCGGTCGAGCGAGAGAGATTTGAAGTCGTACCAACAGAGAAAAAGAAAAGAATGAAGAAGAAGGTTTTTTTGGTGTTGTTTCTAAGCAGATTTACGGGTGTTTATTTAAGGTGGTTAAGTCAGAATGAGTCTAAAAATATATGTGAATCATGTTGTTTCAGATTGGACTGAGTTATGGACTCAGGGGTTTTTGACAAACGTCCACACATCCTCAGGTCCAAGTCACAGAAACGGGTCATCAGATGAGACAGATGGGTAGATGTACGATGTGTAATTAGATCTTACTGTTCCCGCTGTGTCCAAGATCTCCAACATACACTGCTGTCCATCGACCTCGACTTGCTGCAAAACACAAGAGGAACAGAGGAACAGAGAGTGAACTGCAGGACGAAAAAAAGAAAAAACCCCACACCACTAACAAACTCTCTTCCAAGATTTCACAATAACTGTTGCTGTTGCTGCACAATCACTCGACTCGACTCGACTTCTCGGCAATGTTTGAACTCCTGAGTCATCGCCTGAGAAGACTTAGAGAGAGGAATGATGAGCTGTGTAGCACCTCGAGCACTCTGCAGTTGCTCCATCGCTAAAATATCTCCACTGGATTGATTGTTTGTGACAGTTTGTGCAGATATTTATGCTTAAATAAGACGTCAGCTCTATGAATATTAACACCAAATGACTCAATGAAACCTGTATGAATGTTTGAGACTAACTCTAACTCTAACCTGCCACATTTGTTCATGCTTCCTGTTTCTTTGAGCCGTGCATCAGGTGCCCATTTCTCAGCTTTGTGTGTCCTAATCGAGCAGGGAAGTAGTGTGTGTGTTAATATCAACGTTGTGATCAGCTTGCACAAATGTAGGCGGAGACTGAGCGAGACTGAGACGCACTGAGGAGACAAAGACGCTCCTAGTTTCCTTCCTTTGCTTTTATATTATGTTATATCTTATGTTTTAGAGTTCATGCCTTCCTCATTCTGTACAGAAGCCATTTATAATAAGAAATCGATTACATCTGTTATGATGGGAAACATGTTTGTGGTATTAAGTCGACATTTGACTCATTCATTTATAATCTTGACTGATACTTCCGGCTAATTTGACCACTGAGACTGTTTATCTACAAAGTAAAAGTTTCACTTCTTATCTCACTCTTTTGACTTTTTAAATCTCATATAGTACATAATATTGATTTATCTCATACTTTTGACTTTTTAAAATCTCATTATCTTATCATTTTGATTTTTTTTAACCTCATTTAATGTTATAATATTGACATTTTATCTCATATAATCTTGTAATTATGACTTTGTCTCATAATTTTTACTTTTTATCTCATACATTTGGCTTTTTAACCTTGAAATTTAAACTTTGTCTTATATAATCTTATAATTTTTTATCTAAAAACCATAATAATCTGATTATTACCTCATACTTTTGGCTTTTTATGTCATCAAATCTTATTATTTTTTATTTTTTATCTCATAAACATTGACGTTTTATCTCATATAATCCTGTAATTATGAGTTTGTCTCATAATTTTATAATTTTTTACTTTTTATCTCATACATTAGGCTTTTCAATTTCGAAATGTTAACTTTTTATCTAAAATAATCTGTTAATTTGAAAAAATTTGAGATAAAAACTATTTTTATTCATTACCTCATACTTTTGGCCTTTTTAAAATCTAAAAAACATTGACATTTTATCCATTCAATCTTAAAATGTGTATTTTATACCTCACATAATGGTATAATATTGACATTTTCTCTCATATAATCTTGTAATCATGACTCATAATTTTATAATTTCTACTTTTTTATCTCAGTCATTGTGGTGAGGAGGATATGAAGCCACAATGACAGAATACGCAGAGAACAGTTTTTTTCCCACCCTGACTTTTCTCACAAATATGATATATTTTTGCTGTAACTCAATATGTTTATTAAACTAGAACTCTAATTCAATGGGATCAAATTGTGCTTGAAGCTTTCTGCTCATCCAAACTCTCCATTAAAGACACATAACCCTCATTTAAATACTGCTGTCTGCACCTGTTGTCATTTACACATTTGGGGTCTTAGTAAATCAGGGCTTATGTGTGGAATAAAAACAAGAGAAGAAGAAGAGGAGGTATTGTAGGTAACTGGTTTTGTTAGCACTCAAGCTGCCTCAGTTTTCCTTTATTCACTAAAAGAAGCATGTCTGATTGGAACACCAGAGTTTGGTCTCATCATGTGTGAAGATAGTTAGACTACGTCGGAGTTGAAACGGGGGTCTCACCTTCCTGTAGGAATCCTCTATCGTCGGGTCATATTTCTCCACAAAAATTCCCTGAACAAACTGGACAGTCTGGGGAGAGAGAGAGAGAGAGAGAAAGAGAGAGAGAGAGAGAGACAGAGAGAGAGAGACAGGAAGTGAGACAGGCAGTCAGATAAAGAGAAGTAGGCCAGTAGTGTTAATGGAGCTCTGTTCTGTTCTCTATTGGAAGTCATTAGGATGGAATTAATGTGACACACTGACACGTCTCCATTATATCATCTGGAGTAAAGCTCTTCATTGTAGTGAGACTTGCACCAGTCTGTGTGTGTGTGTGTGTGTGTGTGTGTGTGTGTGTGTGTGTGTGTGTCAATGTCAAACAGAAGAGGCCTGAAGAAAATGATTCATAGAAAACAGACAGGATGACATCAGTCTACGTCCATTTTTTTTCCTCTTCTTTTTCTTTACAGATGATTTTTTTGTGAACTTTGGGCCTCAGGCAAGAAGCGCTCATACCAACTAGACTCACTCTTTAAAAATGCCACTGATTCGAGAACATTTGTGGCATTATTACTCGTACTTTACAAAAGGAAAACATGTTCATGGTATTAAGTCAACCGTGTAGAAGAAACACACTCAGAAATTACACCAGTGTTGTTTCTTCATATCACACCTAAAATAGAGTTAAAAGTAAGCAGATACTTACAATAAATGTCAACAAATCTCATGTTCAGAGCCAAACCAACAATAAACTAATGATTATTTTCCTAATTTTGGTTTATATAATATCAGTAAACAGTGTAAAATGTTGACCAAAACCCAACGAAACATCCTCAAATATCTAATTTTGTCCACAACTCAAAAGATATTCGTTTTACTGTCGTGGAAATCTAAATAAACCACTTGACTTTTGACTCAAAACAATTAATCAATTATCAAAATCGTTGCCAGTTCATTTCCTGCCAAACGACTAATTACTACAGCTCTACTAAACAAGTACAGTGTGTGTTTCCAAAGCCTGATTTATCAAACATACATCTGTTTTTATATGCATTTTCAATCAGTGTGATGAAATATTACATCTGTCTGACTCTGAAGCGTAGTCATGTGGATTTAAACAGACGTAATTGAACAGATAAAAGCATCGGATCAATGAGGACAGATCATTAAAACAGATGTCGATCTTTGTGCTTTGGTCATTTTTGTTTTAATTGAAAAACATTAACCAAGAGCTGATTTAAAATTAATAGAGTTGAGCTGTGTCGTCTACTATGAAGGATTCATTAACAGCTACTGAAGAACAATTTTCATTTTCAGCCACTAGGAGGAGCTCTAAGCTTCTGTAAAGCACCTACGACTTTTATTTTGAAATACAGTCTTACACGCGAGTGAATTTTTACTGTTGCCCTCAGCTACTTTGACTCGGTAGTAAGTTAGCCTGCTAGCTAGCTGACTGGAGGCAACATAATGCCATACAAAAGTCCAACGTGATTTAAAAACCTTCCAGAAAGTAAAAGGATAACGTTGTCAGGTGTGAAATACGTGGAGCAGAGTTGAGCTACGGTGGCGTCACATGGACAAAAAGCTGCTGTCTGCTGTGACGGTTGCTAAGGGAGACGGATTTGACGCTAATCACCAAACTAGTACGTCAACGTCTGGAACAAACGTCTGTAAGCCTGTAAGATTTATTATTTTCATTAATGTGTTTGTGTAAAGAAATGAAGGTTGATTATCAGTTAAATTAATACAAGTTTGTGCAGTTAAAGCTTGTTTGTCACGAATATTGAAAGTTATTTTTATGATACATTATCTATTTAACTCTTGTGAATGTCGGCATGCAGCGAATAGTCGGTTATTATTCGGTTATACCCACTGAGACTGTTGGTTTTGGCCTTTTTATGGGATTTGTTGACAAGAAGTAACATTTTTTATTAATGTATTAGTTTCTCTGATAGGGACAGAGCACATTAATGAACATCAGTATTAAATATAAAAGTGTAAACATGCAAAAAACAAAGGCAGGAAACAAAAACAGAAACAGTGTAAATAACATACAAATGGGTCAGTGACCTTTTTCTTTGTCTCCATGTGGTTTAGTTTAAATTTAAAGGGTTCAAATGTGAAAATAAACGTATGAATAACTTGCACATATTCTTTTTTTTGTGGACCCAGCATCAAATTTCTGCTTTTAATCCATTTTGATAGAATATATTAGAGGATTATGGTAAACATGTCTAAGTGGTGTAACCATAAAAACTTTGTACCAAATAATTCAACTTTGCTTAAAAACAGTAAATAGTCAATAAAACACCATATCAACTAGTTTGGCATGATCTTACATTATAACTTTTATATTAAATAAAGCTAATGGAATACAATTGTTCTAAATATTACATTTAATCTGGGTAACCATGGAGACCAGGAAACATTTACAGTCATTATTAGTATAAGTCCACTTAAATACACTGTAGGTGATAAAATATTTAATAGTTATCATTCTTTTGTGGTTACACCATTTGACATTTTCAGGAGCATTCAGTCTTACTTTTGGTTTAAAAATGGTGCAAATGTCATTTTAAATAATATAAAACCAACAAAAATACTAAAAGCACATTTTATCAAACCCAAGCTTTTATAACTAGTTTAAAGATATGTTTAAATGTCTCATCTTGCCGACTCTTATTTGTCGCTGACCTGAATATAAATATACAAACACATATGAAGACAAAGGCGAGTATATTGTGCACACGTCTGGGTAAAAGCGAGCACAGACAGTCCTGAAAGCACAAACACCTCAGTTCAGACAGGAAGTGGCAGATGTCACTTACCAGAGCTGACTTTCCGACTCCTCCTGATCCTAAAACAACCAGTTTGTATTCACGCATCCTGACTGTCTGTCTGCGGAGAGAGAGACAGAGAAAGACACATGAAGAGAGAGAGAGAGAGAGAGAGAGAGAGAGAGAGAGAGAGAGAGAGAGAGGTTACTAGGTTACTAACTACACTCCTGGATATCACCCCCTCCCCAGCAGCCAATCACACACCAGCATCACTGTAAGCCCCGCCCCCAGCTACAACACACCTGGTGCTGTAAAACTATCAATTACACACACACATACACACACACACACACTTCCTTCCTCTCGCTGGGAGGTAATAATTACCCAGCATGCATCTGGCCGGGTTAATGAAAACACAGCAATCACGTGACAACACAGCTGGCGGTGATGTCACAACTGTGGAATCCTTCCTCGGTTACTGTTGCTATGACCCCGTTCGTGTGCATGTATATGTGTGTGTGTGTGTCTCTGTGTCTCTGTGTGTGTGTGTGTGTGCATGTATGTGTGTGTGGGTGTGTGTCTGTGTGTGTGTGGGTGTCTTTCTCTGTGTGTGTGTGTGTGTGTGTGTGCATGTATGTGTGTGTGTGTGGGTGTGTGTCTCTGTGTGTGTGTGTGTGTCTGTGCATGTGTGTATGTGTGCATATATGTGTGTGTGTGTGTGGGTGTCTTTCTCTGTGTGTGTGTGTGTGTGTGTGTACTTGTCTTTCTGTCTTTGTGAGGACACTCTGAACTCGTCCTCTCTACTAACAGAGGACTGTTTGGACGGTTAGAAAATGGATTTACGTACTTCTACTAAAACGATTAATCACCAATACTGAGCCGAGCTTTCAATTAAAAAAAACATCATTTGCATCGTTAATGGCGAAAAGAGTCATTTTATCAAAGCAGAAATGAGCAGCCCCTCCTCTGTCTTTAGAAATAACAATATTAAAGGACGACTTCACCAATTTCCTATTGTTCGAAAAGGGGGGGGAGTCACATCCTTTTATTCTCAGTGTCCTCTAATCATAGGGCACCAGTTTGAAAATAAATATATATATATGTAATTGCACCTTTCTTCTACATGGGTGACCTAATTTTAAGAGGTCATGTTCCTGTTTAAGAGTCTTCCTGTTTATGTGTGAAGAAAGTGTTTCTCTTTATCTTTTATTCTTTCTCAGTAACGGCATCATTACTTATTGTAAAAGGGAGTTTTCTGTTAATAATAAGAGACAGCAGTGTGTAAGGAGGGCGAGGCCCCGCCGGTTTGTTGACGGGTTTACAAGAAAAAAAAAATATGTGTTAACGCTCTCGCCCTCCGCTGTATGTAACATCCTGACTCATATTTAAAACAGAGAGAGAGAGAGAGAGAGAGAGAGAGAGAGAGAAGTTTCAGAGCACCAACATGTAATGACGATTTGTCCTAACCTTCAAAATAAAGCTTTAAAAAAACCCTAAAAGACTCAGATGCAGGAAATAAAAGGTTAATTATCCAGGAAAGCAGGAAGTTTATTTTGGTTTATTTTACCTTTTTTTTTTTAACCAAGCAAACAGATGAAGAACAAAAAAAAAGATTCACCTTTCTGCTCTCTATACCTTCAAAATAAAAGCATTAACCAATACTTAAATCACCAAACAGCAAACTGACGAAGAACAAAAAAAAAGATTCACCTCTGTGCTCTCTATACCTTCAAAATAAAAGCATTAACCAATACTTAAATCACCAAACAGCAAACAGATGAAGAACAAAAAAAAGATTCACCTCTGTTCTGTGCCCTCTGTACCTTCAAAATAAAAGCATTAACCAATACTCAAATCACCAAACAGCAAACAGGCGAAGAACAAAAAAAAGATTCACCTCTGTGCCCTCTGTATTTTCAAAATAAAAGCATTAACCAATACTCAAATCACCTAAAAATTATATTAATATTATAATCAGCTATACTCTAAAATAAAAAAACCAAAGCAATCATAAATTAATTCTTAAATCTAACAATATCGTCGGCCTCAGTGATGGAGACACACATCTCTAACATCTACATAGTATTGTGATATTTAGCCAATATTAAAATCAATAAATAATAAAAAGTAAAATAAAAATTTGCACATAAAAATTGAAGTTTTTTTCCTTTGGGGAGATCATTACAGGTGAAAAAAGGTAATTAATTACAATATATATATCACAGTATATCCTAATATACAGTCACCAGCCTCGTCATTAGGAACTAGGCATGGGCCGGTATGAGATTATGGCGGTATGATAACCATAAGCTAAAATATTACGGTTTCATGGTATGGCGGTATTTGTGATTACAGCTCTAAAATGTTCCTAACCTTCCTGTCGTCCTCCCGGGTCAAATTGACCCCATCTCTTTCCTCCCTCCCTCCTTACTCCTTTCTTTCCTTCGTTCCTTTGTTCCTTCCTTCTCTCCTTACTTCCTTCCTCTTTTCCTCATTAATCCTTTCCTTCCTTCCTTCCTTCCTTCTTTCCTTCCTTCCCTCCCTCCTTACTCCTTTCCTTCCTTCATTCCTTGCTTCCTTCCTTCCTTCCATCCTCCTTTACTTCTTCCCTTCCTTCTCTCCTTACTTCCTCCCTCTTTTCCTCATTAATCCTTTCCTTCCTTCCTTCCTTCCTTCCTTCCTTCCTTCCTTCCTTCCTTCCTCCCTTCTTTCTCTCCTTACTTCCTTACTCTTTTCCTCCTTAAGTTCTTCCTTGACCTGAGGACAACAGGAGGGTTAACCTGAATCTGTAATGACAGTGTGAGGGGTCGTGATACTCTACACTGCAGCTGCACCACCTGAGGGGTTTCTGACCAGCACTTCCTGTCTTTGACCAGCACTTCCTGTCTTTGACCAGCACTTCCTGTCTTTGACCAGCACTTCCTGTCTTTGACCAGACTAAAAAGTGAGGGTCACTTCCTTTTCCTAAACAGAGATTAAGCTCCTCCTCCTGTTGTCCTCGAGTCAAGGAGGGAAGGGAGGAAGGAAGGAAGGAAGGAGGGAGGGAGGAAGGAGGAAGGGAAGGAAAGGAGGGAGGGAGGAAGAAAAGGAAGGACATAAGAAAAGAAGGAAGGATGGAAGGAAGGAAGGAGGGAGGGAGGGAAGGAAGGAGGGAGGGAAGGAAAGGAGGGAGGGAGGAAGAAAAGGAAGGACATAAGAAAAGAAGGAAGGAGGGAAGGAAGGAAGGATGGAAGGGAGGAAGAAGGAAGGAAAGGAAAGAAGGAAGGGAGGAAGGAAAGGAAGGACCAGCACTTCCTGTCATTTTGCGGTTTCGGTTATCGTGGCTTTTTCATATCGTGGTATACCTTGAACACGGTTATCATCCCATGCCTATTAGAACACATGTGTGTAATTCAATTTAATCCAATATATAACAGCTCTAATTTAAATTCTACTTTTATGAAGTTTAAACTATTTTCAGTTTGTCAGAAAGTTAATAATTCTACTTTAAAGTTCAGTATCGAGGTCGTAGTGTTCCTATTATTTTGTCCACTTCAGTATATATGAGTTTTTAAGAGTATTAGTTAGAGTATTTCTTTTGTTAACAGAACAAATAAATCTATAAACAGGAAGCGAAACATCAGAAAAACAGAAATGAAAACAAACTTTACATAAAAAATGAGGAACCACAAAAAAAAAAAAACGACACAAAACAAAAAAAAACATCAACACGAATGAAATCCTTTATAAATGTTATCTTTAAAACATCTGCTCGGCTTTTTTAAAAGGTTAGTTCCTAATAAACTGTCTGGATTTAACCCTTTACATCACAGGTGTCAAACTCATCTTCATTCAAGGGCCACAAACAGACCAATTTGATCTCATGTGGGCCGGATCATTAAAAAGAAGGAAGGAAGGAAGGAAGGAAGGAAGGAAGGACACGAGAAGGAAAGATGGAAGAAAGGGAAGAAGGACACAAGAAAGTAAGGAAGCAAAAGAAGGAAGGAAATAAGAAAGGAAGGAAAGAAGAAGGACAGACAAAAGGTAGGAAGGAAGGAAAGAAAGAAGAAAGGGAAGAAGGAAGGAAGGAAGGAAAGAAAGAAAGATGAAAGGGAAGGAAGGAAGGAAGGAAAGAAGAAAGGGAGAAAGGAAGGAAGGAAAGAAAGGGAGAAAGGAAGGAAGGAAGGAAAGAAAGAAAAAAAGGGCGAAAGGAAGGAAGGACAGACAAAAGGTAGGAAGGAAGGAAAGAAAGAAGAAAGGGAAGAAGGAAGGAAGGAAGGAAAGAAAGAAAGATGAAAGGGAAGGAGGGAAGGAAGGAAGGAAAGAAAGAAAAAAAGGGCGAAAGGAAGGAAGGAAGGAAAGAAGAAAGGGAGAAAGAAAGGAAGGAAAGGAAGGAAGGAAGGAAGGAAGGAAAGAAAGAAAAAAAGGGCGAAAGGAAGGAAGGAAGGAAAGAAGAAAGGGAGAAAGGAAGGAAGGAAAGAAGAAAGGGAGAAAGGAAGGAAGGAAGGAGACGAGAAGGAAAGATGGAAGAAAGGGAAGAAGGACACAAGAAAGTAAGGAAGCAAAAGAAGGAAGGAAATAAGAACGGAAGGAAAGAAGAAGGACAGACAAAAGGTAGGAAGGAAGGAAAGAAAGAAGAAAAGGGCGAAAGGAAGGAAGGAATGAAAGAAGAAAGGGAGAAAGGAAGGAAGGAAAGAAAGGAAGAAAGGGAGAAAGGAAGGAAGGAAAGAAAGGGAGAAAGGAAGGAAGGAAGGAAAGAAAGAAAAAAAGGGCAAAAGGAAGGAAGGAAGGAAAGAAGAAAGGGAGAAAGGAAGGAAGGAAGGAAAGAAAGAAAAAAAGGGCGAAAGGAAGGAAGGAAAGAAGGAAGAAAGGGAGAAAGGAAGGAAGGAAAGAAAGAAGAAAGGGAGAAAGGAAGGAAGGACAGACAAAAGGTAGGAAGGAAGGAAAGAAAGAAGAAAGGGAAGAAGGAAGGAAGGAAGGAAAGAAAGAAAGAAAAAAAGGGCGAAAGGAAGGAAGGAAAGAAAGAAGAAAGGGAGAAAGGAAGGAAGGAAAGAAAGAAGAAAGGGAGAAAGGAAGGAAGGAAAGAAGGAAGAAAGGGAAGAAGGAAGGAAGGAAGGAAACAAAGAAAGATGAAAGGGCGAAAGGAAGGAAGGAAAGAAAGAAGAAAGGGAGAAAGGAAGGAAGGAAAGAAGAAAGGGAAGAAGGAAGGAAGGAAAGTA
>JAJDFG010000784.1:40000-50000 GCA_021039105.1 Scomber colias
CCAACCATTTCTCCTCCTGAGTTGCTCTAATCCACTTATAGAGCTGCAGCGATTCATCTAAATTAATTAAATTTACTTTTCCTTCTTTCCTTGTTTCCTTGTTTCCATTCCCCTTCCTTTCTTCCTTCTTTCCTTCCTTCCTTCCTCCCTTCCTCTGTCCTACTTTCCTTCCTTCCTCCCTTCCTCTTTTACTTTCTCCCTCCCTCCCTCCCTCCCTCCCTCCCTCCCTCCCTCCGTCCATCCTACCTTCCTTCCCTCCTTTCCTTCCTCCCTTCCTTCTTTCCTTTCCTCCATTCCTCCCTCACTTCTATCCTCCCTCTCTCCTACCCTTCCTTCCTTTCCTTCCTTTCCTTCCTTTTTCCATTCCCCTTCCTTTCTTCCTTCCTTCCTTCCTTCCTTCCTTCCTACCTTCCTCCCTTCCTCTGTTCTACTTTCCTTCCTTCCTCCCTTCCTCTTTTACTTTCTCCCTCCCTCCCTCCTTCCTTTTTTCCTCCCTCTCTCCCTCCATCCTACCTTCCTTCCCTCCTTTCCTTCCTTTCCTCCATTCCTCCCTCACTTCTATCCTCCCTCTCTCCTACCCTATCATCTGTCCTCCCTCCCTCCTTCTCTCTTTCTTTCCTTCCTTCCTCCCTTCCCTCCCTCCCTTTCCTTCCATCTGTCCTTCCTCCCTCCCTCCTTCACTCTCTTTCTTTCCTTCCCTCCTTCCTTCCTTTCCTTCCTTCCTCCCTTCCCTTCCTTCCATCTGTCCTTCCTCCCTCCCTCCTTCTCTTTCTTTCCTTCCTCCCTCCCTCCTTCTCTTTCTTTCCTTCCCTCCTTACTTCCTTCCTTCCTCCCTTCCTTCCCTACCTTTCCTTCCTCCCTCCCTCCTTCTCTCTTTCTTTCCTTCCCTCCTTCCATCCTTCCTCCCTTACCTTCCTTCCCTCCTCCTTCCTCCCTCCCTCCTCACTCTTTCTTTCCGTCCATCTGTCCTTCCTCCCTTCCTTCCTTCCTACCTTCCTCCCTCTATCCTCCCTCTCTCCTACCCTTCCTTCCTTTCCTTCCTTCCTTCCTTCCTTTCCTTCCCTACCTTTCCTTCCTCCCTTCCTTCTTTCCTTTCCTCCATTCCTCCCTCACTTCTATCCTCCCTCTCCCCTACCCTTCCTTCCTTTCCTTCCATCTGTCCTTCCTCCCTCCCTCCTTCTCTCTTCCCTCCCTTCCCTCCTTCCTTCCTTCCCTTCCTTCCTTGACTCTTGGACCACAGGAGGGTTAAAGACCAAATGATGAACTGATAAAGAACATAATGAATAAATAATGAACTATGAGTTTTTTATTATCAGGTTTACTGGAACATTAAAGGTGCATTAAACACGATGATGTCATCACAAAGACTCACATTAAAGCCTAAATCATTATAGTACAGTCTGTACTCTAATGTGAAATATCACTAAAAGTCTTTAACTGGTTAATTTAAACACACGGTGATAAAAGCTGGAAGCCAGAATGAACATTAAAATGCTGTTAACAAAATAAAAGCATCATTTAAAATAATAATAATAATGTTCATTTTGATGGTTATATTTCATTATTTTGTCAATAAAATGTCAAATAAATAGAGAAAATGTTCTATAATAGTTTAATAGAATCCTATAAGTGGTATTTTAACCCCTTAAATACTGTTCAGGGTCAAGTTTTACCCTTTTATTTGACATTTAATAGCTGTAAAAACACCATATACATATTTAATGACTCTGAATATACAAAAAAAAAAAAAAAAAAGCATCATATTTTTATTTTGTGCAGCTCAAATGTCCAAATTTTACCTTTTTTTATTTAAAAAATTCAAAAAAAAATCTTTATACTCAATAAAAATGTACCCCTGGATCATAATATAGTGATTTTAAATGTCTTTTTTTACATATATATAAACACTATTCACTGTCTGACAGCTTCATTAAAGGATTAATCAAACATTTATTCATGTCTGAAGGGAGAATTTATGAATGTGAGACAAAAAACCCAAAAATTAATCAGTCTACCATCAAATATGACAAAGAAAAGCTGCAAATTATCACGTTTAAGAAGCTGAAATCTGACAATCATTAACATAATTGCTTAAAAACGGCAATTTTCCTTTATATTATTGCTATTTTTGTATTTAAATAAAAAGATCTAAGTGCTTTTTACTGCTCTAGATTGACTATTGCTGCATTTGGATTACATTTACGCAAGTGGCACGTAGGCTATTCACTGTTTATGTCACTTTGCTAATCTTTTCACAATCAGATGATGTCGTGTCCTTTAACAGGAAGACAACATGGTGTCAAAAAAAACTAAAAACACCACGCAGGGCAAACTTCAAACTACCAATGCTAAACCCCTACTCACACACCAATCTCTGTATTTTACTCAATTTACATGCACTGTTAATGTAGCACCCGCCCCAAAGTGTAGAAGTAGTAGTAGTTCTGCTTTTTCCAACAGACATTGAAGGCAGCATGATGTTAATCTACTAAAGTAAAGTTGGAGGAGAAAGATGGACTCACAAACACTCACAGAGCAGATCCCTGAGTCAACCAGAACTAGGTGGGGCCTGTCAATACTCTGTGTGTGTGTGTGTGTGTGTGTGTGTGTGTGTGTGTGTGTGTGTGTGTGTGTGTGTGTGTGTGTGTGTGTGTTGCTGACAGAATAAAACCAAGCCTTGTCTACACACACTACAGACAGACAGACAGGTAGACAAGACAGACACACATTTTAAAGCAGACAGGTTCCTCCCAAAAAAAAACAAAAAAAAAAAAACTCTTCAACTCTACACACTCTGAAATAACTTACTTCCTCTCTCTCTTTTCTTTTTTTTTTCTTTTTTTTCTTTTTTTTTTTTTTTTTTCCTCCGGCAAAGCAGCGGGTGTTCCGCAGCTTTATGGCCGCCTCGGAACGCTCCCTGCTCGGCCACATCTGCCAGCAGGCCCCGCTGCCTGCCTGGAGGACTGCAGGGGGGCTGGAGACAAACATGAAGCCGGGAACACAGCGAGCTTTGCGGGTTGATAGACGGACAGACACCCGGTGTGAAGCCCCGTAGCTGCATGTCTGTGTCTTAACCCAACCTTATTATCATTATCATTTGCTATCTGTCTGTCTGTCTGTCCGCCGGTCGCTTCCGCAAACCCAACCCAGCCTGACTGCGCTCTGCACCGGCCTGCCACCCTCCCTGCTCCCCGCCTGCCTGCCCCGGTGCGTCTCCCGGAGGGTTCAGAACCAACATCCTACATGTACATGGCGGAAGGGAAAACACACGAGATAAAAAAAAAATTGAAGATGGATAGAAAAGAGAAGATAAAAGAAAGCAAAGCAAAAAAAAAAAAAAAAAAAAAAAAAAAAGAAAGAGAGAAAGGAAGCAGTACTCACAGTCATCCACCCGTCCGCTCCGCTGCTCGCTCTCTCTCTCTCCGGTTCTCCGGTAACGTCGCTCTCTCAGAGCCGCTCCCTCCTGCCGCCGCGATAACGTCAAGCCGTACGGTGTGATATATGGCTGTTCCTGTCTGCTCCTTCAAAATAAAAGTCTTTGAAAATAAAATTAAAAAAAACCCCGAGCTGTATGGAAGTACATTAGTGCCATAATATTCTGAGTTAGTTAGTGGTGGAAAATAACCAGCGTTGGGGAAGTTACTCAAATAATGTAATTAAAAAAGTTACTTATATTACTTCCTGTTGAAAGTAATTACACGACTAGTTACATTACTTTTGCGTTACTCCTTAGCAACGCCGCCCGGTGATGTTTAAAAAATAATATGAGTCTTGACCATCATAAAAAATTAAATATAAAGTCTTGAAGATGATCTGTATGGAAGTCATAGTCATAGTAATAAGACCAGATATTCCTTTATTAGTCCCACAATGGGGATATTTGCAGTATTACAGCAGACAGTGGACAGTAAAAATAGAAGAGCATCAATAAGAAAGAATAAAGAATAATAAATGAGTACAAAAAAACAATATCATATTAATATATATTGTCTCATCTGTGTATTTGCTTTTTTTAATTTATTTTATTTAGCCTTTATTTAACCAGGTTAGTCCCATTGAGTTCACAGATCTCCTTTACAAGGGAGACCAAGACAGCAGCAATACAGTTAGAGTATAAAAAATAGAATAAAATAACAAAAAAAAGAAATCGGACAACAAATAATTAGCCAAATAAAGACATACTTATATAAAACACTTGCATACAGAGAGCCTGGACTACGAGGTTTTGAAGATTAAACTCAGTTTGAATATTATTCCAACCAATTTTCCAAATTAAAAGTGAAGATAAGTACCTTTTTGTTTAATTGACACAGTGTGACTTTAATTATTTATATTTAGGGCTGTTACTATTGTCTGTTTAAGGTGAGCTATATTTTTTAAAGTAGACATTGTGTAACCTCAGACTCACTGCACTTCTTTTAATTTGAAATAAATCTAAAAGTCAAGTTCATAAAGTAACTTTCTTTGCATTCATTTGATTCCCAGTCATGATACGGCTGGTTTCCCTGTTACAGTAAGAAATTTAAATCTCTGGTTACCATTCAATACCAATATTGCTGTAATTAATGTAAATAATGTCACAATTATTATTTTTCATATTTATTTATCGTTCTTTAATCTTTCTTATTGATGCTCTTCTATTTTTATTGTCCACTTGCTGCTGTCATAATGCAAATTTCCCCATTGTGAGTCTAATAAAGGAATATCTTATCTATGCTTTTATTTTAAAGGCCGCCTAGTTTTTACTTCCGGTTTCAACCCTAATGTCGTCACACGCGCTTTTTTTTCTGTGTGACGTTTCAGTCTCGTCTCTCAGCTGCTTCCCGCTTCCTGCTTTCTTTCTTTTTTTTTCTCTCTCTCTCTTTTTTTATAAACCCAGGTTTTTATATATATTACAGAAAAATAAAATGACGTCACTTCTATTGTTTTTTTTTAATGCAGACAACGCAGTGACGTCACAGAGCTGTCAACAATGTTTAGATGCTTTGCTCAATGGCTCCATGTCAGATAAAAAATCAACTAAGTTACAAAAATAAAAGACAAAGTAGAAAAAGGATGGCTTATATTTTGGGTAAAATGGTTTTTGGACTTATAATAATTTATTTATTTATTTATTTTTTTAAACAAATGGTGAAAATATGCAGAATATTAAACAATTAACAATCTGAAATGTTTTATTATACATTTTTTTAAAACATATTTTAACTTGTCTTTACCATTTACTCATCTTTTATTACTGTTTATTTATTTAACTTTTTTATTGTACGTTTTATTGAATATTTTAGGGATAGGATATTCACTTCTGACAATAAATCAACATACAAGTGTTTCCTTTTTTTAAACCCCTCCAAACTAATTTACAAATCTAACCCAAAACCTTCAGCAATACGCCCCTCATAGATAGATAGATAGATAGATAGATAGATAGATAGATAGATAGATAGATACTATTTAGTTTGCTATCACTTTGCATTGCAGTCATTCATATTATTTTCTGTAACATAATGAAATAATCAAACATTTTTTAGTTGTGTAATATTTAATTCGTGCAAATTAAACTAAGCTAAATCTCAACTAAACTAAACCAAAATAAAATAAAATAAAAATAAAATAAAATAAAATAAAATAAAATAATATAAAATTAAATAAAATAAAATAATATAAAATAAAATAAAATAAAATAAAATAAAATAAAATAATATAAAATAAAATAATATAAAATAAAATAAAATAAAATAAACCAAACCAAACCAAACCAAAATAAAATAAAATAAAATAAAATAGAATAAAATAAACCAAAATTTAAAAAAAATAAAATAATATAAAATAAAATAAAATAAAATAAAATAAACCAAACCAAACCAAAATAAATTAAAATAAAATAAAATAAAATAAAATAAACCAAACCAAAATAAAATAAAATAAACGTTGTGAAAAATCAAGCAGGATTAAAATAGAAACAACTCTAAGCACAAATAAAAATTAAAATAATAAGTTTTAAGTCTTAAGTCTCAGCCAGTCTAAAGGCCTCTGACGGGCTGTAGCAGATTTACAATAACCTTTTTTATTTCCACCAGCGAGGCCTCGCCAGTCGCCAGCATGCTAACATGGGAGGTGTTTACTAAACAGCAGCAGGCCCAGTGAGCTGTGGCTGCTTATGAAACGTTTGCGTAACGGTCAGCTAACAGTCACATTGGCTAATAAGGAAGGGAGGAAGGAAGGAGGGAAGGGAGGAATGAAAGGAAGGAAGGAAGGTAGGAGGGAGGGAGGAAGGGAGGAAAGAAGAAAGGAAGGGGGGGACCAAGGAAGGATGGAAGGGAGGAGGAAGGAAGGAAGGAGGAAAGGAAAGGAAAGAAGGAAGGGAGGAATGACAGGAAGGAAGGAAGGAAGGAAGGAAGGAGGGAAGGAAGTAAGGAAATGAGGGAGGAAGGGAGGAATGAAAGGAAGGAAGGTAGGAGGGAGGGAGGGAGGGAGGGAAGAAAGAAGAAAGGAAGGGAGGGACCAAGGAAGGATGGAAGGGAGGAAGAAGGAAGGAAGGAGGAAAGGAAAGGAAAGAAGGAAGGGAGGAATGACAGGAAGGAAGGAAGGAAGGTAGGAGGGAGGGGGGGAGGGAGGGAGGGAGGGAGGGAGGAAAGAAGAAAGGAAGGGAGGGACCAAAGAAGGATGGAAGGGAGGAAGAAGGAAGGAAAGGAGGAAGGAAGGAAAGAAGGACGGAAGGAGGAAAGGAAAGAAGGAAGGGAGGAATGACAGGAAGGAAGGACGGAAGGAGGGAGGGAGGAAAGAAGGAAGGAAGGAAGGACAGAAAGAAGGGAGGAATGACAGGAGGGAAGGAAGGAAGGACGGAGGAAAGAAAGAAGGAAGGAAGGAAGGAAGGAAGGAAGGAAGGAAGGAAATGAGGTGTTTACTAAACAGCAGCAGGCCCAGTGAGCTGTGGCTGCTTATGAAACGTTTGCTTATTGCCACCTTTGAACGACCAACAGGAAAAAGTAAAAGAGGGTAAACTGATGTTCTGCTTTTGCTCTGCAGCTTCTTCTCTGTTGGGTTTTTTTTTTTTTTGAGGAAATGTTTTTAGCTGTTTGTTCTCAGGAGCGGCCGACGGGTCACTGTGGTCGGGTTCGGTTGTGAGATTGTGGTTGATAACAGTCGCGTTGGCTAATAAGGAAGGGAGGAAGGAAGGAGGGAAGGAAGGAAGGGAGGAATGAAAGGAAGGAAGAGAGGGACCAAGAAAGGAAGGGAGGGAGGAAAGAAGGAAGGGAGGAAGGTAGGGGGGAGGAAAGAAAGAGAGAAAAAGGGAGGAAGGAAGGAAGAAGGAAGGAAGGGAGGGACCAAGGAAGGATGGAAGGGAGGAAGAAGGAAGGAAGGGAGGGACCAAGGAAGGATGGAAGGGAGGAAGAAGGAAGGAAAGGAGGGAGGAAGGAAGGGAGGAAAGGAAAGGAAAGAAAGAAGGGAGGGAGGAATGAAAGGAAGGAAGGAAGGAAGGAAGGTAGGAGGGAGGGAGGGAGGGAGGGAGGGAGGGAGGGAGGAAAGAAGAAAGGAAGGGAGGGACCAAGGAAGGATGGAAGGGAGGAAGAAGAAAGGAAAGGAGGAAGGAAGGAAGGAGGAAAGGAAAGAAGGAAGGGAGGAATGACAGGAAGGAAGGACGGAGGAAAGAAGTAAGGAAGGAAGGAAGGAGGGAGGGAAGGAGGGAAGGAAAGAAGGAAGGGAGGAATGACAGGAAGGAAGGACGGAGGAAAGAAGTAAGGAAGGAAGGTAGGAAGAAGGAAGGAAGGAGGGAGGGAGGAAAGAAGGAAGGAAGGAAGGAAAGAAAGAAGGGAGGAAGGAGGGAAGGAAGGGAGGAAATGTTTTTAGCTGTTTGTTCTCAGGAGCGGCCGACGGGTCACTGTGGTCGGGTTCGGTTGTGAGATTGTGGTTGATAACGGTCAGCTAACCGTCGCGTTGGCTAATATCTGCAAAGTGTTTCTAGTCAGATGGCAACGTTTTTATTCTGTTGTTTGATAACTTTAGTAAAAGTCATGCAAGGAGTATTTAAGGAAGGAAGGAAGGGAGGAAAGAAGGAAGGGGGTGGAAGGAAGGAAGGTAGGAGGGAGGGAGGAAGGGAGGAAAGAAGAAAGGAAGGGAGGGACCAAGGAAGGATGGAAGGGAGGAGGAAGGAAGGAAGGAGAGAAAGAGGGAGGAAGGAAGGAAGAAGGAAGGAAGGGAGGGACCAAGGAAGGATGGAAGAGAGGAAGGTAGGGGGAGGAAAGAAAGAGAGAAGGAGGGAGGGAGGAAGGAAGGAAGGTAGGAGGGAGGGAGGAAAGAAGGAAAGAAGGGAGGAAGAAGGAAGGAAGGGAGGAGGGAAGGAAGGAAGGATGGAAGGAGGGAAGGAAGGAAGGAAGGCAATGAGGGAGGAAGGAAGGGAGGAAAGGAAAGGAAAGAAAGAAGGGAGGGAGGAATGAAAGGAAGGAAGGAAGGAAGGAAGGTAGGAGGGAGGGAGGGAGGGAGGGAGGGAGGGAGGGAGGAAAGAAGAAAGGAAGGGAGGGACCAAGGAAGGATGGAAGGGAGGAAGAAGAAAGGAAAGGAGGAAGGAAGGAAGGAGGAAAGGAAAGAAGGAAGGGAGGAATGACAGGAAGGAAGGACGGAGGAAAGAAGTAAGGAAGGAAGGAAGGAGGGAGGGAAGGAGGGAAGGAAAGAAGGAAGGGAGGAATGACAGGAAGGAAGGACGGAGGAAAGAAGTAAGGAAGGAAGGTAGGAAGAAGGAAGGAAGGAGGGAGGGAGGAAAGAAGGAAGGAAGGAAGGAAAGAAAGAAGGGAGGAAGGAGGGAAGGAAGGGAGGAAATGTTTTTAGCTGTTTGTTCTCAGGAGCGGCCGACGGGTCACTGTGGTCGGGTTCGGTTGTGAGATTGTGGTTGATAACAGTCGCGTTGGCTAATAAGGAAGGGAGGAAGGAAGGAGGGAAGGAAGGAAGGGAGGAATGAAAGGAAGGAAGAGAGGGACCAAGAAAGGAAGGGAGGGAGGAAAGAAGGAAGGGAGGAAGGTAGGGGGGAGGAAAGAAAGAGAGAAAAAGGGAGGAAGGAAGGAAGAAGGAAGGAAGGGAGGGACCAAGGAAGGATGGAAGGGAGGAAGAAGGAAGGAAGGGAGGGGACCAAGGAAGGATGGAAGGGAGGAAGAAGGAAGGAAAGGAGGGAGGAAGGAAGGGAGGAAAGGAAAGGAAAGGAAAGAAAGAAGGGAGGGAGGAATGAAAGGAAGGAAGGAAGGAAGGAAGGTAGGAGGGAGGGAGGGAGGGAGGGAGGGAGGGAGGGAGGAAAGAAGAAAGGAAGGGAGGGACCAAGGAAGGATGGAAGGGAGGAAGAAGAAAGGAAAGGAGGAAGGAAGGAAGGAGGAAAGGAAAGAAGGAAGGGAGGAATGACAGGAAGGAAGGACGGAGGAAAGAAGTAAGGAAGGAAGGAAGGAGGGAGGGAAGGAGGGAAGGAAAGAAGGAAGGGAGGAATGACAGGAAGGAAGGACGGAGGAAAGAAGTAAGGAAGGAAGGTAGGAAGAAGGAAGGAAGGAGGGAGGGAGGAAAGAAGGAAGGAAGGAAGGAAAGAAAGAAGAGAGGAAGGAGGGAAGGAAGGGAGGAAATGTTTTTAGCTGTTTGTTCTCAGGAGCGGCCGACGGGTCACTGTGGTCGGGTTCGGTTGTGAGATTGTGGTTGATAACGGTCAGCTAACCGTCGCGTTGGCTAATATCTGCAAAGTGTTTCTAGTCAGATGGCAACGTTTTTATTCTGTTGTTTGATAACTTTAGTAAAAGTCATGCAAGGAGTATTTAAGGAAGGAAGGAAGGGAGGAAGGAAGGAAGGGAGGAAAGAAGGAAGGGGGTGGAAGGAAGGAAGGTAGGAGGGAGGGAGGAAGGGAGGAAAGAAGAAAGGAAGGGAGGGACCAAGGAAGGATGGAAGGGAGGAGGAAGGAAGGAAGGAGAGAAAGAGGGAGGAAGGAAGGAAGAAGGAAGGAAGGGAGGGACCAAGGAAGGATGGAAGAGAGGAA
>JAJDFG010000784.1:55000-72500 GCA_021039105.1 Scomber colias
TTCAATCCTGTTTTTAAACTATCTGTCCTGAATGTTAAAGGAAAACAAAGCTCTTTTAGTTATGCATTCATTATCCTTTATTGGACAACTGTGAGCAAGGGAACATGAACGTGTAAACAAATATTGATCATTTAAAATGAATGTGAAATGGAAGACAACTCTAAGAAAGACAGTAAGAGTTGAGCAGACTCCCGTAAACGTTTGAAGCAGTCATTATGCTCCACTTTAATACATTGTGTAAAGTGCTTTAAACTGCTGCGGTGTATAAAAATTTACTGTATAAATAAACCTTGTAGGTTTTCACATCAGCTCAACCAAAGGAAACATGATGAGTGTTTATCACCAACAACTGTAGCAGCACTAGTAGGTGATACAGGAGGTTCAGTGGTTAACAAGCATCTTTCCTTCTGAGTTGTCCTTCAGAAAGAAACTGTATGCCTGTTGGCTCATGATCAGCAGATGACCTCTGACCTCCCAGTTTAAGCACTAGGAATGACAATAGTGTAGTATCTCATCATTATTATTTTCCCTTCAGGTTTTCACCAAACAGCTTCCCTCAGTGTCCAATGTTACCAGCTGATCACTCATGAACTCCTGCAGAGGTATGTGAGGTAAATATTTAAAAAGAAAAAAGAGGGAAAGAAATTATATGAGATGAGAACTGAATATATGTCCATCATATTTATTTTCAGCAGGAGGCCATAATGGCAAAACTTAAAGAGGAACTCTTGAATATTCTTTTAAACTTAAAAGAAGATGACTTCAACAAGTTCAAATGGTTCCTGGAGCAGAATGACATCCTGGAGGGCTTCAAAGGCATCCCAGTGGCTCATCTGGAGAATGCAGCAAGGACACAGACAGTGGATCTGATGGTACAGAAACATCAGGATCATGGAGCTCTGCAGCTAACCAAGAAGGTTTTAGAAAACATCGGCAGGAATGATCTGGTACAGCGTTTACAAAACTTCCAACCAGAACCAAAAGGTAAGTTAGAGGAAGGAATCTGAAAAGCAGCGACACATTAAGTTAATAAATTATTACATGAGTTATGAGTTACAGGTTTCTATTAGTAATAATGTGTTAGACTGTAGATATAGAAAATGGAGCAGATGGATGAAAGAGGAGATCACTGCACAAAGTGATTTATCCCAGTATTATAAATCACAAAGTGTCCTCCACTAATTTGCAACCAAATGAAAAAAAAGGGGTGAGGCGGTGTTTAGATAGATGTAATGGTGCATATGATGCTAGGTCAAAATTACGCCAAACCATCGCTTTAAGTGGTGTTACAGCTGACACATCAGGGTGAACCTGAACAAACACTGAACTAGCACCCAGGCTGATGACTTTATTATTACCTCCACTACAGATACTGTTAAACAGAGCTTCATCTTTGCAAGCGTTTTCAGAATTAAACCATATTTTATATATTTTTATATAGTTATTAAAATCTATATATTTTTTCTCTTTCAGCAGATAGTCAGCACAAGGTTTTAGGTAACTATGATTTCATTCTGACAAGGAAATGTCAACAAGTGACTGATGGAACTGATGTATCAGGGAAAAAAACCCTCCTCAAAAAGATTTACACTAAGGTCTACATCACAGAGGTACAAAGTGAAGAGGATAACGCCCAACATGAAGTGAGGCAGCTTGAAACAGTTTCCAAGACCCTCCATGATACTCCGATCGAGTGCCACGACATCTTTAACGTCTTACCTGGCCAAGAGGAACACATCATCAAAGTTGTTCTGATGAGTGGCGTCGCTGGCGTTGGAAAAACCTTCTCAGTGCTGAAGTTCATTCTGGACTGGGCACAGCGCTCCAAAAACCAAGATATCAGTCTCGTGATTCCACTTTCGTTCAAGGAGCTGAACGTGGTCAAAGATGAGCCGCACAGTCTGCTCACACTGATCCGTCGTTTCTATCCAACATTAAAGAACGTCACAGCAGAGATGCTCGACTCTGAAGACTTTAAAGTTTTGTTCATCTTTGACGGCCTGGATGAAAGCAGACTGTCACTGGATTTCGAGAACAATGAGGATGTGTCTGATGTCACACAGACGTCATCAGTGAGCGTGCTGTTGACAAACCTCATCAAGGGGAATCTGCTTCCACGGGCTCTCATCTGGATCACTTCCAGACCTGCAGCAGCCAATCAGATCCTAGATCAGGATTGTGTTGACAGGATAACAGAAGTACGAGGCTTCACTGATGACCAGAAGGAGGAGTACTTCAAGAAGAGATTCAGTGATGAAGAGCTGTCCAGCAGAATCATCTCACACATCAAGACATCCAGGAGCCTCCACACCATGTGTACCATCCCAGTCTTCTGCTGGATCATTGCTAGAGTTGTGAAGCGCATGTTGACTCCAGACCAAAGAGGAGAGCTGCCAAAGACCATGACTGACCTGTACTCACATTTCCTGCTGGTTCAGACAAAGAGGAAAAAGAGCAAGTATGATGAGGGACATGAGACCAAAAAACAGAAGCTGACGAAGGCTGACAGTGAATTTCTTCTGAAGCTGGGGAGGCTGGCGTTTGAACATCTGGAGAAAGGAAACATCATCTTTGACCAAGAAGACCTGGAGCAGTGTGGTCTTGATGTCACAGAGGCCTCGGTGTTATCAGGATTTTTTACAGAGATCTTCAAAACAGAGTGTGTGATCTTCGATGAAAAAGTCTACAGCTTTGTTCATCTGAGCATTCAGGAGTTTCTGGCTGCAGTCTACATGTACCACTGTTATACCAACAGGAACACAGAGGTACTGAAGTCCTTCCTGGGAGAAGACTACAGCTACTCATCCCTGGATGACTTCCTGAAGAGAGCCATGAAGAAATCTCTCTACAGTAAAAATGGCCACCTGGACCTGTTTGTCCGCTTCCTTCATGGCCTCTCTCTGAAGTCCAACCAAAGTCTCTTAGGAGACCTGCTGGGATGGACAGAAAACAGTCCAGAAACCATCCAGACAGTCATCAACAACCTGAAGTGGATGAACTTTTGGGATATCTCTCCTGACAGAAGCATCAACATCTTCCACTGTCTGATGGAGATGAACGACCACCTAGTACATCAGGAGATCCAAGAGTTCTTGAAGTCAGAGAACAGACCAGAGAAGGAACTCTCTGTGATCCACTGCTCAGCTCTGGCCTACATGCTGCAGATGTCAGAGGAGGTTCTGGATGAGTTGGACCTGGACAAGTACCACACATCAAACGCGGGACAACTGAGACTGATCCCAGCTATAAGAAACTGCAGAAAGGCTCGGTAGGTCCAGATTTAATTAACATTATAAATCAGTGTAGATTAGTAGTTTAGTTCTTAAAATAATTCTTATTATTGTTAAAATAGTGTTCTGTTTTGAGTGTAAATGGGTTTTTTTCAATTGGTTGTTTATTGCTGTTAACTTAATGAACAGTTTTTCTATTTATTTCTAGATTCTACATTATTTTCTTTTATTTCTCTTCTTGTTGATGACAGAGGTGTCATTCAAACCTGTTAAAACAAATGAGGGACTTTAGAGGTTGTGGTTGAGGTTTTATTATAGCAGCATTTTATCACAACATATATAAGTATTTTACAGTAATCAGTGAATGCAGTAAATTATTATTATTACTACATGAGCAGGTTCTGCAAATCATCAATTGTCTTTCATGATAACAATAATAATAATGATGTTGTAATATGTGTGTATGTGTTACAGACTTTGTGTCGAAGAACTCTCAGACCCCCAGTATGAAGTTGTGGCCTCAGCTCTGAAGTCCAACCCTCATCTGACAGAGCTGGACCTGAGTGCCAACCTCCTGCGTAATTCAGCAGTGAAGCTTCTGTGTGCTGGACTGGAGAGTCCAAACTGTAAACTGAAGACTCTGAGGTCAGTTCACTGACTGTAGCTTGGTAGTTTTTTTCCATTTATTCAAATTCAAATCCTTCACTTCACCTCATTTCACGTGTTTGGTTCATACATTTTCACAAAATCTGTAGAATCTTTTAGTGTGAGTCTACCAGACTGTTAAAGCCTCATATTAGTTTCAGCTGAATTTATGAAGTAATTTCCTACAGTGTAGCTGTGTTAGGAAGAGCCCACTTCAGTCAGCATGGACAGGAGGAATGATTACTGCCACCAATAACATGTTTTAATTACACACACCTACTAAACTACTAGAGCTCATGTAATAAATAATGAACAGGTCTGATTTCATATTGATCCTTTAATTACATTAAGTGTTTGAATGTTGAATGTTGTGGTAACATTAGGGTGATGTCTGTAGAAGGCTGACATTATGATGATCCACAATAACACAATAACACAATGACAAAGTCACTCTGCTCATTTTAGAGAAAAGCTCATTGAACTACACATTTAAAACCTGAATACATCTGATTGTATTATAAATGGATTTTAATCTACATAATTATTCTTTATTCAGACTGAGAAATTGCACATTGTCGGAGATCAGCTGTGCTTCTCTGGCCTCAGCTCTGAAGGCCAACCCCTCCCATCTGAGAGAGCTGGATCTGAGTAGAAACGAACTTCAGGACTCAGGAGTGGAGCTTCTGTGTGATTTTCTGAAGAACCCAGACTGTAAACTGAAGACTCTGAGGTCAGTTCACTGACTGTCTGTTACTATTGTTGATCTTGATCCTAATTTATGTACATACATAACATACATCTATGATCTTCATTCTCTTTTTTCCATATTTGATTTTTTGTTGTACAAAGTTTAGTCTGTAGTTTTAAAAGATGACTGATTCTTAAATGCCCACTGTTAGTTGATAAAGTCAAATAATGATTATGTGACAACTGGCATGAGCAGGGACTCAAATGCAGATGCATACATGGTGGGTAAAATAGAAACAGTTCTTTAATTGATGCCAAAAGTCAGTACACAGGAGATCAATCAGTGAAGGCAAAAGTACAAAATCAGCAGGCCAAAAGGCCGGATTGAAGACAGAAACTGGTCACAAAACACAAATTACTTACCAGGAATAATACTAGGAATGCTGGAACGCTGTCACAAGGGAACAAGACAAACTGGTGCAGAGTGGATAAAACAGACTATATACTCTACTGGGAGGGAAAACAATGGGACACAGGTGCAACACATTAGGGCAGGGAGTGAAAGACTTGAAATTAGGCAAGAGGTGAGTATCAAAATAAAACAGGAAACACTCAGAGCAACAAAAAGTGACTTAACTAACAGACTGAGGCGTGACTGTATAATTTTTGGTAAAGAGTCACATCTGTATACAGAAGATTCTCTCAACTAATATCTGTTTGAAACTGATCGAGTTTATTTGATGAAGGAGAAATATTTCTTTATTATATTTATTAATGTCTTTTAATGAATAATTGTAGTTGATATTGATCCTTCAAAACACACAGACTGACTCAGTGTTGACATGAATGTGTCTGAATGTTGTGGTGATATTTGGATGATGTTTGCAGAAGGCTGACATTATGATGATCCACAATAACACAATGACAAAGTCACTCTTCTCATTTAAGAGAAAAGCTCATTGATGAGAACATAGTAATGTTTAGCTACACATTTAAAATCTGAACACATCGGACTGGATTATAAATGGATTTTAATCTACATCATTTATTCTTTATTCAGATTGTGGAGCTGCAGGTTGTCAGAGATCAGCTGTGCTTCTCTGGCCTCAGCTCTGAAGTGCAACCCCTCCCATCTGACAGAGCTGGATCTGAGCTGGAACAAGATGAAGGACTCAGGACTGATGCTGCTGTGTGATTTTCTGAAGAGTCCAGAATGTAAAGTGAAGAATCTGAGGTCAGTTCAATAACTATCTGTCACTATTTTTGATATTAATGTTTAACAACTGAACCTGATTTACGTACATACTAGGGCTGTCAAAGTTAACATGTTATTAAAGTGTTAAGGCAAATTATTATTTTTTAACAATCTATTTATGCTTGCACTTTGTGTTTGACCCTTGACCCGGCCTGTAATTTGGAAATAAGAGAAGCAATGCAGCAGTAATGTTTTGGATAACAAGTAGGAATGGATAAAGAAAAGAGTCTTATTAACAGCAAATTCAGCTCCAAAGCCCTGCTAGATGTTCTATCCACAAGAACAAAGTTATTTGCATTTATTGTTGATTTGAACTGATTTACCACCGGAGTATGTTGAGTCTTAAACACCTTCTGCTGGCCAAGCAGCTGATACAGAGAGCTCTGCTCCTGCTCGCTCAAGGCAGACACTGCATGTCTGCATGCTGTAGCCACCAATGTCTTTGTCAAGCGATACGAAGGCTCTCTGTATCAGCTGTATGCTTAGCCAGCAGGTGGTTTGTCATGTTATCCAAGCATATTTATGCACTCCCATGTTGATAAGATACAAACTTGAAAAAAATCCCTTTTAAAGTACATTTAGAGCAAATAAACAATGTGCGATTAATTTGCGATTAATCAAGAGTTAACTCAAGACAGTCATGAGATTGACAGCCCTAGTACATACATAACTTACATCCATGAACTTGATATTTATCCTTCAGAACACACACACATACACACAAAATCACACACACAGACTGAATAAGTGTTGACATGAATATGTGCCTGAATGTTGTGGTGACAATTGGGTGATGTCTGTAGAAGGCTGACATTATGATGATCTACATCATTTATTCTTTATTCAGATT
Organism: Scomber colias; assembly: GCA_021039105.1. Taxonomy (NCBI): domain Eukaryota; kingdom Metazoa; phylum Chordata; class Actinopteri; order Scombriformes; family Scombridae; genus Scomber; species Scomber colias. Next base: position 61,668 of record JAJDFG010000784.1, read on the forward strand.
GTTTCGCTGCAGTTTGTCAGAGACCAGCTGTGCTTCTCTGGCCTCAGCTCTGAAGCGTGATTCCTCCCATCTGACAGAGCTGGATCTGAGATACAGCGAGCTTCAGGACTCAGGACTGAAACTGCTTTGTGATTTTATGAAGAGTCCACACTGCAGACTGAAGACTCTGAGGTCAGTCACCAATTTTTACTTCTGTGCTGAGTTTAATAAGATGTGACAGTGGTGGTGACACTAAACTGCAGACATAAAGCTTGTATTATGCTGATCCACACGGAATATCTTAATGGGAAAGTCTATTTTCTTTAGTCCACTGATTGTGTCAGAACAATTGGCCAAACACATATTTGCCAAATTCACCAATTTACTTGTATTTTGGATTTTTCTTAAAAATTTCACCAGGGGAGCTCATGTCTTACATTGTTCACAACCTGACTAATACATAATGTCTCGTTCATGAAATTGCACTTCTGAATCCATAATCATGATGACATTACTCTGTTTGCAAATGTATTAGGCTACTTTTTAGTATAAAGTAGTAGGCTCTTTAACAAGTTAGGTAGATATATTATTTCATTTTAATTGACAATTGAAACTATGATATAATGCAAGCTTACAATATAAATACTTGCGGCTGAAACTACAAAGCAACTTGTCCACAGTTACTTTTCCACAATGTAAACTGACTATTTATTAATTACTTTATTCATTTAATTGAAATATTGGTGATTGAAGTTATAGTTTAGCTCCCTGACTGATGATACCACTAATGAGATGTTTTTGGCATCCAATTCATGCACGCAACAGCTGAGACAGCGTTCACAGCACAGGTCATTTTTCCTCATTCTTTTGCTTTCTCTGGACCTTTTAATTTCACCACTTATACACTTAATAATAATAATATGTGTTTCTGTTTATCTATTTCTGAGAGCAGGACCTCATTCTGATAGCTCGTAAAGTCCCTCTTATTCTTTAGTGTCATTTTCATGAATGGAGCTTATCTCCATCCTGCCGGTCGCCTGACCATATGTGGGCGTCATTCATGTTAATTTACTCTTCTGGGACATGGCGCCTCTTTGTCTTACCAAGCAGCCTCTTGGGGCCGCTGAGTGCAGGGGGAGCTTGCAGGTGCAGGCGGTGTGAATCTACACAGGATCTGTGAGGTTGTGTATGTTAGTACAGGGCCTACAAGGCTTACACAGATACAGTTCCTCATGTGTATAAGCTATGTGATAACTACAAAATTCACACATATTTCTATGAAAACTACATAGTTCATACATGTTTCAAAAATTATGATATTTACTTTTTTAAGGATAATATTCAAGATTAAAATTTGTCACTACACGACATGACATTTGTAAAATAGATTTTTCAAACAAATCACAATTCTTATTTGAATGATCAATAATCGATTGTTGCTTAGAGCAAGCATGAACTTTGTCTTCTAAACTGATATCATTTATTGTTTATTCAGATTGATTGGCTGCAGATTGTCAAATATCAGCTGTGATTATCTGGCCTCAGCTCTGAAGGTCAACCCCTCCCATCTGAGAGAGCTGGATCTGAGTGACAACGAGCTTCAGGACTCAGGAGTGAAGCTGCTCTGTGATTTTCTGGAGAGTCCAGACTGCAGACTGAAGACTCTGAGGTCAGTTCACTGTCTGTTACTGTTGTTGATCTCAGTGTTTTACAATTGAACCTAATTTATGTACATGCATTACTTAAATCCATGAATTTAATTTTCTTTTTTCCACATTTATTTTTTTATTGTACAAAGTTAAGTCTGTAGTTATAAAAGATGACAGATTCTTGAAGGAACTGCAATTGCTGTTACTTTTTCAAGTTGATGAAGGCCTAAAAACATATAGATGATGTGTCATGTTTTAGTCTTTTTGTATTTTTAGTAGAGCTTTCAAACGATTAATTTTTTAAATCGCAATTAATCACTGAGTTTCAATAGTTAATCGCGATTAACAATTTTTTATCACGTTGAAATTTCTCTCATTTTGCATTTTACAACAGTTTTTAAGTCATATCAAATGAATGCAAAGGAAGTTACAATGGGATATTAAAGGAAGAACACAACAATTGGCGCAGACAGTGCAGGAATATGACAGCAGAGACTCCTGATATATAAACACATGCCGTACATTGTGCACAGTTTACAGAGGTCAATTACAACAGCAATCCATGACAGTGGTTTTGAGTGTGTCAGTGAGCGACTAGGATGATTATGCTCAGCCCTTAATCACATCTCAATTAAGGCGTTAATACTGACAGCCCTAATTTTTACTTGGCTGATTAATTTACTACTTGGCTGAAACAACATGAGTTTGTATAGCTGCAGAGTTTAAGATGTGAAATCACTATGTCTTCATTGAAGTAGCAGAATGTTGTCATTAATATTAATACGAACTATTTTTCACTCTTTGTATTTCACAGTTTTTAATCTGCATCCTGTTGGGTTCAGCTGTTTTCTAGCCTGACATGATTTATTCTTTATTCAGTCTGTATGAGTGCAGGTTGTCAGAGATCAGCTGTGGTTCTCTGGTCTCAGCTCTGAAGCACAACCCCTCCCATCTGACAGAGCTGGATCTGAGTCACAACGAGCTTCAGGACTCAGTATTGGAGCTGCTCTGTGATTTTCTGAAGAGTCCAGACTCTAGACTGGAGAGTCTGAGGTCAGTTCACTGACTGTCTATTACTATTGTTGATCTTGATCCTAATTTATGTACATACATAACTTACATCTGTGATCTTTATTCTCTTTTTTCCATATTTGATTTTTTCCTATACAAAGTTTAGTGTGTAGTTAAAAAAGATGACTGATTCTTAAAGAAACTTTAGAAAATATCCACTGTTAGTTGTTCAAGTTAGTATGGACAAGAGGAATGATTACTACCACCAATAACATTTTTTAATTACACACACCTACTAAACTACCAAATACAGGAAGAGGAGCTCGTGTAATAAATAATGAACAGGTCTGATTTCATATTGATCCTCTATTTACATACTTGACTGAGTTCAGCAGCATTTCAGGACTCAGTGTTGACATGAATATGTGTCATTTGGATGATGTCTGTAGAAGGCTGACATTATGATGATCCACAATAACACAATTGTCACTCTAATCATTTCAGAGAAAACCTCATTGATGAGGACACAGTAATGTTGAACTACACATTTAAAACCTGAACACATTTAATTGGATTATGTATGGATTTTAAATTTACATTGTTTATTCTTTATTCAGATTGTTTCGCTGCAGTTTGTCAGAGATCAGCTGTGCCTCTCTGGTCTCTGCTCTTAAGTACAACCCCTCCCACCTTAGAGAGCTGGATCTGAGATGGAACAACCTGAAGGATTCAGACGTGAAGCTCCTGTGTGAACTAAAGGAGAGTCCAGACTGCAGACTGGAGACTCTGAGGTCAGTAGAGAGCTGGAGTCAGTCTGTGCTGGTTTCAGCGGTTTAGTATTAAACACAGTCAGTATCAAAGCAAAGATCCAGTATTTCCTGGTGAAGCTCCAACCTTCTCAGTGCTGCTTTCCTCAGTGAAGCTGTGAGAGGAGAATGGTGACAGGCTTCAGGATTGGACAGAAAGACAGAGAGAGAGAGAACAGTCAGCCAATCAGATGAGCCAGAAGCTTGTTGTGATCATGTGTTTGAGTTGATGTGAAGACGACTGTTGTTGTTGTGTTGATGTCTGCAGGAAATAAAGCTGGATTACAGCTGACAGCCTTACAAGATGTATAGAGACAGTGTTCCTCATCATCAAACTGTCACTCCATCAAATCTGATCTCAAAGTGTTTGTTCTCTCATTTCATCACTAAACTATTGATCAGTTCATCTTTGTCAGAGCTCTAAGATCAGACTGACTGCAGCCTGCAAATCACTGGCTCTGATTTCACGTGTTCACTCCAACACGTTAACATGAGAGCTGAAAAGAAGCAAGCTACGCTGCACAGCTGTTCCACTTCTGGTCTTAATAGGACTGAAGTCCCTGCTGCTCTTCATACTGAATGTGCTGCATCACTGACAGCTGATCAAGTGAGTCTCACTAAACACTCATTTATGACCCCTGTTCTTTCTTCTTCTCTCATCAGCTGGAAGATACCTGTGCCAGACTATCTGTCTCTGTATGAAGAGGCTAAGTATACATCATGAACATCCAGGAGTGTTGAGAGAGGATCAGCTGGATCCTGATGATCCATCTGGACCAGAATCTGGATCTGGATTTTGTCGTCTTCACTTAAGTCTCTTAACTGACTACAAACTGAACAGTTATCTCTGGATTTAGCTGAAGTCAGCACTTTACAGATGTGTTCTGCATGAGCTGTTTGATGCAGAAAAGATAAAAACAGGTGTTATAAGTCAGACTGTGAGCCTGGGCTCATATTTATCAAGCGTCTCAGAATCACACTGAGAGTTGACAAGGACTAAAACTAATGAATGAAGCAGAAGAGAATTGACTGTGACTTTCAGCAGGAGAAGGATTACTGCTGGGAGAGAGTGAGACGTCTCTGTTTTACCACAGTCAGAGCAGCAAAGTAGAAATAATGATGTTTCTCTGTGTATAAATGAGCCATATTTGATTGAATCTGTGTTTTGTTGGGTTTTTTTTTGTCTAAGCACTGGACCATCAGGAAAAAACCATCTGAGATTTGCTTTATGTTACAGCTCCATCATTCTTACAATTTATTATTAATTTCTTCAAAGTTTCCAGGAAAGAAGCGTCTAAATTGGTTTTCACTTGAGTTCATATTTATTCATCAGTCATTTATTATTGGAAACTTGGTCCTCAAACTTTGTCAGTCTTTGTCCCTGCATCATTAAAGTAATAGTTTTAATTAGTTTAAAGGATCACTCTTTTCTTCTTGTCAATAAATCTAAATGTTTGGATCCAAGCCAACAATGAACTTTTCTACTAGCTAGTGTTTGTGTGTGTATGAAAGTCTGATGTCTTCTCTGTTGTTGTCCAAAAACTTATGAAGAGTGTGTTCAGAAACGGCGCCAAAGACTAATAAGAGAGATCATGTTTTCAGTAGTTCTGTGTAAGGCAGGCGCTACTGAGCATGTGCAGGAATGTGGCTTCATTTCCAGCGTCAGTAGCTCGTTGTGCTGCATTTCACGACGTCTGAACTTTGAACTTAAGTTATTTTAGAAATGTGTTTTAGTGTAAAAGTCATGAGAAAGAAATAAGAGTCAGAGTATGAAGGCAGGCAGAAATGGACCTTTTTATTTTTCTTGGGCGATAAACAACAGTGGATTGTCCTGACCAGACCGGACTGAACCGGATCAAACCAGTAAGTCAAACCAGTCCTGAACCGGCTGGAACCGGTTTGGAGGCCGCCCCAGCTGACGGGAACAAAAACAAAACCAACTGATCAGATTCATATTTTTTTTTAATTTTTCTTTTTTTTTTCTTTTTCTCCTTTGCCTCCAACACACCTGGCTAGTTTTACATCACGTTACCATGGCAACAGCCACACAGGTCATCATCAGTATGGTGGAGTCTGGTCTGGTCAGATGGGACCTGGTCCAATAGTCGCTCCTCCTCCCTCGGAGCGAAAAGGGGGATGGAGGGCGGGTGTATTGAATCAGGGGAAACAAAGAAGCTGATTGGTCCACAAACAGTAAAACCCCGCCCACTGTGGTCATACCCCCACCCTCCCCCTCCCCCTCCCCTCAAGCATCCTATAGGTTGCCTACATCATTGGGAAAAAAACAGAGCGAGCCCTTCTCCCATTGGTCACCACAGCCTTCCGGCAGGAAGGCTGTTTTTCCGCCATTGGTCAGTTTTGACAACACGCCAACTGTCAGTCACTCAGCAGCGGCCAATCAGGTTACAGTACCTGTTCTGGAATTACGAAAAGAGGAAAAAAATAAAAATAAAAATAAAAATCATAAACGAAAAAAAAAAAGAAAAAAAGAAGAAGAATGACGATGAACAGGAAGGTCAACCAATCAGACGACCTCGCTAGAAAAACAAACAGGAAGTGGGAGGAGCTTCGAAGCCTCAGAATGATGAACATATTTTCTGGAATTTTCTTTTTTGTGTTTTTGTCCTTTTTGTCCGTGTGTGTGAGCCGTACATCCGTCTTCTTCTTTCTTTTCCAACAGCTGATTTCAGTGCAATGCATCATGGAACGATCGATCGCTAGGAAGGTGTGTCACTACAAGTGTGTGTGTGTTTGTTTGTTTGTATGTGTGTGTGTGTATGTGTATGTGCGTCCTGTTGTCATGGAAACATGCTGCAGGGTTAGCGCTCCAGCAGCGGGGGAGGGGGGGGAGGGGGGAGGGGTGGTGCCGTGTTGCATCGTGGGAACTTGTCTGTCCACGTTTTTTAGCTGGTGTCCATGGACTCCATGTTGGCGGAGCTCGAGTCCCTCTGGATGGAGTCGAAGATGGCCGCCAGCTCCTGATTGGACGAGATCTGGGACTGGAACTCTGACATCAGCGGCGACTTTTCGGCCTCGGGGATCGTCAGCAGCGCCACGACGGCTCGCATCGCCGACCGCTTCAGCTCGTCCTGCTTCTCAAACTCCTGCTTCACAGAGTTCGCCTTCACCTGCAGAGTCCAGAGACAAACATCAAACATACAGGACAGTAGAAGTCAATGATGCTTATTCCCTTTCATGATGTTCCTTCCTACCTTCCATCCTTCCTTCCTCCCTTCCTTTCCTTTCCTCCCTTCTCTGCTACCTTCCTTCTTTCCTCTGTCCTTCCTTCCTCCCTTCCATCCTCCTTTCCTTCTTTATTCCTCCCTTCCATCCTTCCTTCCTCCTTTCCTTCCTTCCCTCCCTCCTTTTTTCTTCTTTCCTTTCCTTCCTTCCCTGCTACCTTCCTTCTTTCCTCTGTCCTTCCTTCCTTCCCTCCTTCATTCCTCCTTTCCTTCCTTCCTTCCTCCCTTCCTTCCTCCCTTCCATCCTTCCTTCCTTCCTTCCATCCTTCCTTCCTCCTTTCCTTCCTTCCTTCTTTCTTCCTTCCTCCCTTCCTTTCCTTTCCTCCCTTCTTTCCTCTGTCCTTCCTTCCTCCATTCCATCCTCCTTTCCTTCTTTCTTCCTCCCTTCCATCCTTCCCTCCTTCATTCCTCCTTTCCTTCTTTCTTCCTCCCTTCCATCCTTCCTTCCTCCTTTCCTTCTTCCTTTCCTTCTTTCTTCCTCCCTTCCATCCATCCATCCTTCCTTCCTTCCTCCCTCCCTCCCTCCCTTCCTTCCTTGACTCGAGGACAACAGGAGGGTTAAATAAATATGCTTCTTCATCTATTTGTGTGTGTATGTGTGTGTGTGTGTGTGTGTGTGTGTGTGTGTGTATGTGTGTGTATGTGTGTGTGTACCTTGGTGGTGCAGGTGGCTCTCAGTGGTTCTACCAGTCTGTCCAGTCTCTGTAGAACAGCACTGGGACAGAGAGACGACAGTCTGGCCAGCATCAGGAATGTCAGCATCTAAACACACGACGACAACAACTGAAGTTAACAGCAGCAGGAGACGTGGATGTAGTAGTAATAGTAGTCCTAGTAGTAGTAGTAGTAGTAGTAGTAGTAGTAGTAGTTAAGTAGTATTAGTAGTAATGTAGTAGTAGTAGTAGTTAAGTAGTATTAGTAGTAATGTAGTAGTAGTAGTAGTTAAGTAGTATTAGTAGTAATGTAGTAGTAGTAGTATTAGTAGTAGTAGTAATGTAGTAGTAGTAGTAATGTAGTAGTAGTAGTAGTAGTTAAGTAGTATTAGTAGTAATGTAGTAGTAGTAGTATTAGTAGTAGTAGTAATGTAGTAGTAGTAGTAGTAGTAGTTAAGTAGTATTAGTAGTAACGTAGTAGTAGTAGTAGTAGTAGTAGTAGTAGTAGTAATGTAGTAGTAGTAGTAGTAGTAGTAGTAGTAGTAATGTAGTAGTAGTAGTAGTAATGTAGTAGTAGTAATGTAGTAGTAGTAGTAGTAATGTAGTAGTAGTAGTAGTAGTAGTAGTAGTAGTAATGTAGTAGTAGTAGTAGTAGTAGTAGTAGTAGTAGTAGGCTTTACACAATCAGGATTTTTGGGGCCGATCACCGATCAGTGAGTTTAAATAAACCGATCAGCGATCCCATCACGTCTTCTTTGTCCACGCTCTTTTTGTTAAACTCGGCTTCTCCTCCTCGTGTTCCATATCAGGTACATTTGTGGTGTTGAAACATTTTGCAGATGCTTCCCCACGAGGTTCTTTAGTGTTGCACAGATTGCAAATAGCTTGTGTTTTATCTGTCTGCCCACAACACCCACATGTTTGTTTCAAAAAACTTTATTGTCCGTCACATCGCGACAGGGCTCAAAACTAGCTGTTGGATTCAAACAAACATGTCAGTGTGGAACTTCTTCGGAGTAAATGAGATAAAACACAAGCCATCTGTAATCTATGCAACGGGAGCATCTGCAAAAAGTTTCCACATGACGTCATTGATCAGATCGGAGAATTAAGACATTACAGCCGATCCCACAAATAGCATAAAATGCTAAATATCGGCGTAAAGCGTTAGTAGTAGTAAATGTAGTAGTAGTTTTTTCTAGTAGTAGTAGCAGTAGATGTATTAGTACTAGTATTTTTCTATTTAGAAATGCTGCTGCTGCTTCTTCTTGGTATCCATCGACCAACTCCTAATGCTGTAGTATTTGTAGTAGTAGTAGTACTAGGTGTGTTCAGACCTTGATGTCATAGTAGTATTAGTATTCGTAGTATTAGTACTAGATGTGTTCAGACCTTGATGTCTTAGTATTCGTAGTAGTATTATTCATAGTAGTAGTAGTATCAGTAGTATTAGTAGTAGTACTAGGTGTGTTCAGACCTTGATGTCGTAGTATTAGTAGTATTCGTAGTATTAGTAGTAGTAGTATTCGTAGTAATACTAGGTGTGTTCAGACCTTGATGTCGTAGTATTAGTAGTATTCGTAGTATTAGTAGTAGTAGTATTCGTAGTAATACTAGGTGTGTTCAGACCTTGATGTCGTAGTGGTCCTTGAGTCCGTCCTCTACGTGGTTGAGGAAGGTGAAGATGTCGATCCGGTCCAGGCAGCTGTCCAGCAGAGTGTACATGCACTCAAACGCAGCCTTCCGCAAGTCCAGACCATCATCCACTGTGTGTTTGAAGGGTCCCATCTCCACCTACACACACACACACACACACACACGCACACGCACACACGCACACACACACACACACACACACACGCACACACACACACACACACACACACACACACACACACACACACACACACACACACACGCACACACACAGACACACACATAGATGAAGAAGCATATTAATATAACCCTCCTGATATCCTCGAGTCAAGGAAGGAAGGGAGGAAGGAAAGAAGGAAGGGAAGGAGGAAGAAAGATGGAAAGGAGGAAGGAAGGATGGAAGGGAGGAAGAAAGATGGAAGGGAGGAAGAAAGATGGAAGGGAGGAAGGAAGGAAAGCTGGAAGGAAGGCAAGCTGTTAGGATGCAAGGGAGGGAGGAAGGAAGGAAGGAAGGAAGGAAGGAAAGAAGGGAGGAAGATGGAAGGATGGAAAGGAGGAAGGATGGAAGGAAGGAAAGGAGGACGGATGGAAGGAAGGAAAGCTGGAATGATGGAAGGATGCAAGGGAGGAAGGAAAGGAGGAAGGATGGAAGGAAGGAAAGGAGGACGGATGGAAGGAAAGGAGGAAGGAAGGAAGGAGTTTTGTTTCTCTTGGGTCTCTTTCTCTCACCTCTCTGATCAGCTCCTTCCTGACTTTGGTCTCGTTGTAGAGTTGCGGTAGAACGGAGTCCAGCAGCTCTCGGATCAGACTCGGCTTATTGTGGGCGGCAGAGTTAAACGTTACCAAGGCGACGCGACGCACGTTCAGGTCCGGGTCCTCCAGCGTCTTCAGGAAATCACCTGAGGAAGAAAAAATCAGATGTTAATTTAAAAAAAAAAAGGAAGGGAGGATGCAAGGGAGGAAGGAAGGATGGAAGGAAGGAAAGAAGGAAAGGAGAAAGAAGGGAAGGAAGGAGAAAAGGATGGATGGATGGAAGGATGGATGGATGGAAAGATGGATGGATGGAAGGAAGGAAGAAAGGAAGGAAGGGAGGAAGAAGGAAGGAAAGGAGGAAGGAAGGAAGGATGGAAAGGAGGAAGAAAGGAAGGAAGGAGGAAGGATGGATGGATGAAAGATGGAAGGAAGGAAGGGAGGAAGGAAAGGAGAAAGAAAGAAGGAAAGGAGGAGAGGAGGAAGGAAGGAAGGAATGGAGGAAGAAGGAAGGAAAGGAGGAAGGAAGGAAGGATGGAAAGGAAGAAGAAAGGAAGGAAGGAGGAAGGATGGATGGATGAAAGATGGAAAGGAGAAAGAAAGAAGGAAAGGAGGAGAGGAGGAAGGAAGGATGGAAGGGAGGAAGAAGGAAGGAAAGGAGGAAGGAAGGAAGGAAGGATGGAAAGGAGGAAGAAAGGAAGGAAGGAGGAAGGATGGATGGATGAAAGATGGATGGATGGATGGAAGGAAGGAAGGGAGGAAGGGAGGATGGAAGGGAAGAAGAAAGAAGGAAAGGAGAAAGAAAGGAAGGAAGGAGGAAAGGATGGATGGATGGAAGGATGGATGGATGGAAAGATGGATGGATGGAAGGAAGGGAGGAAGAAGGAAGGAAAGGAGGAAGGATGGAAAGGAGGAAGAAACGAAGGAAGGAGAAAAGGATGGATGGAAGGATGGATGGATGGATGGAAGGAAGGAAGAAAGGAAGGAAGGGAGGAAGAAGGAAGGAAAGGAGAAAGAAGGGAAGGAAGGAGAAAAGGAGGAAGAAAGGAAGGAAGGAGGAACGATGGATGGATGAAAGATGGATGGA
>JAJDFG010000784.1:77500-78787 GCA_021039105.1 Scomber colias
TTATTATTATTTAACATGGACAAAGTTGATTATATTGAAGTCTATCCTCAGGAGGTATTATAACAGTCAGCTTTTTCAGTGAGAGCAGCTCTTATATAGGAACAATCTGCTAACACTTAACAGCAGCTGTGACCCATATCGTTCATTTAAAATTAATTCAAGAGGCAATCAAGTGTGTGACCTATTTAAATAACCTGTTTTTATGGTTCATGGTGTATCGTAATTGTCATTATGAAGTATTTCTGTTCCTATTTTAATGTATTTTATGTCATTTGAGGCGGCCATTATTATATATATATATAATAATATGCATTGTCCCTGTTACTTTAAACCAGGGATGTCAAACATGCGGCCCGTGGGCCAGATGCGGCCCGCCGAGGGGTCTGATCTGGCCCACTTTCCTTATTCCTTCCTTCCTTCCTTATATCTTCCCTCCCTTCCTTTCGGTCTTCTTTTTCTTCCTTCCATCTGTCCTTTCTTCCTTCTTTCTTTCATGTCTTCTTTTTCTTCCTTCCTTCTTTCCTTCCATTTGTCCTTTCTTCCTTCCATTTGTCCTTTCTTCCTTCCATCTGTCCTTTCTTCCTTCCATCTGTCCTTTCTTCCTTCCATCTGTCCTTTCTTCCTTCTTTCTTTCATGTCTTCTTTTTCTTCCTTCCTTCTTTCCTTCCATCTGTCCTTTCTTCCTTCCTTCTTTCATGTCTTCTTTTTCTTCCTTCATTCCTTCATTCCTTTACGTCTTTCATTCCTGTCTACTCTTCCTTCTCCTCCTTCTTTTCCTTCCTTTCTTCATTCTATCTGTCCTTCCTCCCTTTCCTCCTTCCATCTTTCCTTCCTTCCTTCCTTCCTTCCTTCCTTCCAGCCATCTTTTTAATGATCTGGCCCACGTCAGATTAAATTGGGCAGTATGTGGCCCTTGAATGAAAATGACACCCATGCTTTTGACACCCGATGCTTTAAACTGTATGAGGCTTCCAGTGTGAATGAAAACATGATAAACTGATGGGTCACCTCTTCACTGGAGGAGGAGAAGGCGTCCAGGATGACGGTCTTGAGTTCTGGTTGGCTGCTGAGGTCCACATGGGTGTCCCACTTCACCCAATGAGAGCAGAGCGAGCAGTCTGATGGAGTCTGTGGAGCGGCTGTTCTTCACGTCCTACAAAATAAAAGTCATATTTAAATCTCTGAGGAAACGGCTTCATCTAAAGTTATAGAAAGATTCATTTGACACAAGCAAATACACGCCCTAATGCATATTCTATTTCTTTCTTTTTACTTCCTCCCTCTTTT